>VYZX01021705.1:70413-176233 GCA_013401335.1 Brachypteracias leptosomus
GGATGCTCCGATCTTGAGCTTCATAGAAGCAGTCCCTGAATGCTACCCAGCTATCTTGGGCCCCTTTACCTTCAAGCAGCTTTGCCCATGGGATTTCCCTTAGCAATTGTTTGAAGAGGTCAAAGTTGGCCCTGCTGAAGTCCAGGGTTGCAACTCTGCTTGCTATTTTGTTGCTGTTACATGAGATCCTGAACTCCACCATCTCGTGGTCACTGCAACCAAGGCAGCCCTCGACCTTCACTGCTTCGACCAGACCCTCCTTGTTAGTGAGGATGAGATCCAGCAGCGCATCTCTCCTAGTCGGCTCCTCCACCATTTGCATGAGGAAGTTATCATCAATGCACTGGAGGAACCTCCTGGACTGTGGCTGGCTGGCTGAGTGGTCCTTCCAGCAAACATCAGGGTTTACATATTAGTTCCTCATTGATCTGTGTTTGCCATCATTTATCTGCTGGCATCTTTCATGCATTTGCAAGTAGCCTGATTTGTTCTTATAGTGTTTTTGTGGTCACTGAAGTTAAGCCGGATGGTCTCCAGTTATCTTGCTCATCCGTCCCTGCTTTATAAACCTAGGCACTCCATTTGCCCTTGGTCAGTCTGTGCTGCTAGCTCTCTTCTTCCTCAGACCAACACCAAACTCAGCAATGTCCCCTCAGCATAATTTCATCTTTTATTCTTCATCTGTTTGCTCTTCTCCGTCTCAAAACAGCCAAGGGAGAACACACCACTGAGAGAGAGCTCAGCAAGCTGCCCCCAACAGGAACTCTCTTCAAACTGATCAGCTCCTTGTTACTTCTCACAAACCGGTCGGTTCCTGATTGATATAGCTCTAGCCTCACCAACCACCCCAACCACGATCACCTGGGGTGGAAATGCCTATGGGGGATTTCATTGAGCACAACCAATTTGAAAACCTTTCATTTATCTAAATGGTCTTTTAAGATAAATTTAGATAACTTTCTCTTTTTTTAGTACCCTTACATCTCAGTCTTTTGATAAGTTCTGCCAGCTGTCTGGTCACATTTTACTGTTTTAGTGGAAACAGAAAAAAACCAACCTAAATACTGTCATTGTTGGCACTATGTGGAAAGGTAAAGGACTCCCTAGTTCAGTAAGTCCCATCTCCAGTGGCCATGAAGTATAACATAATGCAGAGACTAGGCAAATCTCTGCACCTAACAAGCCAAACCCCCTTTAACAAGGTCCTACTGGGAAGCTATTACCCTGCATCGCTAAGGCTGAAAAAGCTGGTTGAGCTTTTGGAGCCCTGGGGGTTTACTTTTTGCCTTTCCGTATTACTGAGGATTATGTTATACCCATTGCTGCAGCACCAGGATGCTCTTGTCTGCTGCCATGCTGGGTGGGCAACCTCTGAAAGCCTCCAGACACCACTGTTTGGGTGGCAAAAAGGGCTATGGCTGCAAAGAGAGGCTGAGGGGAACAGTTCCCAAGGCAGGAGGCTGCTGTGGTGGCCTGAGAAGCATGGCCCCAACGTGGGCTGTCATGACCAAAGTGCCTTTCACTCAGCCCTTGGTGCAAAGCGAGAGAGGTGCAAGGCTTGGGCTTGGGCTCCCTTGCTGCAAAGCTTTGGGCTGGTGATGAAACAGTGAGGAGGGAAAATGCAAACAGGAGGAAGCCTGCAGGACAACAGCAATGCTCACCAGGCAAATAATGTTATTGCCAACTTTTATACAGGTTCTTGTTCTCAACTGAAAGGGAAAGGCACTTTATTCAGGGCTTCACTCTTTTCTGCAATGCTCCCATATTTGCTTGTGACTTGCCCATGGCTGTATGATGGCCATGCTGTCTCTTGCTCTCCAACTTCTTCTGCAGCATTTGCAGCATCATCCCAGATCAGAGACTCTCAGAAATGTCCCCAAGCTGTAAAAATGGTTAATCATCCAACAATCTCTTGCTTCTAATTCAGTAAAGTATTATACAAGTGGTCATAAATGCTGATCTTCGAAAACAAGAGCAGCTTCACATGCAATTGTTTAGTTCAACCAATGTACAAAGCAAAAATTTTCTTGAAATGCTACATTATTGTTATTTTTTTTAATACTATGTGATCCTTTAATGAGTGTTAATCTCTGCCAGATGGCTCTGTCCATCTGGCACTACCGAAGAGTGTAAAAGTCTAATTTATGTGGAAAATTTATTTAAAATTGTATATTCATTAGAAACAACTAAAACAACTGATGCTTTCATCCTGGGGGTGCATGATGGTGCCAAAGTACCACTAATAAATTCCACTGCCAAGAAGTGTGAGAGAGTTCGCAGACAGAACTGATGGCATGAGCAATTTATCTCCTTTCATAGTTGTGATATATTTCTAAGCAAAAAATCCTGTGAACAAAGCACAATACCCCTCACAGACAGATTCACACAGTCTCTGGCTCCTGCTGAAGGAAGGTACCATGTCAGCGTCTGCTTTGGTCTCTGGTGGGAGAAAGGGCATCCCTGGTGGAAAGGTAGAGTTGGAGATTCTGGTTCTGAGCGTGCCTGGCTCAGCACAACACTTGAAGGGATGATGATGATGGACCACTATCATTGCTTCTCCCACCAGACTAGCAACTTTATTCTCATCCAGCCTGCTGCAAAGGGCTGAAGCTCTTGCCAGCTGCCCCAGCGGCTTGGGGTGCTGGGGGGAAGCCGAGCACAGCCCCAGCAGGGAAAAGTAGGACTGTGTGCCTGCACTACAGGAGAAGAGGGCAGAGGAGGAGAGGGAGATGAGGACCCTCTTGAAAGGCTGCAGGATGGCTCAAGTAGTGAGGTGAATCCACATGAAACCAGGCTTTAGCAGTCCTGCTGCTCAGGGAGCAACATCACTCACGCAGGCATCAGCTTCAGAAGACTTAAAAAGGCAGAAGGAGCCCTGCAACAAGCAGTTGCACAGGAATTTCTAATGAAAGACAGAACTTGCCATCTTCAGAGCATGATCCCACTCCCATGGTGGCTTGTGTGGTGAATTCCTTTGGATTTTTTGAGAATTTGACTGGGTTGTTACACTGCTCTGTAAATCTGAAATGTTATTTGGATGTGATGTTGTGCTCAGAGAACAGAACAACACTTTTTCTGTGACAAAATAAACATTTATCAGGTTTTGGTTTTTTTTCTTTTAGCATCATCAAATACTCAACCTGAAGAGAAATACCGTATTTTCTATTTATCCTGGAATAAAAAAACATTATTCTAAACCAGTTCAGAAAAAGTCCTTCCTGTCTGCCACAGGCAAGATGATTGTCTTACCTTGAACCAAGAAGGGGTTGAAGTTTGAGTATTGTTTCATGCAGAAGTAAAAATATTATTTTGTCCTGAAGATCAGAACAGAGTATTCAGTATTCCTCCAGTAAGCGGATCTATATTTAGAATGACAATACATAAGGTTTCTTAGCAATGGTAATTTTTTTCTACAAAAACAACACGTCCTAAAATTAAATCCTTAGACAAGACTGATTTCTTGTCTTTTAAAGTGCTTTCTCTTTTGAGACTTCCAAGCCTTGTAAATCTGTACAGAAAACTCTTAGACAATTTATTAAAAAATAAAAATAATCAGGCTCTTGCTATGCAATAGCAATCTATTAAAATGTATAATCTCATGTTCAGATGTATTTTCTGGTGTTATTTTAATCATGGAGTATCTGACAGCAGGAGCATTGTTTCTATTGAAGTTCAATGGGATGATTTTAAAGGCTCTAGAACATACTTTATTTCCTGTTAAATGCTCTATGATTATTCCCTAGCAGTGAGAGGTTATAGCTTCAGGCTTCCCTGTTCAAAGCCAAGCCTCATTGTGCAGTGGGTGTTGAGGGAAAGCCGTCAGGGTGCTGGCCTGTGAATCAAAGGAGCTGAAAGTGGATCTGTGATCCATCATACTCTGCCTGCACATCTGTCTCTAAACTCCTGAGTATGTTATGGGACCATGAAGCTGAAGCAGTCAGCCAGGGCTACTGACATGAAAGCCAGAACCTGGAGCTCATGCTTTCCATACAGGTGACAAGGGGATTTTGGCACCCTTTAAAGAGGATTTGAAACCAGGCATACTATGAGTCAGGGAGCTTCTACAGTTTGTCACCAGAAGATATACTGGGAAAGGTCCAGAGTTAGTCCCCTTCTCCAGACCTTGGGCACCCAAATCTGGGTCATATCTTGAGGGCTGGTGGTAACATCTTGTGTTTCAGAACCAAACCAGACTCACTACATCCTTTAAAAAAAAAAAAAAAAAAAGAAAAGGCATTGGTGGTAATGTCTAAATTTTAAATTAGTGATTTGAACACATGCTCAGGAAATAAGACATGTGTTTTAAGCCTTTCTCAGCTGGAGGATGTTCAAACCCACATCAGAGAGAATCAGCAAGGAAGAGCCTGTAGCTGAGGGATGAGAAGTGCACTCAGGGCACAGAGGGCAGGTCTGCTTACACATTGCACTCTAGTCTTCAGTTGAAAAGCAAAAATAATTTTGGGGACACAGATTGGAGCCTCCCTGTCCTTCTGAGTCATACTTCCTTCTACCTGGTCTCTTCTGTGCTTGGAGAGCTGCGTTTGTACTGCCACTGCCCAATGAAGGTGGCTCCTGACCTTGTGACAAATACTCAACATTATTATCTTGTAATAAAACTGCCCTTGTAGAAACCTCAGGGAGACAAGGCACAGGTGCTTTGTAACTAAGGAGTTATTGAGATTGGCCATGTGCTCACAGTATTAATTTTACTTTCCTCTATCCCCTTTATGGTAAAATCTAGTGTCACTTCTCTTCCACTGAAATAGATTTCCTAAGCTCAGTGTCTCTATGTGGCGGTCGCAACATTGATAGGCTTTCATTCCCCACATAGTGATTTTTAAGTTGACTTGCAGTTCTTCTCCCTGGAAATACCAGCTCAAAAGGGTTGCAAAGCACTTAGATACTTTAAAAGAGAGGCCCTGTTGGAAAAGGTCCTGCCTGAAAGCCACACTGTCAGCTGTTTGCGCCTTCCCAAGCACAAAGACAGCAGAAATCTTGTGTTGTAGTGGGGACCAACCCCGGTGATGGTTTTCTGTGACCCGCACTGGTCAGGCTGAAAGCAGGACTGTCTTTTCTGGTGTGAGAGGCCTGAGCCTATCCCTGGAGAGGCACACAGTTTCCTAAACTTAAATAAGTGAAGGAGAAGAGAATTTAATCTAACAGATATTTAGAATGAAATTCATAAATAGATCTGCCTTTCTGCTGCCAAGGGTGTGCTCTGTGGGACTGAAGCATTTTATTACAATTATCATGCTACTGAAGGGTCCCTTAGAACCCTGACTCCCACAGTCCAGGGAACACATGACAATCTCAGAATTGATTAAAAGGAATAATTCAGTTTCTAGTTGTCATGAGCTAGAGAGAAGCTGGAAATTGTTACTTGGTTTTGATTAAAGGCTTAAAACAAGAAAAAGGTCATGGTTATTTTCTTTTTTAATGTCATTAGTTTAAAACTAGCCCCTTTATGTAAAGGAAGAGACAAATTTGTGATTTTTGGACATGTGTAGTTGGCAATTCTGTGAATAGGACTACCCTGCATATGCTAGGTCAGTTAGTGTATGCCTCACCATAGGCACATATTAGAAATTTAGACCCTGGTGTCCATTTGTCAGTTAAACTTCCTCAGATCTGGCTGCATTGGAGCTATTCTGGAGGCGTTGCCGGGCATTGGTGTTGGCATTGTAGCCTTTGATGCTACCTGAGGAGTCTCTAGCTATAGAAAGCAACACCTTTCCAGGGGTAGCATTCACAGTCAGGCTTGTCAGTATAGGGGCCTGACATTCATAGCACCACAAGGTATTTTTAAGCTCAGTTTATTCCTGTAGCTGAAGCCTTTTGAAATCTTTGAAACCACTGCTCAGAATGAAGCACAGGTAAAGTCAAGACTGTCCAAGTAACAGCTGAACTTCTGCCTTAAGTGTTCCCCTATTTCAGACAGGCTATATCTAGCACTTCATAGAAATAATGGTTTTCCCATGACAGCATGATTTTTATACTATCATTAAACCTTGCAAGACTTGACATACAGACATGGGAAAGCAATAGTAAAGTAACAGAGCAACCAGAGCCCTCCATACATAATCCACTCACTCCTCTTACTCTTAACCATAAAAGTAGGAAATATTTTCTCTTCTCTCCCTATTTCTTCCTTTGAAAGTGAGTTGACTAAGCCAGACTTAGCATGGAGCAGCTGGAGAAAAAAAAGGGAAAAGTTCATAAAAACTGAAGGCATGCTTCTTTCCCTTAAAGGGAAAAAAAAATTAAAATTGGAGAGTTATGCTTTCATTATTCTAAATTTGTGAAAATAACCAATTATCTGACATGGGAAGCTCATTCCCCTGCTGACAATACTTAAGCCAAGAAATCAGGTCTCCTACCTTGCTGTTTGCTGTTGTATTTGTGTGTTACTTAGCTGGAAGGCTTGTGTCTTACGCTGTGACTAGGAGGGAGTGCAAGCTTTCAGACACAGAAACGAACTCTGAGGCTTGAATGCAAATTCAGCTGTTGTCAGTACAAAGTAACATTTAATTAAACTAGAAACTGTTACTGAGGAGCTTGTCTGAGCAACAAATGATCAAAGAAGATGTCTCTCCCCCATTTCATTGTTCTGGTTTAACTCCCTACAAAGGGATATTTTGCACTCTGTGCATGGAAGGGGGGTGTCCTTCTTTGAAGTTGTTTTCAAGTGTTTTTGACAAAGCTGGTAAGTGTGATGTTTTCTATCTCCTTCTCTTTGCAACAAAATTATCAGCTGCAGAGGCCAAAGCTCTTCCCCGACAGCTGCAGAAGAGTGCAAAGGGCTGCTCCTCCAACAGATGCCAAACCTTTTCCCGATAAACCTTCTCTGCTTTTATTCTGGCTTTTTTAGAAGCCAGTTATGGGCCCTCTTGCTCAAGCACGGCAAGTGACTGTCAAAAGACATGTTGCCCAAGGAGTCTGCAGTAAGCTGAGACCAAGAACCTGGACCAGAGCTGAGCCTAAGCCATGTTTTTAAAGCTTTGCTGTTGGCAGCACTTTCAGCCCCAGCCAAACCCGAAAGGGAGCTGAGCTGGAGCTTTTGACAGCTCAACTCCCTGCTTAACACTCTGTTCCCGAAGTGAAGACAGCAGGTTTTGAATGGCACTGATAAATGTCACATAGTTTTACTGAATTTGTTTCCTGATCCAGAGGGAAGGAACAGCAGCAGGGAGGAAAGGCAAGACCACCCTCTTCAGTGGCAGCGCAAACTAATTAAAGTGGTTAAAGTCATGCTGTAGCCATGGTCACAGGGGACCTGCAGCAAAGACACAGCTCTTGCTTCAGCCCTGGGTAGTGCATGTAGTTCAGTAGGTAACTATTTAAGTTGTACCCCATACAAGGGATCACAATATATCAAATTCAGCCTTCTTGCAGGAACAAAAAAACCAAACACATACGCAAATCCCACAATAATGATTTAAAACTTTTGTAAAAAGACATTAATGTAAAAATAAAGAAGCTGTTTGATAAGAAATTAAAAAGAAACTGAGGATAATATGCTTGTAGGCATCACAGATGTTGCTTAAGGACAGCATTTTAGAAACTGAGAATAAATGTGTCTCTAAAATGAATACAAACTCTGAAAGACCTCCGATAAGCCAAAGAATTCAGTGTGGTTAAACAGCAGAAGCTGGTAACAGTTTACCAAAAAAAAAGAGATAGGTTATTTCAAGCAAGGAATAAAACGTGATGTCTCTCAAGTTAGATCTGAAAACAAACAAAAAATTGGACCAGATAAAAGATTTTAAAGAGCAAGTCACTAAAGGCAAAAGCTGCTATTAAATTAGGTAACATGCCATGACAATAAGGTTAGCAGAAAAGCTTTGGTGTCCACTGTGTTGGACTTTAGCCTTTCTTTACAGCAAAGAAATTTCCTCAAACTAAAGAATGAATAAATAAGACTTCAGAGCTGATAATGGCTGGTTGTCCAGGCAAGAAGTTATTCATACCGGAGTTCTGAATATAGCTAGAAGTCAGATATCAAGTCATAAAATTACTACTTGGATATATAATGCATTCAGAAATAATACCTCAGCTGTGGTGCCACAGGAATGAAAGATGACAGATGTGACACTGATTTTTAATCCAGGAAACAGATAGCAATCGTAACCTCCACTCAGGGACATGGCACGGGATAAGACTAGAAGCAGTCACATAAATAAATGTGGTATGTGGGGAAAAGTCCCATACTGTGTAAAGAAAAGTCACAACTTGTATTAGATTCCTTTGAAGCTTTTAAAAAAGAATTAAATGTCAGGGAGGTAGAAGGAAGATAACTATCTATTAGTAAATGACTGAATAACAGAAAACAAAGTTTTCACAGTGGAGAAAAGACATCGGTGGCAACCCTCAGGAATCAGTGGTAGGGCTTGTGCTCTTCAACATATACATAAAAAATCAGAAATGTGTAAACAGTGAGGCAACAAAGTTTGTTGATTATAAAAGCTATTCAGATGGACCATTCCCATCCAAGTTTTCAAGTTACATAATGATTTACAAGCAGATCCTTAACAGTGAAAATGCACAAAGTAATAAAAAGTTCAAGGCATAACTGAAACACAACCCAGGTGCAAAGCAAATAACAGCTACAATCTGTATTTATAAATAGTCTCATCTATGTAATTTTCAAGTAAAATCATATACAAACCTGGTTGCAGCTCTATAAATCAGTACCATGAAGGACTGCCTATTGTAACTTATGTATCTTTAAACAGGAGACAGTGTGCTGGCTGAAACCTGCTATCAGATGTTATCTTAGCTTGACTAAGACAGGACAACTTCACAGACTTTTAGAAATAGAGGCTGTAAAGGGACTTCTGAGAAAAATCAATCCATTTCCTGATGATTGCATCATGTGTACTTGCCCCTTTCCTGACAGACCTGTGTTTCAAAGATCTGCAGCACTGGTGGACCCACAGATTCTGCTTTGTAACCCTTAATATTGCAATGTTTTTCTTAATGTTTATCTTGAATATCCTTTGCAGTAGCTTAAGTCTACTATTTTCCATTGTGAATATGGGAAACATTCTTCCTTTCCATTGTACAGTAACCTTGTATGTATTTAAGGACATAAAAAGATCTTCATGACTTCCTCAGTCTTCTCTTCCTTTGGTCTGAGAACCCAGTTTGTTCAATCTTTCTTTTTAAGTCATATTTTCTAGATCTCTAGTCATTTGTGCGGCTTCTCTAGACTTTCTCCACCTGCAGGGATGTAAACCAGACCAGCACAGGCAATATTCCAGCTGAGTGATTACCAAGCACTGAGTAAAACAGAATGGTAATCTCTTAGGTCTTGTAGTCTGCAGTCTTGCTTTTACAATAACAGTGTTTGCTTTATTGCCACCAGAACAACACTGTTGATAGGAGTTCAGCTTCTTCAATTATCTTATTAATCCTCTCAGTTAATTTTCTGGAGAATGCTTCATAGCATTCTCAGTGATGATTGAGCCCTATGTACTTTTCACTCATTGCCTAGTGACAGAGTAAATCTAGAAGAGATTCCAAAGAAACCACCTCTATATGTTTTAATAGTGGACCACCAGTGGCTACTCTGCACTCACATGTGCAACCAGTTTTGTACTGGCCCTATAGTAGTTTTGGGTAAACCAGTGATTTTGAAATTACTGTCTCTAGGCTTTGCTATGGACTACCTTTAATGGATTTCTGAAATGTAGCGAAGACAAGTAGGCATATTTTCAGTAATTAAAATTTACTTTGGAGGACTGAAAGCTTCCTCATGAATCTACATTAGAAAAGACTGGATATCACTCATCTAAACCATGCTTCCTTAAATTATGATGAGAATACAAATGAAACAGCACCTAAGGAAGGCCTGACTAGAATCATGAAATGTGGAAACTCTTGCTTTTGCTTTAGTTCTTTCCACAAGACCTGTTATCCCCACTGCAGACAGAAACTAAACTGGTTTAATGTTATTTGTACTTGACAAACCTACCTTAGCTGATATTTGTCTTGTCTTTCAGATACAGTTTGTTCAATTTTTTCCATAAGGATTTTTTTCAGAGAAAATTTCCTTTGGTCAGTTGATAATTTCCTGTCTCCATTCTACACTTTTTAAAGTTACCCACTACATTTTCCATTTTCACATCTTCAGTCCACCTTGTTTGCCTTCAGTGGACTTGCAGAGTTTTCATCACTTTGAAGTTACTTCCACCAAGTCTTCAGGATCTCAGGTTGAGATTTATCAGCCCTAGTCTATTTGAAAGCTTCTAAATTATCTGAATAATTAATAACTCATTCTTTTCCCATTATAGAGTGAAAACTTTAACCCTTGCAGCTGATAGTGATTTCTTCAGATACCTGCTTCACTCAGATACTTTTGTTCACTCAGATGCAGCCTAAAACAAGCAATATGAGAAGGACAGAAAGACAATTTCACAATATTCCTAACCAAGACTCAGTTAAAAAGGGACTGTAATAACTTGGTGAGGGCCAAGCCCTGTCTTGTTTCCTAGGCATTATACAATAACAACACAGGAGACAAATGCAGCCTTTCCAAAAGCACCTGGAATACAGACCAAGAATCCTCAATCCCTGTAATCAAAACACATCCCTCATCAACATCAATCAACCCAGTGGAAGAACCACATATGTTTTATGAAAAGGTTGCATGCTCTAGAGAGAAAACTCAACAGAGAACAAAGGAGGAATGATGAGGGTTCATAACCAAACCACACACAGTTTGCAGTCTATTTGCCAAATTCTTTGCATAAAGATGACAATCCAAGAAGGGACAAAACCCTTCACTACTTCATCCCCCAGAGGTTCCTCTATCTCTCTTTAAGCCTCAGGATAATGGCTTGGTGATAACTAAGTGGCAAAACTTCTCCCCAAGTCTCTTTCATATGGCCTGAAAGAAAGAGACCAACAGATCTCGTGAAACCCAAGTGGCAAACCGCTAGAGCTTTGTGCCATCCTGGGAACACAGCTGCTTGAGTCCAAGTTAATACAGAAAGAATCAACTCCTGTCCAATCCTTACAGGCCCAAAGCTGAGATACTGTGAGAATCTCAGTGATGTCTGGTGAGTCAGCAGTGTGCACACATTCTGCAAAAGAAGATATGTTCTCCCAAGGTCCTTGACACTGCTGTTTGCCCTTTATGTCCCACACTTAAGCCCAGAGCAAGGTAGAAAAGAGCTGGTGCAGAAATCTGGGGTCTCAGGAGCCAAGCCCAGACCAATTACCCCAAACTTTGTCATCCCACACCTCCTATAAGACTGTTTTTTGCTGTTTTGTACTCTTGGTAGTGACTAAGGTTACATCAAAAGGGGTTTTTCTTAGCTCTGTGGATCTCAGAACTTAACATGGTGGCAAAACCCCAGGGCTGTCTAGTTTGTGTTGCTTACAGAAAACTAATATTCCCTTTTCTACTTCCTAGCACTGCTTAAATGGAGGAAAAGCCATCCCTCAAAGCAAACATGTATCTTTTGGAGAAATTCTAACAGTACCACAATTACATGTTTTATATAAGGTGAGTCTTAGAATGTCATGGGACAAAAAGGTTTGAAAGAAAGGTTGAGCTATAAAGTACCAGCTCAAACTCCTATCTACAGGTCTGTTAGAGAAAATAAAGATAGAAAATAAATTATCTATGATCATATTAAAGCCTGTCCAATGGGCCACAAAGAGAGTGGCACTAAAACTCTTTGAGTTATATTGTCTTTCCTCAGGGTGGAAGTGTCTGCATACATCAGCCAAGACTAAATCACTGAGCAGAGAGGATGCAGTTCCAAATGTTTCCCACGTAATATCTAGTTAGGAGCGTTTCAAATCTCTGGGAGAGCCCAGAATAAAAGGTCAGTCATTAAACAATTTGCCAAAAGAACAAATTACCCCTATGGAAGAAACATAAACATTAATTGAAGAAAAGATTATGTTGATCAAAAGATGAACTCAAAACGTCAATAAACAACCTGGAATAACTTCCTGAACAGAAATCAAATCAAGCCAGAGCTGCAATCTCTACACCACAACTAAGAAAAATCCTACCCTACTCAGTAAAGCAGTCAGTGTAATTGCCTTTACCCAAGTGCATCTCTGGCACAAAATGTAAATCTGTCTTCTCTTGGAACATGCACTATGAAAAGAAGAGTCTCTCTAAAGATACATACTAGCAGAGGCCCATACTTTGAATTGTTCACTAGACACTTTCTACAGAGACTAAATATGAGCCAACTGCCCAGCCTCAAACAAACTACTGAAACTAAAAGGGTTGATCGTAACTAATCCCCACCATCATCACTGGACTAACACGCACAGCAACTATAATTCTCTTTAGCCTATGTCATTTCCAGTTGCCAGGCCTTGGGTATAGAGACATGTCCCACAACACATTGATCGGACAAGTAAGACAAAGTAAAATCCAGAAACAAATATCACCCCTATCCCATTCAAAAAAACCCAATTGAGCATATCCTCCTCAGGGCATGGTCAGAACAAAAGCATTCCTGATTCCTTGTTCCTAAGCTCAGAGTTGTAACCCTCTGCCAAGACATTTGTCACTCAGATCAACAACTCATGCAGAAATTAGACACTGAGTGGACACATGTGGAGAATACTATCATTAACATCAATCACAAGAGAAGTTTCTAAAGCGGCATTCTTGGGCTTTGCCATTAAAATCAGACCTCTTTCATCTCATGTGTCAAGAGAAGCCCTGGGTGAGTATGAGGAGTGTCAGATGCAGGGCTTCTCTGATGCAACCAGCATCAGCTGCTGTTGGAGGCCAAGGGACTCTGAATCTTCTTCCATGTGGCAATTTCTTCACTCCTAAATAACATGATGGAAATTTGTCTTGGAGATCCAGGTAAGATATAGAACCAGTTGTTGGCTAAAACACAAAGCTGACATGTTAGTACAAGGATTTGCTTGAGCTAATTTTATGTTTTATCATTGAGGCAACAAGTAATTTAATAGCTCTTAAATCCATGCTTAGTGTAACTGTTTTTCTGAAGCAGGTTTGAGAACAACTACATGTTTCAAAGTAGGCACTCAGAAACACTGAAGTGGGTTGGAGAGAGAGAAATGCAAGTGGTGTCACCAAATACCATTCGTTGTGCCAGCCACAACCTGTATTTATTGTTTGGATGATGATTGTTGGCAGGTAAGCCATGATGTGGAAAGGTTTGATCCCATACAGGCAGTGAGAGTATTGATGAATGCCTGATCTGGCACCAGGAGGCCATTATCACTCGTGGAGGACTCATGCTGTGAAAACTCAAAGGATGTGGCTAGAGTTTGGTGCAGATGGATTCTGCAGACGGATTAAAGCTAAATGGGACCTACGGGCATGCTGGAGAGGGAGAGAGATACATGTCTATTTGCTGTGCACAAGCCCATGTAAGACACCTGTGCAAAATGGCAGTACACAACTATGTTTAGGGGCCTGCATCCCAACCTTCCTGAACTTCCTGGTTTCCTCTAATCTCAAATTATATCCTGACTTGAAGAGGGCACAGAACTAAGAACATGCCGATGCTCACGTTACTCCACCTCTGGACAAAGGAAGCCCTCCTAGTGATCCTGCTCACTCTGGCTGCACACTGTGGCAGCCCCTGCTCTGTTTACATTAGTATTTACGGCAGCTGGAACAAGTCTCTTCCTAAGGCTACAGCTGGCAGGACAGCTAATGAGGTGCATCTCTCAGTATTGCTTTTACAAACTTTACAAGGTGTTGTTAAGGGTTTTTTGCTGTCACAAAGCACAGTGTTTGAGCAAGATGTGAACTCTGCCATGGAAACCCAGGACAAACTATTGAGACACCAAAACTGAAAAAAGAGACGGAGGACACAGTCAGACCCTGAGGGCCTGAACAGTCATTGCAGAACTGTGTTCACTTTTCAGTGAGCTTCTTCATATCCTCAGGACATGTAAGTGGGGCTTTACAGTACAGCGAGGTGTCTGTCACAGCTCTTGCTGTGTTTGCTGTCTCAGACTTACAGGCAGGAATGAGACCTGCTGTGGGGACAACACAGGCCAAGATACTGTGTATAATTTCCTAGGATATTCAAGTGGATAAGGCATCCTTTGTTGCACCTGCCTTGCATTCTTTTTCGCTCTGTTACCCTGAAGGAAATCAATGATGAGATGTGAGTTTCCATGCATAGGTGGATCTCCAAGAAATGAGACCAGGCAAGAAGGGCACTGAGTGACCTGTGCCACTAGAGCTTGAGTATGGGGTTTCACATCCTAAGGAACAGCTGGCAGAAGGCGCCCTAGAGCTGAAAATGGTGATAACTGCACACCATTTACCTAGAGGGCCCTCACTAAATTTCCTCAGGATGGCAGATGGGTACTAGCCCAGGTTCAGACAGCCTGAGATGAAGATAGTGCATCTGTCTGGAGATGGTGATGAACTGCAGCCGGTTCCTTGGAATCTGATGTGTGATAAAAGACTTGTTACTGGGATGATTCAGCCGTGATCAAATTCTGAGTTGGTGAATTCAATTCCAAGACAAATTCTTTCATTTTGAATCTTGTTTTCATTTTCATTTAGGATAAAAAGTCAAAATCTAAATGAATAAACAAAATCTAGAAGAAAAATCAGGAGAGAAAGAGAAAAGTGTATCCAAAGACATAGAAACCATCTTAAACCAGTGTTTCTGACATAAAATAATTTGCAATGTAACACTGAAATGGAAATGAGGAGGTCAAAAATAAATTGAGAGTTGGGCTGTAATCTTCCATTTTCATTTTAAGTCATTCCAGTATTAGACTTTTGAAATTTTGCATCAGAATTGATACATTCCCATTGAAAAATGAAATTTCAGGAAAATTAATTTTTCATCTGTTTTGAAAATAGTGGATGAAATCACAGTCTTCAATTGGTAATAAGCAATAACAGAGTTCTTACAAATCTGGTCTTCAAACTTGCATTTAAAGACATTGAAAGGATGAAACAAACTCTTTGGAAGCAATTGATTTGCATTGAACTGATTCCTGTTCTTGCCAGCTGAAGCCATAATTTGGGTCAGATGTCTCAGCAATTTGCAGCTAGGAATAGATGAAGAATTGTTGAGATTTGCCTTGAAATACATGATGGGGTGAATTTCAATTGTCAAAATTCTTGTAAAGTTGAAGCAGGCTGGGTTCCTGCTGACTAAATATTCATGAAAAATAGCTAGCAGCAGAAGAATGGAAAAAATGAGTGGCAAAATGCAAACCAGGGAATATAGCAGAAGTTTGAACAGGAAGGCCAGTCCTTGGAAACATTTTGACATCCAGAGTATGAACCTATCTTCACTAGGATCTGTTGGCTCCACATTGCAGGCCATGAGCGCAGCAAGGGTTTTACTTTGTAATACACCAGAAACATGCCATTCCTTGAAGCAGCACAGTTTCCATGCTAAAAAGAGAGACATCAATTGTTAGAGACGGTCTGGAGCCTACAAATGAGAGATGTGCAGCCTTTGCTGGAATGTGTGATGACAGCTGAGTGTTGTTTGACTTCATAATTGTCTGGGATTTTCCAAGGCACCTCAAGTGGTTAGGTACCCTCTTCTCACTGGCATCCAGTGGGACTATGGTTTAATAGTGATGACTGGAAAGAGGTAATTCTTTTTTTTTGGAGGGGAACCTGTTTCCTTCTGACATAGGAAGGAATATCAACTTTAAAATATTCTCATCAAAGAGGAGTAAAGCCACATGGGCCTAGGACAGCTCAACTGCCAGGCTGCCCTAGATTCAGTTGTCCCCAGTGTCCACTGTTCAGCATGGAGGCCTGTGGTCACTGTATTATCCCACATCTGTCCTTTCACCTCAGGCCTGGGCAGCCTTGGGACCCCACAGCCCCCTGGAAAGGTCACCCACTGAGACTCACAGGAAGAGGGTCAGCAGGGTTTCCTACATATTGTAGGTATGTGAGGGAGTCACTACTCCAGGCAACAAGAATATATAAAGCTGAAGTCCACTGACATGTCCTCCCACACAGGTATCCTTGCAGGACTCAGGTCAGATTTTCATAGAGTTTTCTAAAGAATCTAAAAGACAATACTTTTTAAAGCACTGTCATTTCAGAAACAACAAAAGACACAAAGCCATCTGTCCTGGTTCAGCCAGGATAGGGTTAATTTTCACCAGGAGTTGCTATTCGATCCCATGCTGACATCATGTCCGGTACTCAATGCGCGAGGGCAGAGCGGTCCCGGCTTTGTCTCATCCGGGCTGCCTCGCTTTGTGTCTGTAGCTGTACCCACGCGGTCTGTACCTTTATACCTCTTGTTTTGTACATTGTTATCCCTGTTGCTGTTACTGTTGTTGTGATTGTTGCTTTTGCATCGCTGTATTAAATTCTCCTTCTCTCAACCCGCAGGGTTTGTATTTTGCTACCTCTCCCGTTCCCGTCCGGGGGGTGGGGGGGCAGCGGCCACGTGGTGCCCGGTCCCGGCAGGTTTAAACCACCACACCATCCTATGTTTAGCATTTGCTAGAGCTAGGAAGTCTTCCCAAACCTTACTTCAGCATCCTACTGTACACATCACAAAAATTACTGGAATTAGAAAATTAAACTTCTGTGTGGTGGAGGAGTTTGTTTAATATTTGACTTGTAACAGTGACCGCTAGATACCAGTCACTGAAGAAATAACAATTTCTTTGACACTTTTCAAATAAGCAAAGAACATAGAAAAATACCAAAGGAAACCCTATTCAGTCCACACTGATAGTGCTATGGTAAGGAAAAAAAGCCTTCACAAACCCAAACTAAACCCAAGTTTATTTTTCCAAAGTAAAACTCCTAATTAGTAGCCACTGTTACATAAAGCAAAGAAATTCTGCCCTGAAATTCCTATTAAATTTAAAACACATTTGAAATTTGAAATAAAAACAATTTAGATTACTTTTTTGGCCCACTGACAGTCCTGGTTTTCATCCAGCTTTTATTTTCTTGTGAACCTTTCTGCTGCAACATTCCTCTACTACCAAATCTGCATTTCTTTCTTCCACATAGGGAAGTGAAAGAATGTGGTGATGTTTCAACTGATTGACAGAAATCAACATTCAGTGACACCTTGGCTGAGTGTATATATAACTTGGCCTGTAGGAAATTAAGACAAAGCTTTGAACATAATCGTGCTAACAAACAAAACACAGAAGGTGCTTAGATCTGCTACAGTTTGTTCTTACTAAGTTTTGCATTGAAAAGATAAAATGATCATTTGCCAACTGATACACATTCTAAAATCAATAAATCAAGTATACTATGTTTATCTCTAATATGTTTAATGTACTTTTGTCATGTCTCAAAAGCTTATAACATAAAATCAACAACCCACACTGGCTGAAGTTATTCAATACAATAACATATTACAGAGCAGGCTGCTGTGTTTTAAAACTTGGTTTTGGTAATGTAGAATTAATTTTAAATGCCAACTTTTCTGTTGTTTTTTTTATACTGAATTCTGGCTCAGGAATTATTGTTAGAGAACATAGCTGAGAATGTTATCTCTGCTGTCTGAGCAAACACACACACACATCTATATAAAATACCACCTTCTTATCATCTTTCACTGCTAGATTCAAACTAAGTACAAAAATTCAATTTTTTTTATCTAAAAGGAAAGGTGCAGAATGAGACAGAGATAATAAGATGCAGTGTATGGAAGTACCAAAAAGGTGTTAAAACTGAAACAGAACAGGAAATGTCATACAGCAGCCAGCCTCAGATAGAGCTATACAAATAATTGATTCATGGCTCTTTCAACAAAATAAAAACTCAGCAAAATAGGATTTTTAAAAAATTTGAATGATAGCTTATGCTTTGTAGATTTAAGCAGTTTTAGTGCTAATACTATTTTTTTCCAGATTTTAAATGAAAATATTCTTTTGAAATGCATAATTGACTTATATTGACTATTTTTTTTCTCTTAATTTGCTTCACTTTTGTTGAAGTGTTGAACTGAACCTGAAAACATGTTTCTGTATTTCTGTCCCTGAACTGCTTTAAGCTTCATGGTCTATAAAGTACTGGAACAGTCTCTGGTGCCAAGATGTTTCAAAACTCTTTTGGTTGCATAAATATTACATCCCCTCACTTTCCACAGCCTCATATTGCAGACATTAAATGGTATGTTAATAGTACTAGTGTTTGGAGAACTCTGATTTTATCTGCTCTCAAGGTGATAAGCTTTTCACTAATTGGAAATGGGAGAAAAATATCTTCTGAACTACAGTACCAATGTTTGAAGAATGACCATGAATTATGGAAGAGGGAAAAGAAGATGGAAACATGTCATGGCATGGCTTAAAGCATTTCAGAAATTTCTGCCTTGTATTAGCAATGCATGTTGTGTTTTAGAAGTTTCTAAAGACAAATGCCTACTCAGTGGGTGGCAGAAGAGCAGAAAGCTCTTCCTAGCAGAGTACAGAAGGAGAGAAGGAGAAGCGACTGCTCAGTGCCTCCATCAGTTGGACAAATGTGTGGAGACACTTTTATCTTCAAGGGTGCAGGGGCACTAAATGTGACCTGTTACTTCTTCATACATCAATTCACAAAAAGCCTTCAACTGTTTTAATGAACTTTAATAGATTGCTATGGCACTTTATCAATTTTAAAACTGCTGTACATGTGTTGTTAATATGCTATGGTATTTGTAACTGAATATGGCCTCCTGTGACATTAAAAATGTGACTGTCCGTCACAAAAGACATCCACATGTTTTATGAAGGATGAGTGTGCTTCAATAATCTTTTAACCAAGAACATATGCTCAAGAAACAAAAAGCTTTTATTGATTTCATAAATAGCAAGACAATGTCAACCCTGAGCCAAGCAAACTATTGTACAGCTTACTAAAGTGCTATGGTACGTGTGTAATGGAGAATGGCAGTTATATGCCAGAGGCACCATTACTAGTCTCCTTGTCTTGGGGCTGAGACCAGTGAGACAACTGTCTCTCCCCTCAGCTATGTGTGAGATTACAAAAGATTCACTGCATAGGAACAGCAGCTATAGAGGAGCTGGAGCAAAAAGGTGCTTTGATTATGTTCTGCATCTTTTCTTCATGCGCTTTTTCTTGCACAGTCACTGTATAGATATTCTCTTGGCAGCATTTCAATCACCCTCCAGTTGTTTTGGTTCTTGTCCTGTAGCACGTGTCTTGCCCTCCTTTTTTTTAGTCATGTTTGCCATCTCCTGGGAGTGACTCATGAGATCAACAAACATTTCTATATAGGCCATGCCCAGGCAGGGGTTACCAGAACAGAGAAACCACATAGTTACATGGCATAACAATGTTAGCCAACTGCCAGCACAGATAGAATGTAATTTCCCCCCTTTTTTTTTTTTTTCAGTTTTGGAATTGAATTTCTTTTTGCTCTTGCCATTACGGGGAGTGCCTGAAGGTGGAAAGACATTTTTCCAGTTAAATCTCCCGGCAAACTTCTTGCACCATTGTTACATGCCCTAATTTAACACTCCTTTGTCTGATGAGTTCTACTAGTGACGTTCTGATGATAATGATTAGATTACATTATTCTTACTTTTTTTTGTACAGATCTAATGCAGTTCACTGGCTTTATCACAACACCTGGTGCATTTCAGGAGTGTTTCTTTCCCCCACATACAGTTTACTGCTCTTGATATATTTCAGCATTCTGTGACTGCTGGGAAGAAGCCAATGGGGAGCCACATCTCCATGGAAAGACCCCTCAACAAGTTGTTATGATAGAGTCTGATCCTCCACAAGTTCCTTCAGGAGCTCTTTGGCATATGCCAATAATGTTCAGAGAAAAATGGGACATTCAGCCCAGGCTGTGCCAGAACAATGAGACTAGGCAGGCCAAGCCTAGTGCAAGCTAAGCTTGCAGGATGGCAGAGGAAGGAATAATTGCAGCAGCAGTTGCTCAAGCTTGGCTATACATCAGCATGACATTTTTACATATTTTGCTTTCAATTTCTAACAGAGCAGCAAATTTTTTTCCAATTATTTTGAGAAAAAAATATAGGTTAGATTGGAAAAAAAGGGACAGTATCTGTCAAAGTCTTTTTTTTTTTTTCTCTACAGAGAAAAGCAAGCCACAGTTACTACTGTGTTCCTTTTCAGGTAACTATAATGAGTTTCTCTGTGAAAATGTTCATATTACAACACAGATGAATAAAATCAGTTTCCCTAAGTAAAATAAAATAAGCATAGTGGGAAAGGGGATAGACTGAGCTTGTTTCTGCTATTCCAGAAGCCATTACAAGTAGTGCCAATAATAATACCTCTGCTTAATTTTGCTGACACTTCCCTATTTTCTTCTTTTCTATATTTTCCTTGCTTGGTATCTGCCTAATACTGATTAAAAGAATAGGTGAAATGTTCATCACTTTTGGGGATGTCAGTTGTATGGGAAAAAAAGTACACTCCCCTCCAGTTTCAGGAAATCAAAAATATTTTAGATAAAATATTGTAAAATAATTCAAAAATTCAGAGAAAGATACCAGCCTTTCTGAGGATGAGGTGAGGGGAAAATGAATGTCTTTTCCTTCATAGAAAATTCTTAAAACTAGTTTGTTAAATAGAAAAGAAATTCCATGTCTTAGAGCTGGCAGTTTTCACTTGGCACTGACCTATCCTGGTGCAAACCCCCACTGAAATATAGTGAAATGTGTCCCAGTTTCACACTTTAGATGACTTGTATGCTCTTTAAAAACTTTTTAAAATTTACCAGCTAATTCTCCAAACGTCTATCTGTAACGAGTATGGCCTAGTCCCTCCCAGCAGGCTGTATATACTTGATCTCCACCAAATGGCTGAACAGCCTCTAATCCCATGCATTTCACCCTTCTCATGGAGTTTCCCAAATGCCTATGGAGTCTGACAGCAGTGTGGGTGCCCCCCATCCCTCCTCAGAAGGCAGAAGGTCAACACTGAAAGCAACCTGCTACCTGCAACACTGGTTCCATCAACTCAGGCAACAAAGGAATGTTCAGTTACTGTGGCTCTGTAGATCCTCATAGCACTGATTGCCTTTGCAGCAGCTCAGCTAGTTCCACATGAAAACATTTGTCTTTTTCAATGTTTAAGTTAGAATGTGATGTTTAAATCAGATTTTTTTTCCCCAAAGGTTTCCAATCATAGTCTTTTAATTCCAGAGTAACTAACTGGTTTCAATTGATATTCTATGCTGTGTACAGATCAGTTCTCTTTCAGTTCTTAATGCAAACAGAAGCTAAGTATTGTGCATTAACTAAACTACAGCTGACATGTGTAGTCAGACAGCTAGCTGGTGACCGAACAGCCAGTCTGTGCCTGTCCAAGAAAAGGAGATGCTTCTGTACCTAGTTCTGTCTTATAGCAAGGAAAAGGCATGGTTCCATACTGAGTGAATAGAGCAAATTCACAGGCCAATCAGTCACTCATGTGGTAACAGTAAACAGTTAGATAAATTCAATGGGACTGATGGGATTTATATTAAAAGCATCATGTAGAAACACATATTTACAATTTCATATGTTGAATTGCCTGCATATTCATAAAAATACATGCTACTTTGATATATTATACAGGAATTCAAATTGCTTTCTTAAGAGAAACAAAAATTTGTCCCGAATCGTTACTGGGTGCACATTAGCATAGTGTTCATTCTAGTTTTAGAATTTTAATTTTAGTCCATTTGAATTCACATTCCACTTGTTATTACAATTATCTATTTCTAGAGATCCTGTAAAGCTGTAAGTAGACATTTGCTAAGTTCTAAAAGTGTCTTGAGTTCTGTTTGCTTGCCAATATGTAGAACTTCTAAGTTATGGGACTTGGCATAAGGCTTAACACATGCAAGATTGCTTCTCTCCTGTCACTGACACCAAGTGAAAATGTTCTCAGTTTGTTCCTTATGTAGGTCAGCACTTCAGCTACAGTTGTCCTCTAACTCTGCCAGAATTATGTTGATCTTACTCTAATTCTCATAATAAAAGCCATAATTTTTTATTTTAGCTCCAGTTAATGATAACAATACTTCTAACTTGAACTTATGTATGTGGATCTTCAGGAGAACGGCAAATGCCACATTTCTGAAACAGAGCCTAGATTCAAGTACTCCCAAATAGCAAGTCCCTGTCTCCAACCATGGAGGAGGTACAACTTAAAGAAGATGTTGCCAGAATATCCCCAAAAAGAGGTCATGTCCCTTCTCTTCCCCCAGCCCATGCCAAATCTCAGTGTGCTGTTGAGCCAAGCTGGTTTTGGATCAGGTTTGTAAATTCACTGTGAGGGAGAGTGCAGCTGATAGGGAGATGATGAAGAAAAGCTACAGATACTTCTACTGTGACCCAAGACAAGGCATGTAAGGAAGGGCCTCCATACTCTGTTCACGTGTTCAAGCTAAATCAAGCCTCTGGGGATGGCTGTTAGCAACTCTGTTTTACATGGGAGGAAATCTGCTTACAGGGAACAATGTGACTTTAAAGCTACTACTCCAGAGATGCAATTTTTACTTCGTATGCTTCCTCCCTCCTGTTCCTTTCCACTGACCTCACCTTTGCTACAAGTCTTTGGTGGTCAGTGAAAGGAATTGGGCAGTGAACCTTATTTGTGTCTCTGCAGCATGATTGCAGGGAGTATAGGCTGTCAGTGTCAAGTAGAAGGGCCTCTACAAGGACTGGGGCAGTGTGTGATTCCCAAATGGACAGCAGGATGGATGGTGTCACTGAACACCCTCACAAGACATATCAGGAGCACACTAAACAAAATAGCAACCTAAACAGTCAGTGTAAGCTTGACACATCTCCTTGCTACAGTTAATCCTTTAGGCATGCTCAGCAGCTCCAGAAAGGAAGCAACCAGGAAGCAATCAAACACTTCTACTTCCTGTACAATGGTCAGAGCAGCCTGGCAAAACAAGGTAAACAGCATTATGGCCCCTCCATTACCATTACTTGTATACCAGGCTTGCAAGCACACAAAAGGGAAATGCTGAAATAGAACAACCAAAGCTGCTTATAGAATCATAGAATCATTAAGGTTGGAAAAGACCTCTAAGATCATCAAGTCCAATCATCAACTCAACACTACCATGATCACTAAACCATGCCCCAAAGTGTCATGTCTACATGGTTTTTGAACACCTTCAGGGTTGGTGACTCCCACCACTTCCCAGGGCAGCATGTTCCAATGCCTGACCAACTTATAAGTAAGAAAAATTTAGAACTATTCCTAAAAGAATACTGCCAGGGGTAAAATAAAAGAATTACATTTCAATAGCAAGAGTCCTAAAATCAGTGTGGCCCATGTTGTTTAAGGTCATGCCAGGAATATGTCAGCCTCACAGACTGTAAAGTCAGAAATGCTTCATCACTGGTAGAGCTCACTTTGTGCACCAAGCTTCATGCATGGGGGGTGCCATGAAGCACTGCTGCTAATGACAAGATCTTGCAGGGTTGGTGATGCACTCTTCCTTTGGCTTAGTTCCTTGTGGTCTATTTTAAGCAGATAGCTCACAGTATTGTAGTGTTGAAGAAACTCCTAGTGCTGAACACACTAGCCTTCTTACAAACCAGGGAATGGTGACTTAGTAGAGTGCTATAACTGCCATTTCACAAACCAGGGACTGAGGGGAAAAGTGACTTGCTAAAAACTACCTGGGGAATTTCTGGCAGATCTGAGAAGTAAACGTAAAGCTCCCAAGTGCTGGGTAAAATACTGAACCATTCTTTCTCTTGCTAAACCTCTATTGTCTGCTCAAGCATATACTTAGGACAACAGCAAAATCTGAAGAAACAATATGAGAAAATACACATCCCCAGGGTCTCCTCTTGAATTGCACTGATTGAATCTAAGACAAAATGGTAGCCAGTGACTAGTATAATATTCCCTTGAAATTTAAGAAAAAGCCATATCCAACCTGTCTGAAGTCAATAGGGGTCTTTCCAAGTAATCTCAAGGAATTTACAATGAATTTATGGGGGTGGGGAGGAGGCATGTAGAAAATAGAGATTAAGAGCATGTTAAACAGATGCTATACTGATTAAAATATGAAAACTACAGACATACATTAAAAAAGCTATAGCATTTGGTGTTAGCTTACAGTTCAGAAAACAGTTATTTCAGGTACATCATGTCACCTGGTAAACCTGTACTGAGCACTTCATACCAGGTACTTCAAATGTTCTACTTGAATCCACAAACACATTTAGTCGTACACTTGGCACACAGATGCTCTGCCCCCTTCCTTGTATTTACCCCTTGCAGATCCAGCAGCCACTGATCTCTGCTCAGTCCATGACCAACCCTGCTGGTATCTCCCCTCTAGTTCCTGCTGGCACTTCAGATGCTGGACTGTAGATCTTTAGCTGTAATTACAGAAATTTAATTGTTTTTTCCCGATTTTTGTATGAAAGTAACACAAAGGTCTGGGTGCCTTTTGTTACCCAGATTCTTATTCTAACTGCCAGACACAACTGATTCTCATTCTGCACAATACTTTCATAAGGATCTATCAACTGCTTATTATATTGACAGAAGTGAAAGCTAGTAGAAATTGGCAAATAGTGATTCTCCAGCCAGGGTTTTAATAAGTAACAACACAGCAACATGTGGTGTATGGACACTGGATCGGTGCCAAATAGTAAATGAGTCAAAATTAAAACAGAGGGAATAACAAAGTACACCAAGAAACAATTAGAGGTAAAATCAAGGATATCAGCTTCTAGCAGACCAAGTCAAAAAAGACTGTTTTTCTAGCTTCTATATTGCACAATCTTTAATGACACCACTGTGCTGTTTAAATACATTCAGTTATTTACAAGTAGGTGTACAACCATAAGCATGCAACAATCCACCTGATTACTTGATCACATAAAGTGTCTTAAATAATCTAATATCCTATTATCTTTACTGTCGCAATGCAGTATATGACAAGCTGAACTCTGGAGGCTGGGCTGGTAAGTGTATGTGTTGGTAGTTGTGCTGGTGGCTTGGTGCCTCTATTTGCTTTCTCTGGCTTCTGCTGGAGAAACTCATCCATGCTCCATATGACAGATGAAGGTGGCTGGGTATTGCCAGCATGTCACACTGTTCTGGAGAGCACTTTATTTCCAGGCTGTACCCTGACTTCTTGAATGGCCAAAGAAGTGAACAGTGTTTCTGGTATGAACAGTACAGCTTCATAAGCTCATGCTTCTAACCAGAACAGAAGTGGATTTTCCAGCAATGATTTCTTCTTGCTTCTCATAGGCTCACTCATTTTAAGACCAGAAATAACCTAGTTCATCTTACCTGAGTACCTAACAGAGGCCACTTTATTTCACCCAACTATTTCTGTGTTGAACTCCGTAATTTTACTTACCTGAAGTATACCTCCTGGAAATGCTGCCAGTCTTAATCGGAAAGCATTAAGCAACAGAGAATCAATTGCTTTTCTTTGAAAGTTTAACCTATGACAGTCACCTCCAGCTTTAAAAATATATGACTTTTTTATCGAAGTTGGCTGTTTTTTAATTCCAAGTACTACTTTTTGTTACATATTTTTCTGATAAGCTAAAGAGTCATTTAGCACCAGATATTTTACCTCTATGAATGTACTGCCATATGTATAAAGTCACCTCTCAAAAAACAAGTACTTTTAAAATATTGCTGTATGATTTTTTTCAGTCCTAGAGTCATATCTCATTTCAGCACTTTTGGAAACATTCTTTATAATAATGTTAATGACAGATTTCTAAACAGAATTCCCTTTGTAACTGGCACTATCACTTGTAAATAGTGTAATGGATTTAAAAGTACTCAAAGTATCTCAGAGGAGGGTGGAAAGAGTTGAAAAGGTGAAAACAACTCTACTCTGTTTCACCTGAGGTTAGCAAATGAAGGTCCTCATCTTACAAGGCACCCCACCAGGTCTCACCAGAAGAAAGCAAACTTATTCAAAAGAGGTGTTTACACTTGCTTTAAACAAACAAGTGAGATGCTGATCTTACATAGTTTGTGAAGACCAAACTTGCAGAAGATGATAAGAAGCCAAAACTCAGCAAGGAGCTATCCTGCCAGGTAGGAGGGAGGATATCCAGGTTCCAAGAGTTAGCTTAACAGATGGGGCCTCAGTGGCTCTTCAGAAGTTGAGGCTGGAATGAGACACACACATAACTACTCTTCTCGCTCAGATATATGGTTCAAGGAGAAATTTCTCTTTCACTGTTTGTACTCCACTGACCTGACTCACTAAATTGTCAATTGTCCTGCCTCTACAAACATAACAAATAATAACACGTTGATTCTGTGACTATCAAATTTGTTTTAGAAACTGTTAATGGCTTCAGACTGATGTAGAGGAATCTAGTCTTTCATTAAAAGAAATACATTAAAAAGAAATACATCCTGGCAACCCTTGGCTGAATTTACTCTGCTGAATTGGACAATGCCATGAATGGCACTAGAGGGCAACTGTTGAATTGCTAGAATGATCCTTGGCAGAGTTTTGGCCTAAACCAAATAACTCTCAGCTGGTATTATAATGCATGCTTTGGCAGTTAGTGTTCTCTATAGACAGCTTGCATGCAAAACGGGTCCAGGAGTCTGCAGATTGCCTGGAGTATCATCACTGAAAGGTATGACCCGTTCCATTCGTCTCAATAGGACAGATCATGGTCCAAGCTACACTTTGAGGCTGCAATTTACATGTCAGTGTTCTCAGCTGCTTCACTAATGGTTGTTTTGGTCCTGATTTAAATAGGGTTTATGTACTTGCTCAAACTAAACAACTTATACAAGTTATATAGCAGTATCATCTTAATTTTATTGCAACTTTTACTTTGAGTTGTCACAATGCCCTAAATATTAGGATCAAAAGATTACATGAAGATGTTAGCTTCTTTCAGGTCTTGTAATTCTAGCAGAGTTAACAACTGAAAATGGAAAACAAAATACTGTGAAAGATTAGCTATCTTCATGTATAAATGCAGTTATATATTCCACAAATATAATCACAAAAATCCATGGTAAAATGAAAATGCACTGAAAGCACAAACAAATCCATTCTGTTACTGAAACAGATGTGTTAACAACATTGAGATAGTAAATGGTTCACTTGGCAACATCCCTATCTCACTTTAAAAGAAATCGCCACAGAATTTAACAGAATCGCAGAACAGCTGAGGTTGGAAAGGACCTCTGGAGGTCACCTGGTTAGACCTCATTGCTCAAGCAGGGTCACCGAGAGCAGCCTGCCCAGGACTGTGTCCGGATGGTTTTTGAATATCTGTCTCCAAGGACAAACGTCTCCACAACCTCTCTGGGCAATCTGTGCCACAGCTCAGTCACCCTCACAGTGAAAAAGTGTTTTTTGATGTTCAGATGGAGCCTTCCTTCAGTTTGTGCCCATTGCCTCTAGTCCTGTCATTGGGCACCACTGGAGAGTACCTGGCTCTGCCTTCTTTACATCTTCCCTTCAGATACTATATGCATTGATGAGATCTTCCTGAGCCTTCTCTTCTGCAAGCTGAACAATCATAGCTCTCTCAACCTTTCCTCATAGGGGAGATGCTCCAGTGCCTTAATCATCTTAGTTGCCCTTTGCTGGACTCTATCCAGTAACTCCATCTATCTATGACACTGAGGAGCCCAGAACTGAACACAGCACTACAGATGTGGCCTTACCACTGCCTCACCTCCCTCCACCTGCTAGCAACACCCCTCCTAATGCAGCCCAGGATACATACCATCAGCCTTCTTTGTCACAAGCACCCAATTTAGAGTTGACTTGCCATAAAGTCCTGGCAGGCAGAAGGCTAATGCTGCTGTGCTACCACACTTCTGAGAGTTCAAGACACTATACAATACAAACAGATGATCATGTGGAGATATTCATTGCAATGGTCTTGTGCATCACACAAGAATTACCCTGAGCAGACCATTTTGTCTTTCTATGAGTAAGGGCTTGGGCTACCTTGGTTTGTTGCAGGCTACCTATGGCTTTCTAGCATCTGAGGATTGCCGCAGTTCAGACTCCACCTCTGGTGTCTCCTTAGATATGGAGAGCCTTCAGGAGTTAATTTGGATGCTGGAGTGGCTCAGAGAAGCCAAAGCGGAACTGCTGCCTCAGTGCAGAGCAAACAGGCAGAACGAAACAGCACAGCCAGCTGAGAGATGCTCATTGGTGAGAAAATTTTCCATGCCTCCCAGTTACATAAAACAATTGCTAGATGTTTAGCAAGCCACAGACCTAAAGTATTCATCAAGTTTCCTGTTTCCAAACTTGCTAAATATCATAAGAGCTCAGAACCCAAACCCTCTCTAATTTACATGGTTAGAAACAGACTCTACGTAGACAGGTAACTGAGGTATAGATATGTATCTGCAGGACCTGGGTACTCAGAATTTACCACCCAGGCAAATCTATATAGGGACACCAGGCCTATTCTGTCCAGGTCCTGTCCCTTCCTGGACTCTCCATTTCCATGGTGGAGAAACCCAGTGACATCAGCTGGAAGCTGTGGCACCTACCTCTAGGTGGGTCCCCGATGTTAACAGGAAGGGGCCTAGGACCTCCAGGGAAGGCATCTGCCCTGCAATCCAGCATAGCTGGAGCTTCCACAGGATGCATGTGCTTCTGTCTGGGACCACGTGGGCCACTGAGTCATAGGCTGGGCAGGCAACAACAGTAGTACAGTGGCAACTCCTGCTGCTGGGATTCAGGCAGGGAAACACAGCAGCATAGGGACTGCTCTACCTCGTTTGCTACATCCACACATGGCAGGAAAAATTACCAAAAATCATTAATGATGCCTGGCATTTCCCATTGCTAGGTCCCATCTTATGTTTATAACTTTGCCAGCTCTGACCATACAGTCTGCAGTTTTCCAAATTTGATGCCAGTTCAAAGTTTTCAGAAAAGGTCAGCCAGCAATTTAACTGTTTCTGAAAAGAAAGTAACTAACCATGTTAAAAATGTACCGATATTTTCTTTCAGCTTCTGTAGCACCCCTAAACTTTGGAGCCTTCACATGAAATTTGTCAGAGGCGACTTTCCCATCTGGGACATGCCAAACAAGAAGTCTTTGAAAATATGTGGTTTACAATGATCAGGAGAAACATGTCAGAGTTTATAGCTAATTTCCCAGGAGAAACTGTCTGCAGCCACAGTATCCCAGCTTCTGGTGAGCACAGAAACTGCAGTCTTTGTGGACTCAGTGCTTTACACCAGACACGGAAGATTTTCTTGTGCTCCTCAAGCTCCCTCTGCTTTTCACTCTGTGATTCTCTGGCTCAGCTTCAACGAGCTGGACAGTTAACTTGAGTGTGTTTCCTCATCTTCTTGTAACATTCAGTGGCTAGGATGTTTTGGTGTTGACAAACTTGAATAGATGGGGCAGTGTGGGTGTAAAGGTATCTTCCTTCTCTGTGGAAAGAACTGTGTTCTGAGGGATCAGTATGAAAACCAGACAACATAGTAAGAATGTCACAAGATAAAATAAGATGAATTAAAGGGGGTCTGATTCTGATCTCGTGGCTATTTATATACATGCTGTTCAATAAAATCTGAAGTAAAAGGAAAGCCAACCTTANGCCACAGCTCAGTCACCCTCACAGTGAAAAAGTGTTTTTTGATGTTCAGATGGAGCCTTCCTTCAGTTTGTGCCCATTGCCTCTAGTCCTGTCATTGGGCACCACTGGAGAGTACCTGGCTCTGCCTTCTTTACATCTTCCCTTCAGATACTATATGCATTGATGAGATCTTCCTGAGCCTTCTCTTCTGCAAGCTGAACAATCATAGCTCTCTCAACCTTTCCTCATAGGGGAGATGCTCCAGTGCCTTAATCATCTTAGTTGCCCTTTGCTGGACTCTATCCAGTAACTCCATCTATCTATGACACTGAGGAGCCCAGAACTGAACACAGCACTACAGATGTGGCCTTACCACTGCCTCACCTCCCTCCACCTGCTAGCAACACCCCTCCTAATGCAGCCCAGGATACATACCATCAGCCTTCTTTGTCACAAGCACCCAATTTAGAGTTGACTTGCCATAAAGTCCTGGCAGGCAGAAGGCTAATGCTGCTGTGCTACCACACTTCTGAGAGTTCAAGACACTATACAATACAAACAGATGATCATGTGGAGATATTCATTGCAATGGTCTTGTGCATCACACAAGAATTACCCTGAGCAGACCATTTTGTCTTTCTATGAGTAAGGGCTTGGGCTACCTTGGTTTGTTGCAGGCTACCTATGGCTTTCTAGCATCTGAGGATTGCCGCAGTTCAGACTCCACCTCTGGTGTCTCCTTAGATATGGAGAGCCTTCAGGAGTTAATTTGGATGCTGGAGTGGCTCAGAGAAGCCAAAGCGGAACTGCTGCCTCAGTGCAGAGCAAACAGGCAGAACGAAACAGCACAGCCAGCTGAGAGATGCTCATTGGTGAGAAAATTTTCCATGCCTCCCAGTTACATAAAACAATTGCTAGATGTTTAGCAAGCCACAGACCTAAAGTATTCATCAAGTTTCCTGTTTCCAAACTTGCTAAATATCATAAGAGCTCAGAACCCAAACCCTCTCTAATTTACATGGTTAGAAACAGACTCTACGTAGACAGGTAACTGAGGTATAGATATGTATCTGCAGGACCTGGGTACTCAGAATTTACCACCCAGGCAAATCTATATAGGGACACCAGGCCTATTCTGTCCAGGTCCTGTCCCTTCCTGGACTCTCCATTTCCATGGTGGAGAAACCCAGTGACATCAGCTGGAAGCTGTGGCACCTACCTCTAGGTGGGTCCCCGATGTTAACAGGAAGGGGCCTAGGACCTCCAGGGAAGGCATCTGCCCTGCAATCCAGCATAGCTGGAGCTTCCACAGGATGCATGTGCTTCTGTCTGGGACCACGTGGGCCACTGAGTCATAGGCTGGGCAGGCAACAACAGTAGTACAGTGGCAACTCCTGCTGCTGGGATTCAGGCAGGGAAACACAGCAGCATAGGGACTGCTCTACCTCGTTTGCTACATCCACACATGGCAGGAAAAATTACCAAAAATCATTAATGATGCCTGGCATTTCCCATTGCTAGGTCCCATCTTATGTTTATAACTTTGCCAGCTCTGACCATACAGTCTGCAGTTTTCCAAATTTGATGCCAGTTCAAAGTTTTCAGAAAAGGTCAGCCAGCAATTTAACTGTTTCTGAAAAGAAAGTAACTAACCATGTTAAAAATGTACCGATATTTTCTTTCAGCTTCTGTAGCACCCCTAAACTTTGGAGCCTTCACATGAAATTTGTCAGAGGCGACTTTCCCATCTGGGACATGCCAAACAAGAAGTCTTTGAAAATATGTGGTTTACAATGATCAGGAGAAACATGTCAGAGTTTATAGCTAATTTCCCAGGAGAAACTGTCTGCAGCCACAGTATCCCAGCTTCTGGTGAGCACAGAAACTGCAGTCTTTGTGGACTCAGTGCTTTACACCAGACACGGAAGATTTTCTTGTGCTCCTCAAGCTCCCTCTGCTTTTCACTCTGTGATTCTCTGGCTCAGCTTCAACGAGCTGGACAGTTAACTTGAGTGTGTTTCCTCATCTTCTTGTAACATTCAGTGGCTAGGATGTTTTGGTGTTGACAAACTTGAATAGATGGGGCAGTGTGGGTGTAAAGGTATCTTCCTTCTCTGTGGAAAGAACTGTGTTCTGAGGGATCAGTATGAAAACCAGACAACATAGTAAGAATGTCACAAGATAAAATAAGATGAATTAAAGGGGGTCTGATTCTGATCTCGTGGCTATTTATATACATGCTGTTCAATAAAATCTGAAGTAAAAGGAAAGCCAACCTTAAAATACTAAGGCTCTCCCTATTGTTTGTGGGCTTTTTTTGTCATAGTTTTTATACTGACCCCAGTAATGATGTGAACACATTACTAAAAATTACTTGCTGCAAAACTCTGTGTGTGCTAGGTTAAAGTTATTCCTGCAAGAGATTTATTCCTCCCTCTTCACACATGCTGGAGTAATCTGCCCTGTCTTCCTCAAAACCATTCTCACACTTTCATCAGTGTTAAGAGTACTAACAACAGCAGCAGCTTATTTATTAAATTTCACAAACCAAAATATTGCACACTTCTGCAGCTTTAATTGCTTTTCTACAGTTGTTTGCATAAGTCACAGAACAGGCTTTTTAAAATGTAGTTTTAGTAACCATGTTGTTTGGTTCCTACTCTTTCTACGCACCAACACCTTTGACTGAAGGAAAAAGAAAATAATTTTCTCTCTTTTAAAATGTTTTCAATTTCACCTGCTGGATCTAACATGTGATATGAAGTGAGAGTAATGTGGCTTCTTCTCTCAGTAGATGACAATTGCTGCTAAGTAGTAAAAGACTACTTGTGCATAAGAGGGAAAAGTCTATATTGGATTGTTAACTTTGTGCTCTTGCAGCACTGAAAATTATATTAGAATAGCACAATAGAAAGTGAAGCATGAGAAAATGAACAGTTTCTTATTCAGCACAGGATAAATATGATGTCAAAGTCAACAGCAGCTCATAGCTCTCCAGTGTTTCTTAACTTCAGTCTAGCTACATTCATGTCAGTACTGGAAAGAGATTTGTTCAAAATTGCACCAGTGCATAAATAACTTCTGGGAGATCTAAGGAACTACCTTACACAACTGTTCATCTTATTGAGTGTTCTCATTCAGAACTTAATCCCACAGCCCTTCCTAAAGATTATATACGTGCAACAGCAAGGACTGCACACCTAATGGTAGTCTCTACACCCAATCTCCTGGTCCTTTTGGAACTTACTTCCACTGTGCTCTGATTCTGGTTTATGGGAGCTCTCTCAGATAAGAAGTTTCTCTGGACCACAGAAAGGCAGTGAAACAGGACCATTTTGTTCTCACCTTGAGCTACAAGAGCAGGGGTGCAGACCATGGGATCAGAGGAGGCAAAGGTGTGTCAGAAGGCAAGCTGTGCTTTGGGAATGTGACACTCCAGACATTCTGGGATTCCATAGTGAGCCATATAAACTCTTGGCTACCTCCTGAACTCAGGAAAGAGACCTGCAGTAGTATAAACCCACCTTGATTTCCATGTATAATTTTCTTCTGAAAAGCCTCTTAAATCCACAAACCTCTAGATTTTAATGACCCACAGTTTTTCTCCAGATTATTCCTGTTTAAAAATTTATACCTCTGATATAGCTTATTTTGTACCTCTTGTACATTTAGTACATTTCAATTCTTCAGGAGAATTGGATTTTTCTCTTCAAAGATAGAATAAGCCATGAGTTCTGAAGTTCTGCAAACAGGGCTCAAACTGTATTTTTTTCCCTTCTCCCTTCAAATTCAGCAGGCCTGCAAACACTTTACTGTTGAAGAATTTTTTCCCAGTACTCCCACAGAATTTACTGTTGAGACATAAAAAAGCATTCAAACTATCTGTAATTTACTGGAGGAGAAAAAAATCTGAATTAAATGGTCTGTGTTTTGTAGCTTGACCATGCTGGCTCGTGACAATTTCAGGCAAGATTCATTACTGCCTGGTGCTCCTTTGGGCTGATGAAACAAACATCCACAGATGCACCCATGGGACAAATAAAGTTAGGCTTAGAAGAATGTTTTGGTGATCCCGTACAAACCACACTGTTTCAGCACTGCACCTTGCAGCCTTCTCAAAAGCCACTGATATATATGATGAATGCTCCTGCAGCACTGTTTTCACCTTTCTCATTGCAATCTCACTTACGGTACTTAGGCAAGAAGAAGGAATTCTTGGGGGAAGATTTGTCCAGCAGTTGAATGTAATGAATAATCACGCAGTGTTATTTGCAACGATGAACATAAATGCCATGATACTTAAGTTAGAGGAGTGCCTGTCCACAGAAATTACTTCAGAGCTCTAACTTAGAGAACAAGAGTGGGATTCAGTTCTCCTGACACATTTGGCTAGACATCTTTTAGGGCCAATGGAGAGAAACAGAAAAGATTCTACATTATGATTAATTTATCTGTTTTATTACCTCTTTGGATTAGATGAATCTCAACTAACAAGTGCCTCCTCTCCATGAACTGGAAATGTTTCCTACGTGACTAGCTCACTGTTTAAACATTAGAATTCCCCCCTCATTGTCTTCCCCTGTAAATGAATAGAACTAGGCCCCTTCAGCTTGAATCCAACCAATGGATGATGAGCAGGGGACTACCTGAAGCTACCAGGTCTGTGACTGATATCATAGCCCCCTTTAGTTCTTATGCTGTGCCTTCTTTAGTTTTAGTTTCAATCCAAAGCATACTTTTGCAGTGATTCCCACAATCATCCTCAACTAACTACCAAGCTTTGATTTGCTTCATGAAACAGACTGAGTCCATCACTGATTCTCCTTCAGAAGAAACTAAGACAGAAGATGCACTCCATAAATTCCCATAATGTGCTTCTATAGCTAATGTGTATTTGATTAATAGGATCAGGACTCAAGCTACTCAAGGTAGTTTACGTAATTCCCCATTAAACTTGCATATTTTGGATGCTGGGTCCTTATATCCAGCTGTTTTGCTGCAGAACCATTTCTTCAGGGCTGCACTTCTTCCTGATCCCGATACAGCCTTAGATTTCTAAAATCTTTCCTACAGGCACCTTCCTCTGCTGATGGTTCACAGCCAGGAACTGTTGCTTGAACACAGTGCCACTAGCCTGCTACCATCAAACTGCTTTATGGCTAGCACCGTTCTGACCCAGCCCAGCTAGTCCCCTTTTACACACAGCTGGGAGATGGCATATGACAGAGACTGTCTCCAGTAGGCAGCTTGGAGGCAGATATACATCTTCTGTGGAGGAAGAGTGCTCTGGCATGTGGCTGACAGCTGCAATATGCCACACATCTCTGAGGCCAGAAAAGCCTTATTTTACTTACTGCAAGAAAACATGACCTTAGTGACTACAACACTCTACAAGGATAAGGCAGAAATTGTCCATGGCTGAAAGAGCTCCACTCTTCTAATTGCTCCACAGAATAGCCAACAGAACACAACAAGCACCTCCTGAATAGTCTGTAGCCTAGTGGTTTGGTCAGCTTTTGCAAAAAGAGAATCCCCTTAAACAGAGGAGGCAAATGAACCCAAGTCTCCCACATACCAGAGTAGTGCACTCACCACTCAGACCATAAAAAGCAATTACCCTCTCTGCTCCACAAGACAATTTGTGTGCCCAGTCCTTTGAGGAGCTGTATCCAAATGCTTTCTCAGTGAAGCTGCAAAATGACACGGATGCAGACATAATTCATGGTCTTGAGGTGATATGCTGTAACGGCCGGTAACAACAGAGTTTAATGCTCTGTTAGCCCTCCTGCAGTAACTCAATGCTCTGACAACCCTTACCAAATGAAGATCCCTGAGAAAACAGGCAGAGAAAAGCCTAATTCCTGGACTGTAGATTTAGGCAAACTGTTGTCCAAACTGCTTCATGTGGTTGAGTCTGAAGGGTTTTGGAGCATACCTCAAAACTAACACCTACATTAGGACCATCTTCACTAAGACTTGGGGCACCTAAAAACTTTAAGCATGGTCTGGTTATGCCAGATACGAGCTGCAGTTGTCAGAGTCGTCGGGTTTGGATGGGGTTCCCCTAATGCTACCACGGGCACCTACATTTGTTCATTTCTCTGCCTTCACTGCCCACCTGCAGGCGAATGGCGCGGCACTCCCTGCCGCCGGAGGGCTGCTCAGCCGCATATCACGGATGGCCAGGCCAGCCACGGCGCGGCAGCTGCGGTGACAGAAGAGCTGCGGGCCGAGTCACGGTTCCGCGGCCTGCCAGCAGCGTGGTGCCCGGTGGCCCGGCCGTCACGCAGCGACCCGAGCGGGGCCGCCAGGAGCCGAGCCCTGCAACACCTCGCTGGGGCGGAGGGAAGGCAACGTCGCCGCTCCCGTCTCACCGGGAGCGATTGTGTCCTGCTGGGAACCGCATCCTCACGCCTCTGGGCTGCGCCTTCGCCCCTGAGCCGCCCTCCTGCCACCGCCTCCGCACGCCCCGCAACGGCCGCCCTCGTGCCGGCCGCCAACCACTCCCCGCCGGGCAGCGGGGCCGCAGCGGGCGGGCAGCGGGGAGAAGCCGAAGCGGACCCCGCGGGGGACAGCTCCCGGCGACGCCGGAGTCGAGGCGCCTCGCCCGCCCCGGAGAGAGGGGCTGTGCCCTCTGACGAGCCCGGGCGATGGGAGGCAGCGCGGCGGGGCGGGGTGACCTCCGCGGCTCTAATAAGGCGGGGGCCGGCGCTGGCCGAGGGCCGTTTGCCTCGGCGCCCCCGCCCGCCCCCGAGCATGCAGTGCTTCCCCAGCCTGGTGCTGGCCCTCAGCTCGCTGCTGGGCGCCCTGGCGCTGCTGCAGCTCTCGCTGTACCTGCGGGTGCCGTCCCGCTACGGGAAGCACGAGGAGCGGCTGTGCCGGCCGCGGGGCCGCCTGCCGGCGCGCTGCGCCTGGTTCCTGCAGGAGCTGCCCTCCTTCCTGGTGCCCGCGCTGCTGCTGGCGCTGCGCAACCCGCCCCGCCTCGAGCCGCTCGGCTGCCGCCTCCTCTGCTGCCTCTTCTGCTGGCACTACTTCTACAGGTACCGCCGCCAGGCAGGGCTCCCGCACCTCCGCCGCTCTCCCCGCTCCCGCCGCTTGCCCTCGGCTCCCGGAGCCGCCCCGCTACTGGCGGGAGGGTGGGTGGACGAGCAGCGGCTGCGGAGAGCCGCGGACTCCCCTCGGGAAACGGGGGAAAGGATAAACCGAGGGAAGCTGCGGGAACGAGCGCAGCCGGGGCCGAGGGGGCGGCGGGGCTGGGGCAGGTCTCGGCTGCAGCATCGCTCCCTTCCGTGTCAGAGGCGGTCATCCTCATCGTCGCCAACGGGAGGGCGCGGGAGCAGCAGATCCGCGCCCCAGGGCTATGCTCGAAGCGCAGGGGCCGGTCGGGTCTGCATCTCTCTCCTGTCCTGGCCACCGGGGGAAGGAGCAGGTGGTATTCGGGTGCTTGAAGCAGGGGAGAGGATGTATGTTGTGGATTTTTATCTTACAAAGAAAAAGTAGAACGGGTTTTCGCTAGGATGGAGTTTTGGATGAAATTAAACCAAGTGCTATGAAAAGGAACATGCGAAGTGCTGCTTGCGAGCAGAAGCGCAGCACATACAGCGTCGTCCGCCAAGGCAAGGCGTGGGTACACGCGTGAGGGTGGCCGAGCACAAACCCGCCAGAGCAGGGAGGGAGCCAGCTGAACGAGCCGCAGTGCTCTGCAGTTAGCCCAGGGAAAAACAAAGTCACTGCAGGCTTTCTGCACTACAACACAAAGGTCGGTTCTTTATGCTTAATTCGTCATTCCCACCTCGCTACCCAAGTAACAATTTTATTTTTTTTTCTTACTCTTTTTAAAAACTTTGGCGTATCAGGTGTCAATGAATGCTGTAGCTCTAATTAATTCTATATTTACTAATCAGAAGCTCAAAGAAAAACTAGTGTTTTGACCCACAGTGAGTGCTAACTTTGAAGTGACATAGCGCTACAGTTGTACCTGGTTCTGCAGTCAGTGTTCAAGTGTATATCACCAGAATAGATCTTCTGACATACTCAGACAAGTGTGTTTTATATTCTGCTCCACTTCCATTTTCTATGGAGTTCTCTCATGAGGAATTTGACTTTTGGTTCTCAGTTCATGGAAGAAACTGGCTTTTCACAAATAGCAAGTGCATGTGACAATGTTATGCCATTATATTCAAGATCTATGTAACTTCTGAGACAAAACTTTTTCTGATTTGAATTGCCACTTTTTACCCCAATTCTCATTTCTATTTTTTATTTTGCTTCCTAGAAATAGAAAACATTACCGTAATAATTGGTCAGAAATTCTTATTTGCAACTCAACCAAAATCAATATGTTGAAAATCCAGCTGCAGTATCTCTGCAGATAGTTTAGGGATAGAAACTCTAGGCTGTTGTAGATGAATTTAAAATAGAGAATGGTTTAAAGTGCTAGAGCACTATGTTAGAGGTATATTTGTTATCACTAACATTGCCTTTTTTTTTCTGCACTAAGTCAGCTGGAGGACACTACCTATAACACATCTGGCTCCCAGAAAGCTAGATGTATTAGTTATATGTAGTTATACTAAATTTAATTTATTGCATTCTGCTATTCTCAAGAATTTCTGATCATTTCAGAAAGACAGAGCACCACTAGACAACCGGAAAAAATGTTACCTTATTGGTACACATACATCTTTTGAGTCAGTGTCTTCTTTTTCAACATTACTGCTAGACTGAGGCAGAAGCACTGTGTTTTCCTACATTTCCTTTCTCAAATAATTTAGGAGTCTTCTAATCTGTGGCTGGAGTATACTTTTTCCTCATAAGAAGAAAAGCCCTCATTTTAACCAAGTCTGTATAACAAACAACTTTGTTTCTAATAGTGCATGTTACTCCAGTATTATTCTTACAGTGCGCAGCCTCTTCTCATGCAAGCCATTCTGAGATTCTACTGAATCAATTAATATTTGAAATGTTATATTAAATATTAGTGCTCTATTATTATTTAAAAGAGCAACAAAAGTTGCAAATTAGGAGTTTTTCTGGGTGTCACCTGACACTATGAGGACAGGCAGGTTCTTTGAGTGATCCCTAGTAGAATCACCAATGGCCACAGAGTTGTGGTTATAATTAGAGCTTTATTATTACAAAAAAACCCTTGAAAAATAAGCATAGCCTCCTAGTAATAAATAAGCATAGCTTATTGTTATCTGCGGTTTCTAGCAGTTAACATAGCTTATTTTTACACAGCAGTTAGCATAACTTACAGTTAAACACAATTTCTAATAATTTGTGTAGCTTTCTTATTATCTAGAATTTGTATTTACCTAGACTTTTTAGTCACTTGGACCATCTGCAGATTGGGTCAAATTCTTTATAATCAGCATGCAATACAATAATTGTAATTCAGACTCAGACTTTACTTAAAAGAACATGAGCTACTCAGTCCTCAGAAGAAGAAGATGATGATGATGATGATGATGGCGGAGGCATCCCTGACCACCAGAGGATCTCAGGCTTTGCCATCCAGCAGCAGTTCCCATCTAAGTCCACTTGCAGCTGCTGGATTTTATAGGAAACATCTCATGTGCTGTTACGCTTCCTTGTTACATAACGGTTGCCACCACATCCTGGTGACAACACTGGTGGACAAACCCTCTTATCGCATCACTGAAAATGAGGTAGAAAGAAGGGGGGGCCGATACGTGATCAGCGCGCTTATGTATTATGGCCAGTTGTCTTAAAAAATGGCATTGCTTGTGCCAAATAACCAGGATTAGGAGCAGGGGGTAGTGGTAACACTGGGTTAGGGCATTTCATCGACAGTATTTGAAAAGAGGTTCAGTACTTTGATATAACAGCCAGACTTTATATTAATTTTCTTCTATATATTATCTTTACTAGAAGTAATCTAATGATAGTTTTAAACACTTTTGTGATTAAACTTGACTGCAAGTATAATGAGTAAATCATACAATTGATGAGTAATAAAATTACATTTACTTAAAGGATGTAGCCTACTGCAGTTTTTCTCACTTTAAAATTTTGAAATGAATAAAGCTGTTCACTTAAAAATATATTTTGTTAATCTACTACTTTTACTACTGATCATCTGACATCTGTATTTAATCATTTCTTTATGTGCATATGAAACAGAGAAACATTTTTTCTTATGTTGTTGCATAATTTAGTGACTTCTTTCTCTCCACAGGGAAGTTTTTATCATTCCTAACTTTGTCTTATCTATTATAACAAAACTGTATGCAAAGGGAAGTTTTGATTAGAGTTATACTCAGAAGGACTATATTGTCTCCACAATGGAGAAACATAGATTTTTAAAGGACCACTATGCTAGCTATTCTGCCTCCCTATATGTTATGACCAGCTGTGCTGCCCCACTAGCTTGTGTTTGACTGAACTACGTGTTTTGTAGTAACTTCAAGTCTTGAAGACCCCAGAAGATGAAGAATCCATAATTTCTGTGGACAATCCACTGTTTTCTTTGGTAATCTTCTGAACTCTTTCACTATCACTTAAACAACATGTTTAAAATATTTTGCTTGAATTTGAGTAGCCTTGATTTTCTTCCAGTGGTGCTTGCTATTTCTCGCTCTGTGCTAATCTAAAGCATGCCTTAGTACCCTTTAGTATTTTCTTACCTTGATATCACTTACACAGTAATCAGATCATCTTTCAATTTGCTTGTTACAGAGCTGTCGGGTCCTCCATCTGCACGAGTGTGATCCAGATAAAGTAAGAGCACATGATCACATTTCTGATGCATGTTACTACACATGACATGGTGTTTATGGTGGATTTATGCCAGCTACAGGGGAACAGACATTACCAGATCTGACACAGAGTTAGAGTGGTGCAGACACATGATACTTCATCCAGTACATAGTTGATTAGGATAAAATTACCTTTTCATAAATTTAGGAACAGATTTAAACCAGCAGAATGAATTTGTCTTGCTTTTGGACATGGTGTGAAGTAGCTGCAACATTTTTTATTTGATCTGAGGTATCCTAAATCAGATTTATAATGTGACTGAACCATGGCTGAAGGTCCTTAATGGAAGACATTTTTTCCCCTCGGCCCTCAGATAATTTTTGTGGCCTTTTTCTTCTCATCTTTTCCTATATCCTTTTTAAAATGAAGGCATCAGTGTTGGATGTAGAATACAATAGCAGACTTGTAGTAGCATATCTAGAGAGGATTTTATCTTCCTGTTCCCATATGCTACTCCCATGCTTACGGATTGGAAGAGTGCTTTCTGTTTTGGAATCACTCCAGGAAGCCCCGTGTTTCCAGGCTACTCTGAGCACGCTGGAGCTGGTCTAACCGTTATTGTAACCAGTTACAACCTACCACTCCTTAGGAATGGTTTTTGTTTGTATAGCTCTATTTCTTTGATTTTAAAGTAAGTTTTCTGTATGGGCTTAGTGCTCAGTAATGCTGTCCTACCCACATTGATATTCACCAGTCATCTAGAATTTGTAACAAGTGCCAGCTTTATCAGTGGTAATTTTATATTTATTGTCAGGTCATTGAGGAATATGCTGGAATGTTTTAAGGAGCACTCTAATTCTTCTCTGGAAACTCCCTGGGTTAATGCTGGTGGTTTCTTGTTGACAAGGACTTTGTAGGACTTCTTTACTTGCCCAGTGGAGCCCTATGAGCCAGGTCTGGGAGGTGGTGCCCTCCCATCCAGGCCACTGATGAAAGAGAAAAGAGATGGTCATTTGGGTACCAACCGCTGGCGGCCTGTGTGACAGCAGTATGCTCTCCATCTTTCTTTGCCACCACTAGGCAGCAGCCTCTCTCTTTGTGGCAGGCACAAGATGAATTCCCTGAGGCTTTCGTGAAAGGCTGAAAGCAGGTGGCAGCTGCTGCTGCTGCTGGGAGGAAAATGAAGAGAGGAATCCCTAATCCCACCCTCTGCCTCTTTCTCTGCTATTCCTTAGTTAGCTAGCTCTTCATGTCTTGATGTCCACTTTATTACCACAGTGTGGCGTAAATTTAATCAAATCCAAGTGCTCTGTGGTGCTAAGGCAGCTGTCCTATTAAAATCTGAATTTATCACATCTGGTTTAGGTAAGCTCATAGCTTTTTCACTTTCATAAGGTAAGGCATGCAAAACTGCTGTGGTGCAAAGGCAGAGAAAAGGAGGAAGAAAGAAAAGCACTGGATGCCAACTCTGCCATCTGTATAGGCATCTCTGAAAAGCTGGCCATGAGCTGAAAATGATGAGTGGCATAAGATGTATGTCCAGCGATACTTTTGATAAATTAATTACAAAGTATTTCACTTTGAAATGGTTTTAATACAGCTTTTCCTGCCAGTGGGTTGGTGCTGGTTGAGCAATAGACTGGGAATGCCAGCTGAAGCCCCTGGGTGGCAGGGAGAAGCCTGTTTGCTGCACTTTCATTTTACAGTCCAGCTTGAAAAAACAAAGGTGGAAAACAAAATATAAGGTGATGAGAGGAATTCACAGTTGAATTGCATACAAACCTGTGGTATGTTAACCTTAGCTGTGCATCAGGTGCCCACCAAGCCGCTCTATCACTCCCCTGGCTCTCTCAGCAGGGCAAGGGGGAAGAAAATAAGATGAAAAAACCCCAACCTTGTGGGACAAGACAAGGTAGTTTAATGAAAACAAAGCAAAGTTAAGCAGAAGCTGCCCGCAGAAGTGAAGAAAATGAAGATTTATTCTCTACTTCCCATCAGCAGGTGATGTCTGGCCTCTTCCCAGGAAGCAGGGCTCCATACACGTAGTGGTTGCTCTGGAAGACAATGGATCCCCCCTGCCCACTCCTCCTCTTTCCTAGATTTTATTGTTGAGGAGACATCATATGGTATGGAATATCCCTTTGGTAGTTTGGGTCAGCTGTCCTGGTTGTGTCCCCTCCTGAGATCTTGCCCACCTCATCCCACTGTGTGTGGGGGGGGAACGTAGGAAAGAGCCTTGGTCCTGTGCGAGCTCTGCTCAGCAGTAGCCACAACATGAGTGTGTTATCAGCCTCTTTCCAGCTCCCAGCACAAAGCACCGCACCATGAGGGCTGCTACAGGGAAAAATCAACTCCAGCTCAGCCAGACCCAATACAAAACTTTAATGCTGCATTTCTCTTAGAGAGTGGTGAGGGAGCAGAGTAGATGCCACCATGCACAGTGGCAGGAGGGGAAGGCCTTGTCTCACTGACCTACAAAGCTAATCCTGAAGATACTGTTGTTAAAGACAGGGTGCTGCATTTGCCCTTCACTCTGCTGCCCATAAGAGCTGAGGCATCAGCAATGTAAAGAGGCATTTCAGTTTCAAATACCACCTAGAATTTTATTTATTTATTTTCTTCTCTTGCAGCTTTGTTTCCAATGAAAAACAAGCTTTTACTCTGTTTATAGAAACATTTGCTGTTTTCATTTCTGAAGTGCACTCAGGTGAATCTGACAGACATTAAGCAGGTTGCTCTTTCAGACACAGCTGGATCCCCAAACCCCTTGGTTGCAGGTGACCTGTTTGGTGTGCCTGTACACGGTTTTCTACAAATTGACATCTTTCTAAAAAGATCAGGGAAAGCAGGCTTTCATGGCAAAAGAATGGGAAACCAGGTGCATTTTAAAACAATATCCCTGCATAAATTTTTTATGCTTCCTTTGGCCAGTTCCCCTCTCCCTGAAACCAAGTTGGGTGGGAGAAAGAAAAAGACTCTCCCTCTCCTCAAACTCTGCAGAATGTGGCTCATGTAGTCACTTTTTAAGCCTGCCTGCACTGCCCCTGGTTGGTCAGACAGGTGCAGCATTTAGCTGGACATGCTGCTCATTTTTTCATGTAGATGGGCCTACTTGGGATCAGTATGAAAAGCAGCTCAAGTCTCCAGAGAAATGCAGATGGATGCAGGCTCCAAATGAGTAAGTCATTTATAAATTAATTTGTTCATAATTTTTAAAGGTATTTTGTACTAGGAGTTTTACTTTTTTTTTTTTTGAAACCATAAATGGATAAACAGATTAGATTAAGTTTGATGCATATTTATATATTTCTAAGTTGTATTCTCCTCACTCCTAGTGTATAGAATCAGACCATCTAATAACCACTAGATTCCATCTAAAGAATATTTTTTTTCTCCATAAAAACAGTTTATCCTTTTGTTTTAGAAAGTCAACATTATTAAGTGTCAATAATTAAAGACTTTTTTATTATTGGCCTCATGAAATGTCTGTCACTACTTTCCCAATACACAACATGCCAGTATTTGACAAGTAACAAATCCTATTCTCTGTTTTACTTCACCTCAATGCTTTGCAATAGATCCTAACCAAATTCCTTTTGGCCTTCACCGGCTACACAGAAATACATCTGTGTTCTCTCTCCTGCTGTTTGGACTCAGCAGTAACTGTAGGTTTGGTACTGATATCCCTAAGAGAGGCTGGCCACTCTGCCTCTCTCACGTGTTCCTTGCTCCTCAATCAATGAGTTTAACTTTCTGTGATTCATACCAGTAAATATCTAATTTCTTCTCTTCAGTGAAAATGCTAGATATATTGCTATTTTTACCCATGTTTCTCAAATTAATGTATGAATATTCAACAAAAACATGTCTTTGTGTGCTTTGCCATGGAAGTGTAAATTGTTCATGAATTTAGTGCTAGTATGGAGATTGCTTCTTTGCAGTCTCCTCCAGCATTCTTAAATACTGTCCTAATTATGCTCTCAAAATAGAACACTATCTGATTGCCTTCCTAACTATTATCACAAATAACCCTATCTATGCATTCCTCTCCCATTGGAAAGTGGGCTAACATTACAGAAACCTATAGGTTTTGCCCAGCCCAAAGTGTACCACATAATTTTCCCTTTTGTCTCTTCAACTGGAAGAATTTCTGCAGAGATAGCTTAAAACTTTTATCTTTCTTCACTTCTTTCCAAGACAACATGCCTGTTAACAGTGTATTTCTATCCAATGCCAATTCATTTGTGCTATTTTGTCATTACTGGGCAGCTTTACAATCCTTTATGGTTTTGTAGTTATATTCCAGGTTTTCTTCCCAGATAGGCATTACTGTGTGCCACGCTCCTGCTCTCCATTCCCCATCACACCCACTGCTCTTACTGTGCCACCTAAGGCTGTAATTCCATAATCTGGTTGTTCAAGAAGGTTTTATATCCTTGTGTGCTGCACAGTACTACAATTTAAGGTTCCAGACAACATTTTTTGTCTTGCAGCCATCCCACTGGCCTGAGCTCCATCCATGGAATGTCTGTTCTGTCCTCCAGAAGTAAAGGGAAGCACAGTACATGCAGAGCAAGTCACGGGAGCTTTTTCTCTTCATTCCATCTCTGTTACCTGAAGCAGGGCCATAGCTAAAGAAGTATTAATGTTTGCTCTGAAACTTTTCTGTCACTCCTGTTTGCCTGTCACTCAAATACACAAAGGCTTGATGGGTGCTCAGTCCCAGCTGCTCTGCAGAGAGCTGTCAAATCGCAGTCCTAGGGCAGAAACCTGAAGTCCCAGCCATGGGGCTGTCACCAAGGCACATGTAGGCCTCTGTGATGTTTGGGTCTAGTGAAGAAGTCAGAACACTTGATATGCTGGGAAGATACATTCTGAGCTCCAAACTCCACTGAGCTTTGATAAAACTGATGAGGATGTAAAGATCTGAATTTGCATTACCAGATTCCTGCTGTTGATATTGAAAAATGAGGGTTATAAGGGGATATACTAAGACAGAGAGAAAAAACCATCAAATTATATACAGGAGTTTCAGTAGATGTTTTTCTTTAAAAATAATAATACTTTTACCAAACAAGGAAATGACTTGTTTTAGTCATGGGATGTCTGTAGCATTCCCTTATTGGGGCTGCTGTTTTAAGTAGGAAATAAAAGGCAAGGGAAAAGCATTAAGGTTCATATACAGAAAATGGGGAAATTTGGGGAAAGTGGGAAATTTGTTATGGACCTTCCTCTTCCAAGATCCACAAGTCTATTTTTTTTTATTTCTTCTCATAAGGGAAGCAGCCATTATGAGGGGAGGTAACACTTTTTTACTGAGCCAATATAGTTTGACAAAAAGACAAATTTTCACAAGCCTCTTTGTGTACACAAAAGCTTAACCAATTAGGTCATTTCCCAGTTTTGGGGAGCTCAGTTAAGAACAAAAAATTATAAAATAAACTCCTGATTATAAATAAATGTCTATTCTAGACACTGCACCTGTTTCCGTTGGTGCAAGTTATATTCTTCATATCTCCTTCAAAATTAAAGTAATTTTGATCAAAAGAATTATACTAAAGAAATACTTTCAAACTATAAATCAAGAGACTATTTTTAAGTTACACACCTTGAGGTGTCCTTCTCTCCCACTAGATATTGATTTAAATGTGGCAGGTGAATTGATCAGTAGCGTGATCCGTACTGAATTTGGTCAAATAATTGAATTAATGTACATCTACACCCATTTGAACATAGGACCTGTGTTAATCTTTGCTGACCACTCAGCTGACATTGTAATTTTTTTTTGAACACCTCATAGATACAATAGCAATGAAATTATTTAATTAAAAAAATTAATATTAAAATTGGATTAAAATATTCAATGCAGGAAGATGGGAAAAGTCAATTGATAAAAAGAAAAATGTATAAATTTTTCTATAGATCCAAATTCATTTTAAAACCCACCTAAATTTTATCTAGCTGTGAACTTTTGAAATATCAATTGCTACTGTATTAATATCTAAGCATGGGCAGAAAGTTTCACCATTTCTAGAAAGGTGCATCAAGATGTGACCTGTAATAACAATGAAAAAAGGTCACATTTGAAGGAAGTTGGTTTTGACCTCCTCCTTCCTAATTACTCTTTATAAACATGTAATAGAGTAGCAATGCCCACAGTCAACTTTTGACACATATAAGATACCGTTTTGCTTATAACTCTGCTAGAGTTCATCAGCTTAATCTAACACTTTCCATGCTGAGTGACTGCCTTCCAGAATTGTCTTTGTCTGCAAAGAGATGTATTGTCTACTAGAGAAAGAGGGTTTACCTGTCAGAGATGTTAAGGAACAGATCAGTTCCCAGATGGGATTACGCTCTAGCAGATCCTGGGGCAAAGCAACAACCTGCAGCATTTTGATGTGCTGGTAAAAATGGGCTGGACAGTTTTCCTAGAAAGCCAAATCCTCTAGAGCTAGGCCTTCATGTCATCATTTGTTGTGGAGCAGGAAGGCTAAAGAGAGCTCTGAACAGGCTAGCTGGGCTACTCATAGCAGTCTAGTCACATTAGCATAGTCTCCTGCTAGAGATGCACGTGAAAATACCTCTGGACAGTGTGGTCCTAAGCAAACCTTCCAGTGACTCCTGTCACACATCTGAGGCAGGACAATGCTTGTGTGTCTATAAAAATTTTACCACTCCTGAGAATAACGAAGGAGAGGAAAAAATGTTGTATTTACATTATGCTATTTTGTCCTTTGTGTATGTTTGCTTCTCTTTAGAACCTTTTTTAAAAAACAATCACTAAAGCGTTCGTGTTTTTAAACTTGGCCTGGGTTAGGGTTACTAAACTGAAGAGATGTGTCTCTGGCTGTTCCCAGGAAAACTTGGCAGAGGTGTTTCTGAGAAATGCGTTTGCGTCTCTTCAGACATACAGTTTGTCAGCTAGCATCTTTAGAGTCTGCCTGTGCAGAGCAGTTCCTCTGGTTTATCTGAGACTATAAGCAGACCCACCACGTATGAATCTGCAATCCAGCCAGGTATTGTCCAGTCTGGCACTGTAGGAGAAGAGGAGGACTTTTCATGCACTTCTGGCTGGTAGGGTACTCAACAGGGAAGAAGTTATCTCCTAGCAGGAGTCCTGGCAGCATGGATTAGGAAAATACAAGTTGTTTTGAATGCAGAGAAATAAAAAACACTGTGAGGCTTACCGTCACAGCTAGAAGGTGGGAAGATTAAAAAGTCAGGTGAAAGAGAGCAGCACAGGAAGGGACAGATAGGACAATTGTTAAAAACAGCTAGGTAGGCAGAAGGTTGGCCAGGCGTGAGAAGAAATGGAAGGGAAAAAGAGATGATGTGAGAGGGCAGTATCCAGGTATGAAGAGACACTTAAATACTTGCACTTCCTATGTGTTGAGTGCTTCACTCAGCAACTTTCAGTGTTAGGAAACCTTTTGACACATTTTTGGAGGGAGTGAGGATGACTGTGACTTAGAGTCAGTCCATGGTAGTGGTTTTCCTTAGGAAAGGAAAGAGGATATTAAGTTCTCTGATCATTTTATTGTCAGTACAAACACCTGATCTGACCTGGCCATTTCAAATTTTGTTCCTCTCTGTTGTGTCTGTACTGCTATGGATGCCATGAGGTCATAGAGGTTCAGAAGAAATCTGGATTACTACCCTTCCAAATGTAAGGCATTTCAACCAATGTTCTTCAGAGTGTGAGCCTAAGGATTTAGAAATTATAATTTTCAGATTTAACATTTTTTGCCATTCTGGAAAAAAAAGTATTCAGTTTTAGGCATAAAAGAGTAAAAGAAGGAATTACTAAAGTGGAAAAAGCCAGTTAAGAGTATTTGAAAGACTATTAGCAATATGTTTTGCAACCATAGAGTCTAGTGTATGTTGATTGATACATCTGACGAAGATTTAGCTTTGGAGAGGGATAGCTCATCAAATATCTGGCTTCCTTTGGTCATTTCTCAGCCTCAAGTGGACCACTTATGGAAAATAATTACACTTACTCTGGTAAGTGCAGTTGTAAGAGCACAGATTTGTGTGTTCTTGGATTTTGTACCATTTTTTCATGTAGATGCATCCTTTTGTTCTACACAGACTCTGTGGCCTCTGTGAACTCTGAACTCAGTGGAGCAGTGAGCTTTTTGAAGTGCATAGTGTAGTGTCTGGTTAAGTTACTCTGGCACACATTTCATGCTTTTGGCAGACACCCACAGTTTAGCAATAGGAACAAAGTGATCTGTCTTCATAAATACCAAGTGGTTATTTCTGGAGAAGAAAAGAGTGAGATAGATACCTTGATGAAATATATGCTTTGGCTGGCTAAGCCTTTGACATACCATTGCTTAGATAAAACAACAAACATTCCCATAACCTTTAAGTACTGATGCCCTTTACATACTATCAAGTAGTAGAGATAATCATGAAGCACTGTGAGATTTGCACGTTTGTCATCACCACAGCCCATCTAGTCCTGTTGACCCTCTAGTCCTCATACGCATATAAATCTAGACCAAGTTTAGTTAGGGTTTCAACTGAGATAGCTGGCCTGCCATTGAGTTCAGCCTGCAGCCTGAGCAAAAGGGTTTGCTTGTGCTAGTTTTTTTGCTCAGTCAATTCCAGATCTCATCCCTGCACCCCAGCTTCTTGTCAGAGTGATGGATGTTTGTCTAGCCTGTCCTTAACAATTGCCATTGATGGAGATTCCTCCAACCCTTCAGCCAGTATGTTCCAGTGCTTCTCTGTCCTTCCCTAATGTCTAAGCTGCATTTTATAGAGAGCTATTTAGGCCTGTTGCTTCTTATTGTGTTTCCATTAGACAAAAAGAATGTTTTTCTTCTTTCTTCTTTGCAGCAACATTTTATAAGGTTGTATATTGTTATAATGTCTTCCACTGGTTTTGTCCTAGTTTAAGCAACCCTGAATCCTTCAGTCTTTCTACATGTCACATTTCCTAGACCATAGTTTTTTGTCTCTGGGCTGTTTCCACTTTGTCCTTGTCTTCTGTAAAGTGCAGAGTTCGGCTGGACACAGTATAATTAGTACTCCTGTTGCCACATTACATTTTAACATTTACCTTTTTCACAACAGCCTGACATCGTTAACTCATGCTCAGTTTGCTACCTACCAGCACTCCCTCTACTATCCAAGTGCAGTATTTTGTTGTTGTCTTTACTGAATCAAATCTACTGTTTTAAAGCTATGAAATCACTATGTCAGAATCATTGTAAACTCTAGCCCCCCATCTTGGTAAGCTCAGCATATCCCAGAACAGTGCAAGCCACAAATATTAGGAGTATTACTTTTTTCCCTCAGAGGCATATAATCCATGAAAAAACACCTTAGTAGTACCAGAAAAGTCTTTTGCAGAACCTCTCTCAAAATATCCTTCTAGTTTGATAATGAACAATTGTTAACTATTCCTTGATGTATTTTATCTATAAATTTTGCAGCCACTTAAAATAACATCCTCTAAACCAAGAAATCCCAAGTTACTTGTAAGATTGACACGTGAGAAAGTGTAAAAAATTTTAGTAAGGTCAAGACATGGGACACCTGCTGCTGCTACTACTGTCCCTCACCTATAATATATCCAATTTATATCAATTCCTTCACTCAACAAACCTATTTTAAGAAAATAGGATTATCTAAGTTAAATATAGAAATGAGTCCTGCCTCCTGCTATTGTAGATATATAGCACTCCCAGTCAAGGAGTCTGTTACAAATATTAGTGTTTGGCTTCTTAGACAGAAGGTCCATCATACCGCACATCCTGGACTCCAGTACTTGGCTGGGTAGTGTCTGAGAGCAAACTGTGGGTCTCTGTTGGATGAAACTGATTCAACAGGGATCTGCACAGGAAACGTATTTCCTTTACTCTATTAGCTTGACTTTACCTTCTTTGGCTATGAAAAAGCAAAATATTTGAAAAACAAACCCCTATCTCACCAATGAATTTGCCCAGTTTGGCAGATGATGGCGAGAAATATATTAGCTGCTGGTTCTAGGCTCTTGCTTCAGTTACCTTTGGTTATGGGTATTCAAACACTTTTTCCCAATGTTTAGTTCAGCTCCCATACAGATCTCCTTCCCAAATTACAAACAAACTTGAAGAAATAAGTGGTTAGCTAATAACAAATATAAATAAAATAATATTTTGTAATTCAGGGTATTTAAAACCTGATTGGTGTTTGTACACCAAAATGGAAGCATTTGAGAAACAAATATACCAATGTAAAGGTATTCTGAGTGTAACTTGATGATGGATTGTGACTTGCTGATGTGGCTTGATAATGCTCTGAAGTCCAAAATTCTGTTTTTGGCTTCCCTTTAGAAATTGCATAATAATTAAGTGCAGGATTTTGTTCATACACCTGCTAAAGCCAGTAGAAAAGATCAATGCATTTCACAATTCAATGCCTTTTTTACCAGTGACAAGGAATAATTCTCCTTTGTTGGTTTTGACTGGATGCTGATAATCACTGGGAGATATCAGATTTTTCCAGTGACAGTTTCAGAAATAATGGAAGAAGAACAAGAGGAGTAAGGAAGTAATTTATAAACAGACTTGCAAAACACTTTTGAAGCCTACCTACTCTTGTAGTGAATTTAGAAACGCAAAAAATTTTCCCTTGGAGCCGAGCCTTCTTTAGTAATTAAAACCAAATACCCATTCTTAGGTTCCGTCCCTTCCATTTTCCTTCCTTTTTTCAGACACTTGTAGTTTATTAAGTATAGCACATCTAGTAATTCCTGTATGCAATGTGAAAAGGACTCCGTTTCATCCCTAAACTATTTGTCCTACTTACTTTGCTGACTGTACAGCATGCCTAAAATTTGTGAGGCACTACTGACTAGTGAGATGATCAGAGTAACTGTTGGTGTTTACAGTGTTGGAATCGAGCATCACGTAGCTCAGATTCCTTAAATTTATCCAAGGTCAAATGCATCGCGTATTTTTTCAGCAGTGATTGACAACAATATAGAAACAGCATGTTATTTTTAGCCATTTACATCAGATATAGATGCAAATATTTGTATATTTTTTCCTATAATCCCATTTTATTCAAATGCAGTTGTAAGCAACTAAGCTTTTCTGACTAAGCACCAAGGATTCAACCTGAAGTCTGTATTTAACTATGTGGCCCAAAGTCAAGCACAGTTGCTGATTCCCTTTGACTATCATTCTCTGATGAAGTTGGCTTCTGCAAGTGCTGTCATCCATGGAGTCAGCCTTCCTGGAGTACCAAGTATCACTCTGAAGTTTCACTCATAAATACTGGTGTTAAGCAACTGCTTATCTATTCTACCATTTTTGACTCATTCAGATTGTGTGTAATGTTAGATGAGTTGTGAAACCCTGAAGTTATCATGCTGGATTAGAGCAGAGCTCCTTCACAGTCAGCACTCTATCTTGGAAGAAGCCAGTATTAGATCATTCAAAAGAAGTGCAGTGGTCAGTTGCCCAGGGCAGCTGCTACCTTCTGCCTCTCTTAAATGGAATACATTTTATCCGCTGAAATATGAAAACGAGTATGCATTCCAAACCTTTAGACTTTTCTTTATTAAAGGACTTGCATGTGTCTGTAACCTGTGGTCATCCCCCTTCTCCCAGTCCTACCAAGCTCTTTACTTCAATGTTGTTTTTATATTACATTTAACAGAAATTTCTTTTCATTGCATTCAGACTTCCTTTCAATATCATGAAAACTCTTGGTTACAGCTATTCAGCTCTCCCAAATAAATTATTTTCTAATATTTTGTATTATTTTTTGTCTGTAATATGTCTGTTCTTACTAATCTCCTGTCCAAATTCAGCAGCCCAAATGACTCAGTATGGCGGTGTCTCCCATGCCTCTTCTTATTTTGCCACTGAATCCCTCTGCATTTCTGCTATCTTTGCCTTAAATCAGTGCTGCCCAGAGTTTCTGCTCACCATTGCCCTTCTCAAGAATTCCTCAAACACAACCATGTTGTCATACGTCTCAGGGCTTTCTCAGTCCTCCTCCCATCCCTTGATCAGATGCATGTCTGCATCTCTTGCACAGGAAAGTTGAGTCTGCTTCTGCCAGAAGTCTTCATCCAAGCCTGAACCTACTACTAAGAAACCACAAAGAAAGACTGTCCCTATAAATAGGCTTCAGGTTGGATGAATTTCATAACTTGAGCCACAAACAGCCAAAGGTTTGTAGACCAAGCACATTTTTTAGACAGAATACTCGGAAATGAACCTGACATGACAACTTTACTATTGTTTTATGCAGCTGAATTGTAAGCTTTTCAGTAGTACATATATTTCTTGTTGCTTAAATTATAGTCATCAAAAGTTTGTCCAAAGATCTTTGGAGGAACATGGAAGTAGGATGTTTTGCATGTGGTTTGGAAAGTCATAGCTAGATCTATAAATCTGATTAAAATGAGAAGGGAGTTCTCTTGCTCTCATCAGAGTCACTAGACAACTATTTAAGATGTTCTTATAAACTGGGCCTTGGACCAGCAAGTGATTACAGTTATCTGGTGTTTTCATACAGTTCCAGTGATGCAGGAATTGGTCACAGAGCAGCCCCCGCTCCAGTGAGGAAGGGGTGCCCCGCAGCTGGCAGCCACCCTCTGGCACACATGGCCACTGCACACCCTCTGTGCTGGTGGGCTCCACAGGCAGCTGCAGCTACACATCAGCTCCAGAAAAAAGCCCAGCTCCTGAATTTACAGCCTTCCTTTCGTCAGGAGATGAGATACAACTGCAATACTGCAGTCAAGAGATCTGCTGTCTGTCCTGTACCTGCAGCAGGTTGCCAGAGGCTTAATGGCCAGTCCGGCATTCCTGCCTGCCAGGGTTGCTAGTGTGTGTGTGACCTGGGTGGTAGCTCAGATTTTGTTCCTGACGCTGTGCCAGAGTATGTCTGAAGTGCTGGGACCTGGGCTGTGGGCCTTGAGTTGAAGTAGACCTATGGATGAGTCACAACCCAGCAGTGTGTCTTGTTCCCCAAGTGGTTTCAGGCCTCAGAGACTGAACCTGGCCCACCTGTGTGAGATCCTGCCTTTCCCCAGGTGATCATGGTTGGGGTGGTGGGTGAGGCTAGAGATACATTAACCAGGAACCCAATCAGTCTTGAAAGAAGCAAGAACTGAACCAGTTGGAGAGAAGCAATAGAAGAGAAAAGAAGCAACAAGCAGCTGATCAGTTTGAACAGAGTTCCTATTGGGGGCAGCTTGCTGAGCTCTCTCTCAGTGGTGTGTTCCCCTTGGCTGATTTGAGATGGAGAACAGCAAACAGATGAAGAATAAAAGATGAAGTTATGCTGAGGGGACATTGCTGAGTTTGGTGTCAGCCTGAAGAAGAAGAGAGCTAGCAGCACAATGTCTCACTGTGCACACCTTGACGAAAAGAACACAATCCACCCCGTGCAGTACAAATGGCTGCTAATAACCTAGTTTCTCTTCTTGTTTAAATATTATCAGCTTGTTGACCTTTTCAGGCCACTACAGAGTCTGTAAGAATAAGTGGGGAAGGACAAAACATCTCAGAGTAGGATGTTTGAGGAAAGGAATATGAGGGGTGAGGAAGCTCTATACCAGTTCATGATGCCGGAGCATCTGTAGACATCATGATGAGTGAGAGTTAAAATGCTTTGTTTAAATTTTGAAATTATTTTGGCATATTTTGTTTTACTTTCCCTTTGAACTGATGGCAAGATTGCCTACTACTTAGAACTAACATTTTAACTGTTACATTCCCATAGGGTGATGTAGTGCATGGGTGGGAAAGAGACAGGTGTCCCCATCCCCAGCAGCCAGCCCTGAGCTCTTGACCCAGATGCTCCAGGTGTAAAACATCTCATGAGCACTGGAAATACCTCAAGTTTCCAGAGTGGAAAACATGAGCTGCTGCTGCTTTCTGAACTACTGTATCTGGGCCATGGGGAGGAGAAGACACAGCAGCATCATAAATGTCTCCAATTAACAAGCTGTTGAAGGAGGACTGAGAGGCCATTCTCGGTGGATTACAGTAACATCTGTAAAAAGACTTCCACCTTCTGTGGAAAGAAGAGCAAACATAGTTTCCCTCAGTTTGGATGAGGGTCTTTGGAGTTTATCAAGGAGCTGGACTAATACCTTTAAGATGAAATTTGATGCAATGTGATATGATTTTCTCTTCAAAACCTGTTCTTCTGGAAAATAAATGATGGAAAAGAAGATGAATAATTTATTATTCACTCATTTAAAAGAAGCTGTTGGCAATGGTTTAGTCAGATGCAGTGCCTTTTGCCAGTAAAGATAATAAAGGAATAAAGGATTAGTCATCAATACTGCACTGAAAGAAAAAGGTCAAATTTGTCATTGGTCTAAATCCCAAAGGCCAGTTTTTGTTCTATTACTCTAAAATGGTGGCCTTTGATCCCTCTTTGATTTTCACATTGCAAAATAATTCCAGACAAGATGCAGACTCCTCCATGGAATAGTTAAACCAATTAAATGTCCTTGCTTTTTCTCAGTTGCTTTTCCAAAACCCATCAGCAATATTTTGTACACCCTCAAGTACAATGCAGTTGTATTTACTACTATGTAGTACAAGCTGACAAGTGCTGTATTAAAACAAAGACTTAGGGCAGATACAGAGAACTGAACCTGGCTTCTGGATTTACAGACCCAAGCAGATTTCCTTGGAGAAGTTGCTCCACAACAAAGAATCTTGGATGAATTCCTGACTTGGATTTTCAAGTGCTATAGGCTGGGATTTCAGTGATGCCAAGATTTCAGTCTCTCAACAACAAAAAAGCTGATGCCTCCTGGCTCCCCTGCGATTGTACTTATGCTTTGCATGCTGGTTCTGTATGTCCTGCATCCATGGCAGATAGGTCTATGGCTGATTTTTGCCCACCTGTTGCTTCAGGACAAGTTAACTTTCAAGGACCTATAACCTTTTTCCTGAAACAACAGCATCAGGAAGAACCACAGCAACAATCAACTTTGCTGGGTGCTGAGAAATGCCAGCTCGTGCTAGAAACTTCTGTTTGCATGAGCTGTAAAAATAGTCTCTCAAACATAACTGGTTTTGACAAAGGATAAAGCAACACAAGTCCCACTCCAATCTGCTGTGTGGTTTGGTATCTTGTCTTCTTTACATAGTTTGGTTTTGCAGTTTTCATTTGCAAGTTTCCCGCTTTTTCTCAGGTCCAATTTGTCAATATTACTTAAACAGGCAGGTTAAATTGCTAAAACTCGACTACTCATGACTTCAGCATGCCATTCCCAAAGGGCAAAACCAGTAAGTGTTGATAACATTACTCCAAAGAGCATTCCTTCCATGCTGCAATAAATATAACAACTGTGATATCACTGTCTGAAAAATATTTTCCATACCTCTTAGGTTCCACTGTATTTAGAAATATTTAGAACTTCTGCATCACAACTGTCTTAACTGCTGGAAATCTGGCCTACCTTGTTTGGAAAGTAGTGAATGCATTAACATGTTGTTGCTTGTTCCCTGCTCACTCACTTTCAGACACACAGTGATTTAATCTAGATTTAGAATGTAATGACATTTTATGCCTCAGCCTGCTTAAGTTGGTATTGGCAACCTGGGATGTGGGTTACTTATCATTAGTGCTTATATACTCTATGATAGGCACCATCCAAAGCCTAAGAAAAAAAAAATAAGAGTGTAGATTTTACCACATACAGAACTTAATTGTCTGGGTAAGAAAGTACCTAACGTATATTAATATAACTTCTCAATTTCACACTTTCAAGGATGATATGCGTTGTCCAAAGTGTCAAGAGGGATACATACACCTGAACCAAAGATATGTGAAAATTAAAACTATACAAGCACAAGTTATTTGCTCCTACACATGTTAATGGTAGTATTAGCACAGCTTTTGTCTGAGGAAGTTCTTGGCACTGGATCTGCATGGAAATCTTGGTGCTTAGCATATTAAACTTAGGGTTTTAGCTCTTATTTTAAAGAAAAGTTTGAAAGCATAGAAGTGAGGCAGGGACTGGAGGCAAAACAGCTCCCCCAAGCAGCCAACAACATTGCTCTACCTCTGTGTCAAAGTGTCCAAGCAGAGCAGGATAGAGCTACTGTGTGTTGGAGATGACCAGAGGTCTCTGAGTGGGGTGGGAGAGGCTGGGAAAGGGGATTACAGCTTAAGCTATATACCAGAGAAGATGAAAGAGCCACAGGGGTCTCAGCACTGCCTTCAACTCCATCTGCCACCATGGGCTAAGGCCCTCATGGATATGTTCTCGTAGTGGGATCAGAAATGTTTTCTCCATAAGAAAGCTCTTCCACAGTGCTTGTGGCATAGCAATGCTCTTTTAGGGAATCAGTATTGCAATTGCTACTGCCTTGCAATACTTTAGTTTGAACTCAGTGTGCCCTTCTACCTCTGTGGCACCCTTTGCTTGGCCCTCTGCAGCAAAGGGCAGACAAGTTCTTAAAACAAAAATGCTGCTTGTGGGCACGAGTTCCTCATTTAAACAATAAGGGAGAAGGAAGGCAGAAAGACATTCCCAAGATGGCAGTGACTCTGGATGAGATTTCTAGCTTCCCACCTCATATTCAGCCCTGAAGGACCTGAAAATGTGGGTATCTGCAGTATTTCTTGTTCTCATTAATTGTTGATCTTATTTTGTGATGTTTTCCTTTATATTTTTTCTATTTATCTTTTTTATATTTTGTGTTAAAGTTTTTGGGTTTTTTCAGCAGCAGAGAAATTGCAAATACAATGTTATCATGAGTAATGTCCTGACTTTGTTTTCTTATCTACCTTAGGACATTTATTTACCCCTTCTTCACTAGAGGCAGACCTTTCCCACTCCAATTGCTTTTCTTTGGCGCGTTATTCTGTATCTATAATGGCTTCCTCCAGGGGTACTACTTGATTTACTGTGCTGAATATCCAAACGATTGGTGCACTGACATCAGATTTACATCAGGTAATTACAGCTGCAGGATTCCCAAGATCTAATCTTCAAGCAATTTGTAAGCATTTTGAATTTTGTCCTAATCTTCATGGACCATATGAGTCAAATCAGTTGTGATGGAAATCAGCATAAAACTTGCCTGCTGGCCAAGATAAAGCAAATAAATATGCAGTGATGATTGTTTTGGTTTTTTTTTTTTGCTAGGCAGCCAGCCTAGAAGGTCTACTATGTAATGTGCTAGTCTCAAATCACCAACCTTGTTTTACTGACACCACTCCAGAGCCACCTGCTGCTATGGGCTGTGGAGATGCAATCTCAGGCCTCAGCTGAACGGGGATGTGCCCTTGCTCAGCCAGAAGTGTCCACCCAGCAGTGGATGTGTGCAAGAGCAAACTATGGCTTTCTCTTCCCCATCAGGGAGCTTTGCACTTGATACAGCTATTCTGACCAAGAGAGAAAAGAAGGGCAAAATCCCAGCATAATTGAGGCTTTAGAGACAAAGGGCTCTTTTTTCTCATGTAAGGCACATGGGAAGATTAGAGATCACACACAGTCTGGTCATATGTTAATATGATTCCTTTATATTCTGTAACTTAGTAGCCTAGCTGAATTTCAGCCTACAAAATCCCTGAGAGAATAACTGAGCAGGAGCAGGAAGGTAGCATTACACATTTGGTGCTGCAAATGGATGTTTTTTAAATGCACACATAGAAATGAAGATTAACATGGAGGTCTGAGGAAATGTTTTGGATATGAAAAGTGCAAATTAACCAGGGTATTTTCTGTACCCTGTTTCAGACTGTGGATGTGAGTTCAGTAATTTTCAGCATCACATATTAAAAATACTGGATATTGTTTAGTAGAGCTTCCATATCCAACAAAGAAAACATCACATCACATAATTTGCATGATAAATAAAATATAGATAATGAAAAGAAGTAATCAGCATTAGCAATACATAAAATATTAAACAAAAAACAAACAGTATATTCTTGCTCTACAGACTCTTACCAACTTTCTGTTGCTATTGGAAGTGTTGAGGTTTTATCAACAATTACTCTTTTTTTCTATGCTTTGTAGCGCACACACACCACCTTTATTCCTTTTCTTGACTCCCAACCATTGTCAGAAGTGGCTTTCTCAGTGTCTAATGTGGCATGAAATGTAGGGCATGTCACCTGCAGAGTTTCTCAAACAAATGCCTCTAGTTTTTAATCTAAATGGAGTATGGTCAATGAATTATTCTGACCAGAAGCTCTCAGCATCCTTCAGCAAGTAACTGCTCCATGTGCATGCCCATAGCTCTGTCTAAGCAGCCTCCCTGGCAGGGGACTGAGCTGTGCTGAGATGCAGGTTCCCTTCCTGACTCCAGTGATGTGCTGGATAAGTCTGTGTTCTCTGTGCTCCTCTTTCCCCAGCTGTAAAATGAGGGTAATGGTACTTGCCTACAGCTTAGTGGTTACTCTGCAGTAACATCCACAGCCATGGCTGGCTGCCATCAGCCAGCAGTGTCAGTTGGATACCTTGTCCCCACCTTGATGTTCAATAAATCGTGACTATGGCCAGCTGGGAAGTTCAGCTTTTTCTCACACCAGATGAAAGTGCTCTGGTCTCACCAACAGAACAGTGTACTCAAGATGACCATTGTTCTGTCCAGATCTGCTCTCCACACTGAAGCTATCCAATGCAGGTGATCCCAGATGAGTGATGATCCCACAACTGGCATAGACTTATAGGGTTATTTGTCAGCAGTCACCTATGCTTCTCCAATTCAGCAGCCTCCTCAGTAGCAGCACACCTTCTAACTTGAAAAAGAATCCACCCGCCTCACATTAGGTCTCCTATCTGCCTGCTCCAAAGAAACCTCACATACGTGCTTGAGTAGGGATAACAGGCAGAGCCGGCTTTCTAATCCGTTTCTTGTTTATTTCTCAGGCCTCCTTTTATTTCTGCTGGGAATGGGAATCAACATTCACAGTGATCTCCTGCTGCGTCAGCTGAGGAAACCTGGGGAAGTCACTTACAAGATTCCTCAAGGTATATTTTTATCACCCACTTCCTTGGAGAAAGTAGGGCAGCAGGACAGATAATGTTTTCTGACTGAATTCACAGCAAAGTGACAATAATTGCAGAGATGCCAGTATCACACGGGTACCTGGTCCAGATGCTGCTCTGAGCTGCAGTGATTAGCATGAGCTGGCTGCAGACAGTTCACAACAAGCAACAAAAGTATCTGCAAAACATGAGCTGCAAGAAGAGGTTTTAGGAAATGGGCTGGGTAATTTAGAGAAGATTGAATTGGGACATAGGAGGAAGATTTTAGCCTTGTAAAAGGCAGCTGCAAAAAAGAAAATACTCTTTTCCATGCCCAGGAAGAAGAAGTAGTGGACTTTTTACACTGCAAAAGGGAGATTCAAAGTGTAAACTTTAAGGGGAAAAATAACATCAAGGGTACAGGGTGCAGAATTTCCTTTCCATCTCCTTCAAGGTGAGGCTTGATGATGAAGAGTGGCTGTGGGCCAGAGTGCTGGACCAGGAAATGACTAGCTCTGTAGAGCAATATGGACGGGGATCCAGGAGTTTCCTGGTTTTGGTGTTGACTCCTGCCACTGACTAGTTACAGATGGTAATATCTCTCCCACAGAGTTTCTCACCTCCAATTGTAGTTGGAGTTTCTCACCTGCCTCTTGTAGATGCTGTGATTAGCTAGGATGCAAAACTGAGATCCAGATTTTGCACTCCCTAAAGGTAGTGGAGTTGCAAAATGTTTTTTAGAGCCTGAAGAGAACTGACCAATGTTAATCATTTTAATTTAGATCTAATAATGGGATTTCTTAAGTCCTTTTCTAAAAGAAAATAAATGATTGTGAAAGTGCTGGAAGCCTCTGTGTTAGAATCACCTTTGATTCTTGTAGTTGTACAAGGGACTTGTACACAAGATCCTCCTTGTAGTTTGGCACAGCTCCACTGGCTTCAGGGCAGTGGGTTTAGGTTGCTGTTGTGGGGTCTGAATAAGAAAGGCAGTGTGTTCTGCTGCTGACTTTACGGGAAAGAACTTTCCATGTGCATGAGATGACTGTAACAATTAAATATTTTGTCTGTTGATACAGGGGGACTGTTCACCTATGTTTCTGGAGCTAACTACTTTGGAGAGATTGTGGAATGGTTTGGTTTTGCCATAGCAACCTGGTCCCTACCAGCCTTTGCCTTTGCCTTTTTTACTCTTTGCTGCATCGGGCCACGTGCTTATCACCATCACAGGTATCAAACTGTTCCTTGCCATATGCTGCTGCTTGCTTGGAGTGCAGTTTGAAAAATGCCAGGGAGGGGCAGAAGAGAAGGGCCAGGATTCAAGATAAAATTGAAATTTAATACTATGTACAAGAAGTATATCAGCTTATTTGTGACTGGATGAAAATAAAGCGGTCAGCTTGAGTTGAGTCAAATAGGCCTGATAGCCATTTAATCTGACATGAGTTACATCCCTGCTTCTGCTGTGTTAAAACCCCTTTTCACCGAGCCTTGTAAATGTGAACCTTTCTTAAGGGTTCTACCTTGCAACCTCTGCAGCCCTTTGGAGTAGATATGGTCCCCTGCTCTGAATTCCTAGTTTCTACTTTAGGTATGTTAGAACCTTAGCAGTATTATCAGCTTTCACTTAATTAAATACCTGGTATAAATAGTTTCAGATCTCTCTTTTGCAGAGTAACACACAGAGGTTAACACAGCAAGGCAGCTTGGAGGAATGTTAAGGTTCCTCAGCTGAGCTGTACTGAAACTGTGCAGTTTTCTTGCATGTATGCAGGTTTACTCTCTTGCTTATTTTCTTTCAGGTACTATCTCAAGACATTTACGGACTATCCAAAATCAAGGAAAGCCTTGATTCCTTTTGTTTTTTAATGATTGAAATATGGACTCTGTGATCTGCTTTTGTAGGGATTTTTTCAATTCCTAATTTTAATGCTAGGTCTGACTATAATTAATTGTACAAATGATAATCTGGGGTTGTAACAGACGAGAAGGTAATTTGGAACGAAGTTCTTGTTTTTAATTCCAGGGGAAATTGCAGATAGCTGTGGGCAAAGGGACTCTCCAGACCACGTCTGCTTGTCAGTGGAGTTCCACCTATGGAAAATGGATATATAACTGCACTGACATCAGAGAAAAAGCATTGGCTAAAAACTGATGCAGAAAAGTAGAAAGTAAGCCTATGACTTCAGAGAAAGTCTTCAGCAGCCACTCCAATTTATAGCACTTCTGCAGCTGCTTCTTCCTTCCTCCATGCTGTAGCATGCGTGCCCTCGCTCTGTTGGCACTGCTCTAGGTGTTGCCACACTTTAAACTGAAGTAGGGGTCTCCTTTGCCAGGAAAAGAGCTCAGCCCATTATTTTTGTCTAAAAGCCAACTTAGCTCCCAGAACCATAATGCAACAGCAGGATACTTGTGCCAGCACAAGGCTGGGAGCAGCGTGCCATGGCACAAAGGGGATGCAAAGTATGTGGAGATGGAAGTATCTTAAGCTGGCACTCACAAGAGCAATGTCTGTGTTCCTTACTTAAGCAATACTTGCCTCACTGTCAGATAATTAATCTTCAGCTACCAGGGGTTTTTTGAATATAATTTATTAAAGCAATTGCAGCTCCATTAGGATTTTTTTTTCTCTTACAAATCCAGAGCTCTTTTCAGAATAAAAATTTGTCCACTCAATTGTTATTCATAAAAAGACTTGAGATGGTGATGTATGACAAAAATTACAACAAATAAAAAGCTCTGTGTTCAAAACAATGTTCTTCAATGCTGGCAGTACATTTTGTCTATGGAGAACATTTTCAGATACTGATATTAGGAAATGATATAGCGATATTATTGAATTTTCACAAAAACACAGGATGTCTCTTCTCAATTTCAGAATACCTAGGAATTTTCCCAAAAATGTCATTAACCCAAATAGGAAAAGATATCCCCATGGACCAGATAGTTTTAGTTACCCTTTAGAGCATAAAATCCTGCTAAGAAGTATGCTGAGTGGCTGGAAAGAAAAAGACCAGACTGCACATATTAAACAGACTACCTGCTGCTGGAGTAACCTGATTGACTGTACACAGTTTTCTCCAAAACACAATAAAATTTATGTAAAACACAGAGCTGTGCTAGCCTTTATCTTACTATTTGCAGAAACAAGTCTTTGTGATGTTGCTTACCAAGTCCCACTCATGCTGGCTTCCTCCTTCTGGGCTAACCCTCCCTTCTTTGCCTTTATTATTAATTGTCTTCATTACTGTAGAGCAGAGGCTGTGTCCCATTAGTGACGGAGAGGAGACACGGGCTCTTCCCATGTCGAGTTCCTCTGTGGGGCTGGTGGCTGCCACCTCACACCATGCAGACACCAGTCTGCCCCAGGGGAGCACACCTAGGAGCACAATGCTGCTGAGAAATTCATTTCATCATACCTTATTTTCATAAGGAAAAATATATTCCTCTTGTCTCTGGGAGAAAAACACAGTGGACATTTTCATATCCCTCTCCTCAAGCCTCTGGAAGCTATGTACACATATGATTTCAGAGTTGACTGTTTTGAAAAGCAGCACTTTTTAAACTTTCTTTGCAATGTCCTTTTGTTCTGCCAGAAGTTAAGAGAAGTGTCCTCTGCTGGTAAGCATTTAAAATAATAGTTCATTCCTTTTCTACTCCTTTTGCAATACTGCTTTTCTGTTTGGTTTCCTCCCATCATTCACATTTTAGTTTTCTTTTTTTTTTTTGATGAACATTTATGTTTGTGTGCTCTTCTCCTGGAAGGACAGCTCTGAGTGTTGCTGCTCTGCTAGAAAGACCTCTCTCATGTGGAGCTGATAACCCAGCCTTCATCCCCTCTAGCAGCTTGCTGGGAAAATTAATCCTTTATCATTGTGACTCTTGTTAATTTAATTATTTTTGTATTGTTCAAGTGCCTTTTTTCAGAAGCTGACTTTCCGTAAACATGTGCTGTACTGCTGTGGTAATAGACAAATGGCTTAATCATGCATCTGACAGTTTCTTCTGTGAAATGCATTTTCTACACTTAAGTAATCAGACAGACCACTAATTGATACCAGAATTTAGATATCTAATCTATTCTGACAACTAAATACAGAACTAAATGCTGTTCACTGGGAGGCAAAGAGGAGAACAATGGCACTTGCCAGCCCTCATTCCCTTCTCTACATGCCACACACACTTCAGCTTTCGCCTGGCTTCAGTCCGTGCTTCAGATGAGAGGTCACTCAAGACAATAGAACACCAGCTCCAGGCAATATAGGGCATTTGTAGCTATTGTTTTAGAGTGCATATTTTGCATAGTATATTTACATAAAAGGCAAAATTCTCCCAATTTTGGCCCTTGAGTGACTGTCTTAAGGAAAAGCACTCACCTGGGAGCTGTCTTCCTGCTCCCATTACTCTCCTGGAACATAAAGCCTCTTATGCTAGGCCAGAAGCTCTGAATGTTTCTTCAGAAATACCAAACCATGGTGTGTCCTGGAACAACAAATACTGAGGAACTCTCCCTAGGTAGGTAGGGTGCTCTAATGGCTCGGGCTCAAGCGTATCTGTTTTGTACTCTTGATGATGTCACTGATCAACTGACAAACTTCAGCAAGTTACCACTTTCGGGGTTGTTTTCCATTCTATTTCTTGTGTCTGGAAATGGTCTTGAAGGCCAGGATTTGTTTCCATAGTGCTTGGCAAAGCAGCCCCAAACTCAATTGATGCCAGTAGATATCTGTATAATACAAATAAGATACAGCCTGCTGGTATTCTTGGGAGACAGAGTTGTTACAATATTGCAAAATATTCTAAAGACATGTAAGATATCCAAATGTGTCTTAAGGAGATACTTCTGTAATATTTCATCACCAAAAAAGGCTAATACATGTCACCCATTGAACATTAGGTTCATCTGTTGACAGTAGAGGGATTGCCTGCTTGTGTTTGATTCACTTGTCAAATTAACAAAATCGTTCTAAATGCAAATCACCACAGGATCTCATTTAAAAACAAGCATAGTCCTGGAAGCCTCATATCCTCTCTTTTGCCACCTCTGGGGTCCTCCTGAATCAGTCTAATTTTTCAGAGCAGGCTTTTCTAGAGATGGTCTCCTCTCAAACCCAAACACTGCTGACCCTGCATGAGTAATATGACCCTAGGAAACAGAAACATCTGATATGAATTCAGGTCCCAGGCCTACTGGTTCCTCATGAGTAGTAGCATAGTCTGTGGGTAAAGGCATTGCTGGCCACTGAGCTGCTCAAGAATATGCCATTATTCACTACAAACAGAGGCAGCAAGTTTGAGCTCTGTGGGAGCAAAGTTAGTGGGCAGACATCAGGAACTGCCTAATGGTAATACCTGGAAAAGTAAAGGAAGACATTGAGGTCTGGTTCTAGTTTATGTTACCACAAATTACAAGAGCTTTTCCAATGAACCCATCTTTAGTGCTTTAAGTCTAACAGGTAAAAGAAAGCAAAAAGAAAATGACACAGTTTTCAAGTTCTTTAAGTTAGTTCTTTTGCATATTCAGAAGAGAACCGATTGATCTTAACTGATACAATGTTTGTAATAATTCCACCACCATGTCTTTCAGCTAGGTGCCAAGGCCTCTCCCTCCCAGCAGAATCAGTGGACATTTTCTCCTCCAGGCAGTGATTCACAGAACCCAAGCTGCAAGCCCACAATCCCACATAGGAGACAGAGATGCTAGAATTACACCCCAGTGAGCTCACATCCATCCATCAATGGCATACGCATTGCTTATGGCCAGGCAGGAGACAGCTGTGTTTGGGCACTCTGATCTGCAGGGTCATTCCCAGAACCCGAGTTATCATATTTATTTGAACACTTCTCATATCAGCTCGAGCACCACAGGTGCCTGCCAGGTTGCTTTACAGTCTACCTGCCTACTTCTCCCAAGTTTGCCATGTGAGATTACACATAATATTGCCACAGCCACACTTTCCTACTATACCAAACACACCATGTCTGTTCAGGCTGAATTTTTTTCACTCTTCAGTGTTACTGCCACAAGAAAAGGTCCTCCACTGTATGGAAATGTGTTGTATTTTTATGCTGTGTAATAAAAGATGAGGAGGCTGCTGAGGAGTTAATTTTAATGGGTTTACAGCAGCCTTGCTTAGGCCTGAACTGAGTCTGGGTGGAGTTGGTTTCCCCTGCCTGGCCAAATGGTGAGAGGATGAGCAGCTCCATGAATCCCCTGTGCCCCCGTGCTGTGCCCACTTGCCCTTGGGAGCTGGCCATAGGCTCCCCCTGCCCACGGTGTGCTGAGTAGCACACCTGTGAAGGGAAACTCAGCTCTCCAGTAACCCCAGGAGAGTCCTAATCCTCATCCACATCTTCCTCATCTTTGTCCTCCCTAATGGGGGACTGCCACAACTTGGGATGTTAGACCAGAGCAAAGCCCACCTTGCCTAGAGTGGCCAGGTACATATGCGCAGCCCTGAGTGGATCTGTTTTCTGTCACAGAAACTCCTAAAATGACTCTCATCTCTCTGGCAAGAAAGCAGCTTGCAAATGGTTTGGAAATCTGCCTCTGCCAAAATAGTATCTCTGCCATTTGACCAGAATGTCTATATTTCAGATCTCTACAGGAACAGAAAACCTGTTCTTTTACCAATTGCAAACTTGGAAGGCATTCAAGTAGAGAAAACCAAGAAAATGTTGTTAATGGTGAATTTCTAGAGATGTGGGAAGCTGTCTCTGGCAGGCCTACAAACAATTTTAAAGTACCAGCAAACATCGCTCTTGAGATAAAAAGCTGGTTTGGAGGAATTAAGATACATTTTCTTCAATGAAGCCACTCAATCTAAATCCTCTCTTCCCTCTGCTGGGAATTTATGACTGACACTGGTAGTAGATAGGAAAATGTGTATTTCAGCACTAAGCATATTAATCCTGCCTTCTGTGCCTCAGGGTGAAACCTTACCCTTGCACGTCCTGGCAGCCTCGTACACTGAGAGATGTTTCTGGGGGTGTCAACGGAGCTCTGTTAGGCAGTCCTCTTACACGTGATACAACTTCTGCTTTGCAGCCAGCAAGCTAGAGCCCAAGCCGAAGAGGTTATTAACATCTCTGTAGACAAAGCCATAAAGAGCAAAATGCGGTGACTGTCTGAAAATTGAGATAGGCGCCCTGGAGCTGTGCTAGTAACACTGAGCTGAACTTGAGCTTGGCAAACAGTGCTTCGCAGCATATCAAATGGCAAAATCCTCCCTGACTTCAGTAAGGCTCTGGTTTCACTCACGTTTTTCCTGTTCAGATATATTAGTGGCCTGTAGCCAGGGATTTTCAGCACTGTTCCTACCCAGTATCCAGCCATGTGTTAGTCATAGCAACTTGGGCAAGCTTCTTCTCATAAAGCAATATTGCCATTTTCCCCGGTTTCTACTGAGATTTCTAGTATTTTCAGAATTTCTTCTCTGCCTAGGTCTTACCCTGTCAATGCACTATCTACCACAGTGAGTAGAATTGACCAAGTTTGTACCCCTATGCTGTTCCCTTCTTTTTGTTTTCAGAGTAACACTTTCCAGTCTGGTTTAGCTATCAACTAGGGTAGAGGCTGCCACTCCTGCAGCCTAGCTGAAAGTATCTGCCTTTCTGGCAGGATGGAGGCCAACCCACACAGCTCTTCCTCCCTCAGCATCCCACAGTGGCAAAACCTTGCATTATTTGATTACCTTACAGTTTGCATTGGTTTTCTCTTGTTCATGTACCAAGAACTACTCCTTGAAGAGTTTCCTCTCCTTCAATCCCCTCCAAGGTTTCTGAGGTCTTCTGAAATGTATGGTGTGTTGTTTGGGTCTGTATCAGCAAGTCCAGTGTCACCCTTCAGAGCCCAGCTGAGCTGGCAGCCCCTGAGCTGTGGCTTGGCTCTGTGGGGTTGATGCCCTGCCATCTTTTGCCACCCCTCTTGGCCTTTAACTCTCTTGCTTTTAAAATGGACCTCATCATTTTGCCTTCATTCAGAGGATTTGAGCTTCAGGCTCTCTGGGATGCTGCAGTTGGGATTTTGTCATCCTGGGAAATGCAAGCCTGTACCCTGCATACTTCCATTATGGGACAAAAAGGGTAGGCTCCTGAACTAGGGCAAGGGGTCCATGGCAGGACTGGCTTGCTTAGGAGGTCAGCCTAGGTCAGATGAGGAACTCCGTATAAGATTCAATGACAGTAAAAAACAGGAAAGCTACATGCAGGTGGCTGGGATGGTCACTGTGGACTTTGAGGAGGGAGTTCAGGATGTCATGAAGGCAACAGTAGGGCCAGCACTCCCTGCCCAGGGAACTCACCCCTAGACTTAGCTCTTCAGGCTAAGGACAAAGGAGCACCTTTAACATCAGCTCTGATTGGTAGCAGTGGACAGCTCTGCATGTTCAAGGCATCATCCTTGGTCTGAGCGTGGTGTTTTGTTCACTGAAGAGGGGTGATGCTAGCAGTCAATGCTGGGCTCTGAGTCCTCTAGGACTGTCTGTTGGCCAGGGTTCTGATTAGACCCAGTCTATCTCTATTATCCCAGACTGGATGAACGACTCCTGACTAGAAAGGCTACCAAGAAAAAGTTTACTAACTGAACTGGGCCTCCTTTATAAGACAAAGTGGGTTCTGATGCTGCCCTAAACTTACCCATTTGTCTAAATTTTTTCCATTCTTGTAATCCAGACATCATCTGATTATAGCTAACTAATCATTATCATTATTTTGCAATGAATATTCAGTGAAACCAATCCACAGCCTCTGGCCAAGCCCTGGCTTTACAGGGCACCCAGTGTCATAGCACTGCGTTTCCTCATTTTGTCTGGCTGTGAGCACATCTTCTCTGAGGTCTACTGACACTTGGTCACTGCTGATGCTCAGAGGACATGACAAGCTCTTCTCCAGCCCCAGCCATCCCTGCTACCCTGGGTGACGCAGTGACTGGGAACTGAGTAAACTGGAATCTGAGTAAATCAAATGAATGGTTTTGATTATGCCAGATGCCCTGGGCTATTAGTGCTTTGCAGAGGGAAAGATCTTAACCACAGCAGCAGGTCTGCTTGGGCAGCGAGTATGTGATGGTGACTGACGAGAGCACCTTGCTTCCTCTACCCAACACACCTTTGTTTGGAGTTTTCTGCAATACTTAAACTGTGAGAGGAGGAACATGACCATGCTGGAGACCAGGGATGACTCAGAGGTGGAGCTGGCTCACAAGCCTGTTGCAGCCTTATATCACAGGGCTGGCATGGTTGACTCAGGCAGTGGAGGGGAACTGGAGAGGCTCCCAGCATGACCTCCTCACTAGCAACCCCAACAAATGATGTTGCAACTTCTTCTTGACACCTTTTAGTACATTCTCTGCCAAAAACTGTCCCAAATGTTCACTTGCTTCCATTCGACTTAGTCTTCCCTGAACATGAGTGACTAAGCTTAGTCATGGGATTGCAGGTGAGGGATCAACCTCTGCCTTTATGTGATAGCACCAAAGCCTACTGCAAATGCCTGGCTTGACACTTTCAAAAGCTGTATTTACCTTGTTTCAGTCTGTATCACATTAGGACCCATCACAGTCCTGTGGTTGGTTAATGCACCATGGTGACCACCCATGACACCTGCTCAAGGAATCTCTGTGGGACTCAGAGGGACCTCCTGTGGAGGCTTCATCCAGCCTGGAAAGCTGCTCAGCTTTAGCAGCTCTTGGTACCACCCTCCAGCCAGAGCTGCCATAGGGAAGTTGTGAGAGCCAGGTGCATGCTTGCTCCCTTGAGGAGGATGCAATGCCCTCCCCAACCTGCTGGAGACAGTCCTTCTGTATGAAAACAGATTGCCTAGCTTCCATCATGGGAAATGGCAGAAAGAACTGATAAACATTTTCAGAAGAGCTCGAAGAGTAAAGCAGATTCCTTCCCTTGGAAAAAAAAAATGCAGCCAAAATAGGTCATGGATTTATTTCCCCCCCTCTTTCTTGAGTTGAGGAAGGTAACAGAAACAATGACTCATTATCCTGAGTGGAAATTATGAAAGTAAAGGTGTTTTGAGCCTGCTCCTCTCTGAGGAGCAAAGAGGGAAGAAAGCAGGTGGCTGGAGGAGCAGCTCAATAGCACATTACCAGAGTCTGGCGAAGCGCTGCGTGTCACCTGCTCTTGATGCTGGGTTTTAAACCCCTTGGTATTGTCTTCTATTTCTCTTCCCCAGAAGGATTTCTCAATTGAGTAAAATGTGTTTTGGTGATGGTTTTGTTCCTCAGTCTGAGGAGATGTCAACAGTCTCACTTCCTACCGACTGCAATACTGCAACTGTTTAATGCAGAGTGTTGTCACATTACTAGTTTCTCAGATAGGGCATTGTAAGTTTCTAACCTCTCATTCAAATGATTTGATTAAAATATCATGATTGTTTTATTGCTATAGCCATACACACCAAATGCTGTTCAAGTTTCAGTCCAAACAGCCTAAAACTCCATTTACTTCAATAAAATTACCATGACTAATTTGTATCTTTCCATTTGAGAATGTGTTCACACAAGTAGAGAATTAACTATTTTCAGATAAAATTATTTCTTACCAGTAAGTGACTATTATTTTGACTTGCACTAACAGTTGCTAATAACCCAAGATGGAGAGGGAGAGGAACACGTGTCTGTACCAGCTGTTGTTTCAATTTTATGCAAAAAGCATGAAGAAGTTGTTGGCAGTCATCACAAAAAGATTTTCTTTCTTCCTCTTCAAGCACAAGTATAACAGCTGCTGACTCTGGCAAGTGTAATTCTTGCCCTATCAATGCTCATTCCATACAGAATTTTGTAATAGACCAAATAAAAAAAACAACTCAAAATTGTAAAAGTTCCGCAATGAATCGATCTTGTTTTGCATGGTTGGCTCCCAAATAAGTAAACAGAATAATCTGGCCACATGAAGATGTAGTGGCCTAGAAACAAGAACTGCTCCCCTCACTAACCTGGGAAGAAGGGCACTAGCAGAAGAAATTATCACTGCTTGTCACTCAGCAGAGTGCTGCCTCAGATTTCCTACAAGTCCTTTTCTGTTGCTATATCAACAACTGTGCTCCTTCTCCCTCTTGCAGCAAGTCTTTTTCTTGATAGAAACTTTATTTATTTGTTCTACATTGAGCCATGAGGAAATACTCCCCTTGAGACAATTAAAGGGCCTGGCAGGGCTCCCCTGCACAGGACTGCTCGCCTGCTCTGCTCCCTGCTGCTGGCAGACACTCGCATGCTCTGTCTGGTTCAGAAATATGGCATCTCCTACCTGAGCTGGAGAGGTAGATGGAAACGCATCACTTTGGTGGTGCACGCAGCTTTTTCTTAAAATTGTTCAGTGTCATGGCCCCAAGAACAGTTTTCTCAGGGGAAGCTCTTTCAAGGCAGCCTGGGTAGTACAGCAACCAGCAACCCTACACCGCCAGCCCTACAAGGCAGCTAAACCTTTGCTGAGCAAACCCAATCCCTATTTGTATGTATCAGAGAAAAAAAAAATCACCTTCTTACTACAGGCAACCCCTGAGTTCTGATTTTTCTTCTTTTTTTTTTGCAGTCAAGCTGTCACTCCTGTTTTCCCTCAGCTGGCTGTGGGATTTTAACACTTTATGTAATCTCCATAGCTCAGTTCCTCTTTTATCTCCTTTTCATTTTGAGGACCTCACCTTTGTCCCTCTATCTGTCTCACTGGTACATTGCACTATATCCTGGTACTGTCCAAAAAGGCTTCAGGCTGAGGTGAAACAATTTGGATCAGCTCACTGCAAAATAGTCTTAATAGAGATTGACTAGTACTAAGGACTTTGAATTCCCTTTATTAGAAATGCAGCAGGTTAACCACAACTGAACTCTTAAGTACATAATTCTAAGTGCGTGCCCAGGATCCAGTGTATCAATCTCCCGGATTATGTTTCTTGAGTTACAGCAGTACTTTTTTTCTTGCAGACCTAATGGACAACACAGTTGAATGCAAATTCTAGACACATTGCTCCTTCACAGGGAGCTGATTTTGAATAATAAAGTGTAAGATACAGCACATCTAGAATCTATTACATAGGCAAAGAATCAAAATAATTTGTGACACTCTGGGATAAACCACACTCACTCAGAAGGGCAAGAGGGTGGGGAGAAGGACTCCCACTCCCTGGGTTTAATTCCAGATGAAGTGAGAGGCACTCAGCTAGCACGAATACTATAGCAGTATAATTTGTGATTCAACCAAAAGTCATGATCTTGATGTGGAAATGACTAAGTAAAATAGAGCGATGTGTTGTCCTGCAGAAAGAGGGATTAGTATACTGAATTAGCCTCTTATAGCTTGAAAAATCTATGTACCTTTATTCTCCAAAGCCAGGGTCAAGACACAGTGATTTTTTTTAGGTAGAATTCTCTGTTGAAATCAAGGGTAAATGTGGACTAGAAGTCAATGGTGCCATCTGGCCCTTTGGTAGGTCCTTGTATGCTGTTAGCTTTGCAAAATTCAAGGAAGGTGTTGTTAATCATCTAGCACGAGCAGCTGCTGCTGAAGCTGTTCCTTGGCTGGAGTGCTGTTCAGGCAGGGGTGAGCAATTCCTCCAAAGCACATTTAATTTAGCAGTGTAATTTTTGGAGCATTATTTCTTATGAGGCAGCAGCCACTGGTATGAATAAATACACAGATCCACCTGCTACCCAGTTTGAAGCAGGTCTACCCAAACAAGTGAAGGCAGGACCCAGGATACCTGATTAATGTTTCTGGCTCAGCATTTGATCCATTGCCTGAATTTTGGCAAGGCATTTCTCATCATAGCTGTTTCCCTTCCAGTTTGTCATGTTGCAAGCACATTGTGAGACAGGCTGAGTATAATCTTGACTTTATATGAAGCCTAATGAAACAGGACTCTGATCTCAGCCAGTGCATGTAGACCAAACTTGTTGAACTTATTTTTTCAGCTAGGTACATCCAAAAAAAGAGCAGGGGTCAGCAGCCTGTTTGCCATCAGCAGCAGAGCTAGGGGCACATGGAAGTGACTGGGAGACTGCAAAGAAATCGGAGATCTTCTCTAGGACTGCAGGACAAGTCACATAGTGAAACCAGGCAAAACTTGCTGGATCAGCAACCAACCAGGACCCTCTCACTGACTGGTGCAGGTTTAGACACTACTGTAATATAACTGACTCTTAAGTGAAATCATACAACTAGCTCACAATCAGCTGTGGATCACACAACTGGTGATTTGTCTAACAGGACACATGTACAGGCTTTTCTTCCTTCCTCTGGAAACCCCTGCCAGCCTTTAAATGTTCAGTCCTTTTCTGAATCTAGTGAAATTCTGGATGGAAATAACCCTCCACGGGAAGAAGCTAAACACTATTTAGTTGCCTGGCACTAGGGTGCCAGCCACAGTGCTGCAGCACGGCTGCTCCTAGGCAGAGTGCTGCATGTGGTGGCACCCAGGTGGAGAAGCTGGCTCTGCTGGAGGCACTGGTGGCAGGGAGGCAGCACCCTGCCCTGCATCCCTATTGAGCTGTTGAAATAATTCCTAGATTCATCCACTGTCTGCGGCTTAGAGTGCATGGAGACGGCAAAAAACCAAGAAAATAAATTACCTCCTTCTCAGCAGTTTTTCAGGAAAGCCCATGTTTCAGCATGTATGGCTCATGCTGAAAGCCATACAACCTGAGGCAGAAATGTTTGTAGCAGAAGAAAGAAAATAGTAAATATACCTGTTTGTTTCCTCACTTAAAAAAAAAAAAATTTTCTTACAATCATCCAAGGAACAGCAACACAATTTGGCAAAGAAGCACATTTTAAATGCTCCTTGTAGGTCACAGCATCCATTTTGCTCCTGAAAGCTGTACTGACTTGTTTAATTAGCATGGTACAAGCTGCTGGTGTAGTTCCTAGTGGACATGGGGAGACAATCCAGCTGATTCGTGCCTCAGGTGGTGTGTTTCAATAGACTCGGTGCTACACACAAGCTGGGTCTCTCTGACAGGGAAAAGACCCTACCCCAGAAAGTCTCTGGAAGCCCAGGCAAAGAAGCAAAGTCTGATACAGGTCAGGTAGTGTCAGCGCTGGGAGCTGCCCCAGCCGTGCCAGGCACATAATCCCAGAACAAACCAACCCACGCGTGCAGGCAGGAGCAGCCAGGCAGGAGGGGGAAGCACGGGGGCTAACCTCCACACCCTCCCTCGGAGCCCAGCTGGGCATTGCCCCATGTCTGAGGCTTCCTGGGGAGACCCTCAAGCTGGTGGCACTCAGTTCATTTCCGTTATGCCACTTTGAGAAAAATATTTTCTAGCTTTGAAATGGTGGAGTAGGGAAAGCTAAAAGGAATCTTTGTTCCAGCAGCTAATGAGCAGATTCAGCAGACTGAGTGATGTCTCCTCCTCTAAATTGCTCACACCAGAGGTCACAGTGGCTCTTTCAAGGGCACTGCCTTTGTGTTAGCTGTCTCTGTATGCAAGAGGATGGATAACCTTTATTTTTCAGTGCTTGTGGGTCAAACCCAACAAGGCGCTGATCACTTTCTGCAAGGCGTCAAGCACTCATTGACAAATGAAGTGTCTTAGCACCTCTCAGGAGGTGAGCAGCATCTGGCAGAATAAAAGGCTGCAGGGCTGAGCTACCCAGACAGCCCACACAGCAATAAATTAGACATCACAGCTGCTGTGCTGGCAAATGTATTAGTCGCTCACACTCAGCAGTGCTTCTCACACAGCTGGGCACATTGACATTAAACCTTACCTAGACAGGGAAATGACTCTTTGTCTCAAATATTTTCAAGAACCAGTCTGTGGCAGATGGTTTGAAGAAACAGGGATATCCTGCACTCCCCTCCACATGGCCATGAGGAACTTCTATAATTTGCTTTGTCTGCTTAGAGAGGAACTGCCAAATACTGCATGCTTTTTAAAAATCTGTACTTGACAGTCATTTCAACATATATGATTACAATCCCTATGAAAATAACCCAGTCTAATTTATTTTCCTTTTTCAGGTTGTATTTTCCAGCATTTTTGCTATATAAGTGTGGATTTGATTGCCCCCAGGTTTTCTAGTTTACACCTTTTGGTATTTTGACCTAAGGTCACACATGGAGACTGTAACCACCAAAGAAAATGCCTATACCAACAATCTCAAATTGATCCATTCCCAGCTCAACATGCAGTTCCCACCTTACACATGCAGTATTTGCACAGTGACAATGAACTGTAATCAGCAGAGTGAGTGAAACAACCTCTCCTCTTAATTATTGGAGTGTTTTTATTTTGGACCCCAGAAAACATCTGCAGGCTAGTTTGCAGCACCTCAGCATAGCAACCCACTTCTCAGTTCCACTGCACTGCCTGTTGCTACTGAGCTGCATAAACTGAGTTAAAAAATCCCTCTGCACCACAAATCACTATGATACAAGGAAACTGTATTTCAAAGTTAGATTCAAGACCTTATCCTTTAGGATTAATTTCTTATTTCATGGGAAAAGCTTGACTTTGGACTAATGACCATTAAGAATTACCAGCAAAACTGTAGGCATAAAACCCATCATGCTTGAACAGTATGATTAATTCAGGCACATTGCACTCCTACTATGCAGGAACTTCTGTCCTTTCCTATGTAAAGGAGTATCTTGTTTACACCATTGAGTATAACCCCCAAATTTCTCAAGATGTGGAATGCAGACCAAGTACTACTAGAGGAATGTGAACATCCCACTTTATTGACTGGTGGGGACTTTTGTTATGTGACCTTTGTGTTGTACGGTGAGGGACATCAGTTCTCAAAAAGGCTGGGCAGGTGAAACGTTGCTAGAGAACTCTGGAATTTCTTGTGTGGCCAGCTAACAAAAAAATGAAAAAGAAACTGCCTTTTCTCAATTAACTGGTGTCAGGTATATTCACATTAGCACAGCTTATCCTTAGTTTGTTTGGTCATTTTGGACACATTGAAGCAACCACTTACCTTTGCCTGCAAGAACCTGAAAAGAAACATAAAAGGAAGGGTAAACAGAAGTGGGCCACGAACTTCCCTATAAAGAACTGCAATACACAGACTCCTGTGTCTGGGGAATTATTTTTCTTTTCATTTCATGATCAGTATGGATAGTTGGAAGCTCTCAGAGGAGTCTAACAAGAGCAACATATGGGAGAAGCTATGTGCTATTGAGAGGAAAATGAAATGGAATATGTCTTTACAAATTAGTGATGTCTAAGGGAAGAAATGTAAATAAAGTATGCTTAGGGAGGCCTAGGGGAAGAAATACGCCTTTAAAAAGAAGGGATACCTAGAAGAAGTATGCCTTTNGGATTTTCCATACACTATGCACTAAATAAGGTGTAGCAGCAGCACCTTCCCAGCCCTTGATGAGCAGAGCGATTCTTCCCAGCCATCAGTAGCTATCTAAATGTGAAGCACCCTTCCCTGCAATTTGTCTAGGTTCCCTCTAATGGTAGAGGGAGATGCAGGCATCCCTGAGGGACATTCGTGCTGACCCACACTGGTGCCTCTCCTGTGATGTGACAAACAAGGTCTCCTGAAGAACATACCCTTTCCTCCAGCTACAGAGGGAGCTCAGATGACTTCTTTAATTTATTGGCAGTGATGCTGTAGGTGGGAGGGTGTAATATCCAGGGCACTGCAGGGTTGTAAGCGAGGGAAATCTGACTTATGGACCAGTCAGCACAGCTGAAGAAAAACAGTCTTTTGGAACCATTTAAACTAGATACTCATCTACCATACAGCTAAAGTTAGATCAGCTAAATCTTGTCATAATGACCAGTTTGTTTCTAGGAGCAATCATGTCCTTTGCAAGTACATCTGCATTCCTTCTCAGCCTTGCCATCAGCTGAAAATATTAATTTTGTGTTAACATGAAGGTTATTGCATTGTGAAGAAATGTGTGTACTCGACGAGAAAAAAACCTCTTTATGTGGGCGATGTAAAATATTTGAAATCCCTCATTTCATCACTTCAAAGTGATGGCTTTTTGGAGATTTTAAGCAGATGACATGGTGTCCTTAAATTATGAAATTAAAAGCCTGAATTGCATTATTCAAGCTACAAATGTTACTTAGAGGCTTCTGCATCCCTGAAGCCAGACCTTACAGCATTTTTCTTCTCTCTGCTGCTCAGTTAGGAACACATGTATGCAAACTAATTGCTAGGGCAAAGACAGGTCTTTTCAGCACCACAGCTCACACCAAACCTGCTAACCACAACACTTCCTCAATTGCCAGGCACAGCAGAGGAGTGACCAGAGAGCACTTTCCTGTCCCAACATAATTTAAGGGAAGAAAAGTCCCATTTTCAACCAGCAAGAGAAAGATGTCTACACTTCAAACAACTACCCCAGTGGAAAAAAACCTTAAAAATAAAAACCCCAAATTTTTTAATATATAATTTTGTAATGCATAAAATGGAGAAGGGAGTAGCTTTGACAATCAAGCTGTAACATTTTCTACAGGTGAAACTGAGATGAAACCAATACACAGTGTGCTGCTAAAAGAAAGCAGTCAAGGTTTCCTAAGGTCCCTTTTTCTGCTTGAACTGAAATGCGGACACTTCTGTACCACGTGTTTGGGTTTTTTTTATGACTGCATGACTCTTCAGCAACTGCAGCTCCAACCACTATTTAATTTTCTCTTTCTCTGGGAAATTCTGGAGTCCCTCTCTTTATATTGAATTATTGCTGCTCTAGTGGAGAATAGAAGAGATCATGTTATACTGTTTTTAGTTCATTAAGTTTCTAACTACTTTGGGTTTGATATTGAAAAGCTCTAATGAATGCTTTTAATATGTAATATTAGTAACGCCCTGTCATGGTTTAATCCCAGCCAGCAACTAAGCATCACACAGTCTCTTGCTCAGTACCCCCTCAGTGGGATGGGGGAAGAGAATCAGAAGGGTAAAAATGAGAAAACTCATGAGTTGAGATAAAGACAGTTTAATAGGTACAACAAAAGCTGTGCACACAAGCAAAGCAGAACAAGGAATTAATTCACCACTTCCCCTGGGCAGGCAGGTGTTCGGCCATCTCCAGGCAATCCGGGCTCCATCACACGTAATGGTTACTTGGGAAGGCAAACGCCATCACTCCAAATGTCCCCCCTCCCTCCTTCTTCCTCCAGCTTCATGTGCTGAGCATGACATCATATGGCATGGAACATCCCTTTGGCCAGTTGGGGTCAGCTGTCCCAGCTGTGTACCCTCCCAGCTCCTTGGGGTGAGGTGAGAGGCAGAAAAGGCCTTGACTCTGTTTAAGCACAGCTCAGCAATAACTAAATCATCCCTGAATTATCAACACTGTTTCCAGCACAAATCAAAAACGTGGCCCCATACCAACTACTGTGAAAAAAATTAACTCTACCCCAGCCACAACCAGCACATGCCCTGCAACTAAACTAGTATCATTTTAAAGGAAAATTAGAAAATATTTATTCCCAATGAAATATATAATAGAATTAAAGGCTAAGGATATTTATAAATTACTCAAGAATAAAAAAGTGTGTAGAACAAACTGCTAGTGTTTCATAATCAGCCATTCCAAATCCAGATAAAGATTAGTCTTTTAAAAACTATGAAACAGATTAAAAAGAAATATTTCTCAGTTGATACAGTTCACAATGAGACCTCTCAAACAGCCCAGACTATTTTCTGTTGTGCCTGAGGCTTTTTAATATTTGGCTTTAAAGACAAGGGATATGTTTTCCAAATAGATACCTCCTATGTAATTACTGAAAGGCAGTATTTAATTCTTGTTTTTAAACATGTATCCTTGTAATTATATATCTGGATAAGTATAACCACATCTCTGAACATCCCGTGTTTATAAACAATCCTGTGCTTGAAAATTATTACTACCATTTTATTACAGCAGTTTCTTTTTTGTTTCACCTTTGCGTCCCTGATATATGCTTACAGTCTGAACTCACCAACACGGGGCTTTCTTCATCGGAGGATTTTCTGGGTTTTGATATAGCTTACTGAAAACTTCAGACTGTGAGCACCAGCTAAGAAGTGCTCATAGAGGATGCTACTGTATGGTCCATGCAATGATTTGAAAAAGTATTATCAGACACACATCACTTTCCATTTTAGCTTTTGAGGCAGATTCGCAGGCACTTGAATGCAACACAAAGTCAAAAGTGGATGCCGACTGGTTATACTGGAGCAACACGGCAGCACAAAGCAGCATACTATGCTAGTGAGTCTCACCCATAATTAGGTATTGACTTATTGACTTGGAAGGAAGGTTATGCTGCCCAGGACACACCCGAGAGCCTCAGCCCCACCTTCAGCTCCTTGTAATTCAAAAACTGCTTTTGGGCTCTTTCCACAGCTCTCCTAGAGGAGGTTTGCCTCAGTGGGGAAGGCAGGGGTGCTGCAGCCTTTGCCACACCCAGCACTGTTCTCCAGGCTTCCCAGTCCTACAGAGAGGGGTATTGCCAGGGCTAGGTACCCCCACGGGGTGAACCAGCACCCAACACCCAGGCACCTGCAGCTGTATGGCAGCAGGCGGTGACCAGCTGAGTTAGTGTCTGGTTCTCAGGGTCCCCATTTGAGAGCTCTGAGCTGCTGCGGCTGCAGCTCCACTTGCTCCTTACACAGCCCTAACAATTAGATTAGTCAATCATTCACTTATCTAAATAAGAACATTAGCTTTCAAATACAGCTTGTCCACTACGCGTGCAACAATCTTAACAGCACGAAAACTGATGACCTCTTGTACAACAAGCAGCCTGGAGACCATGTAGTCCAACCCTTCTCCCAAAGCAGGTTCACTTTGAGCAGGTTGCACAGGAATGTGTCCAGGCTGGTTTTGAAAGTCTTCAGAGAAGGAGACTCCACAACCTCTCTGGGCAGCCTGTTCCAGGGCTCCATCACCCTCACAGTAAAGAAATTTTTCCTGATGTTGAGGTGGAACTTCCCGTGTTCATTTTTGTGCCCATTGCCCCTTGTCCTATCACTGGGCACCACTGAAAAGAGTCTGTCCCCATCCTCTTGACACCAACCCTTCATGTATTGATAAACATTGAATGGCACACAGGAAACTGTTTATCTCCCCTATCTGAAAAGGGAGCCCAGCTGAGTGGCTCTAATCCTGATGACTGAACTGTCAGAAGACACTGAAGAACCAGTGAAGTTGAATCACAGACCTCCTTTCCAAACACAGCCTTGCCCACCTCTCTGATGCCCACTCAGATAAGCCTTGCTGTCAGTTCAAGCTCAGACTCAGCTAAACTGTATCACTTCACTATGCTGCTCCTCAGTTGCTGTTTAGGCCAACGTTCACATATGCTGACAACTTGGGGAGACATAATAGGCCCAGACCCTTCTCTGTGTCCTTATCCAGACCATGTCTGAGCATTGAGAGGTTAATTCTAGAAATAATTTCTGACACAAAGCCTGTCTGTCTCCATCTATACAGTTAAGGCTCTCAACCAAGCTGTTGCTGCTTTCAATGGTGCTTCCCACCAAAGTGCCTTTCCTGCCCTTAATAAACACAGTTCTGTCCTGCCTGTAACCACTCTAAACGCCTCTGCAAGGGGTATGGCTCTAGCTGGTCCTCCAGTGCTGCCGTGCCTATCTTTGCATTTCTCCCCTAGCTCCCTACTCTCTGTCACATCAGATGAGAATCGCTTGTCCTCATCTTCAAGACCTTCTGTAGTTCCCCCAACTCTGCCTGTCTGGCTCATCAGCTGCAAAACTAACACACCTTCAAAATCACCCTTTTCGTTGCCGGAAACACTTGACAAGGGTTAGTCTTCCTTCCAAATACTGTCCCACCGATGCCTCGTGACTGTGTGCACAACACCCCCTGTTAGGTCAGGGGCTGGGCTGTCCCATAGGACTTCATTGCCTGGCATAGTGGGCTCCTTGTCCATGACTGATGCTCTTGTGTGCCACAAATTAATAGGCCTAAAGAGGCAGCAGCAGCCACTGAATCATGATCAGCATTTGCATAGTAATACAAAGAATGGCAGACTTAACCTTAAGAGGCAGAGCTGTCATTTAGAGATAATGTGTGCTGCTGGTGGTGCTGGGAGAAATGGAATGTATGTGTCACTCCTTTGATGATGCTGCCACTCCTTAGAAGCACTGCAGACTTGTTTATTAAAATTTGAAAATGTCAGTTTTAAAGTCAAAGAGTGTTTGGACCATGTTACAATACATACGTCCAAAGGGGTAACATTAGACTTGCACTTTTCACTTCATCCTTACTTTCCTTTCAGTGACTAATGGTGTAACCTTGTTTTTATGTTAATTGTGTTGTTTTTTTATATATGCTTTCCTATTAAAAATAAAAGGAAGACTGCAGCTAAATAGCCTACCCCTTTAAAACCAGAGGGACTGGGGGGGCAGGGAGCAAGCAGTTATCAGATATGTTTGGGATATGGGCAGGGGCTTCCTTTACTGGGAAAGAGGACATGAAGAAAGAAGTGATTGTCTGCTAGTCATCTTTGAATCACACACCTTGGATGGTTTCCACAGACTGTATTCTAGAGCGTTCAGTGGAAAAGTTTTGTAGTGAGAGTTTTTTCTTCTGAATTTTGTGTTGAATAAATCTGTGTACTTAAAGAAACTCTAACAGGGAGTCCTGTCTGTGGTGGGAAACAGATTATTCCTTACTTACAAGAAGCTACTGTTCTGAAAGAGTGTCTGGGAATCTCAGGGAGGAGCATGTATTACTGTGTTGCAGATGTAAACATTCATCTCAGTGCTTTAGCTGCTTTGCTCCAAAATCGATTAAACCCATTATGGATGTGCTGAAGAGGTCTGAAATGCAAGAACTGACTTGTATTCTGATTTTCACTCTTACCATTTGTAGAGTATTTTAGGACATAATACATGTGGGAGTGTGAGAGAAAAAGCAGGTATTAAACTGATGGAGCTTTCTCTGGAATTTCTGGACAATTTCTAAATCGTAATGAAAATTTTCTTGAATGTGATGTGCACGGAATCTCTTTGTGAAGGATACTCTGTGGGTTGGAGAAAAAATAGCACGAAAGTGAAAATTCTGTTGAAATGTCAAAGACCAAAATTATCTCCTTTTGGTTTTGAAGTTGAAAACAGAAGACTTAGTTCCTTAATCTAAACTGAGGAATGAAAAGAAATTATGCTGCAGGCACTACTGTAAGTTCAGTGAGCTTTACTTAACTTGTGATAACAGCAAAACACTCACGTAAAATAAATTAGGTAGCTGCTATTTAAGTGTGTTAATGACTGCATTGTGCTCTGTTGACGCTGGGATGGCTAATGGATTTCTTCTGTTTAAGGTCAATATAAAAGAAATTGAGCTCTTTCAGTAGCTAAAATAAAAGAAGTACCACATTCTGAACAGGCGTGTGCAGATTGATTAAAAACAGTCTTCTGCACGTTGATGGTGATTTGAACACACATCGTAAGAAAGAAGAAAATGTCTGGCTCTTGGCTACCTGAAGAAAAAGATGGGGTCCTAGGAGCAACTGTTAGATGTAAAGGGGGCCAGAAATATCTTCTGCCATCTAATTCTTGCTCAGTACAAGAAAGAGGGACTTTGCTCATTTTTTGCACATGAACAGTGTTGTACAAGAGATACATCAGTCTGTTACCACCATCTCATCTGAACTGAAACAACATCCAGAACACCAAAAATCGTGAACTAGGACTCAATGAACAGTAGTTCACAAGTACAGTGACACTTCTTTCTCCTCGTGGTGCTGATGTTCTACCTTCGAGAGGCAAAACCTGAAAGGGTAAGTGTTTTGCCAAAATGATGGTGACGTGTACTTCGTGTTGTATAGTAAATGGAAAGAAGGTCACAACTCAGCTTGGCAAATTGACACAAAGAACTGTCATCATGAAAGCTGTAAAAATAGTTTTGTACAGTTAAGTATCTCCAGCCACCCTCTCTTCAGTGGTGATTGTGTGCAATAACTATGGTTTCTACTTGCAAGTGCTCACCACCTGCTGACTGATGTTCAGCAGTAATCTGCCCCTCCTGGCAAATTCCCCCCAGCTTATAGACTGAGCATGATGTTCTACAGTGTGGAATATCCCTCTTCTCATTGACACTTAGCATATTTTACCTGGCATAAGCCCCATTTGAACCACTGAAGGATGTGATTCTCCCCCTCTACTCCACCCTTGTGAGACCCCACCTGGAGTACTGTGTCCAATTCTGAAGCCGCTATTACAAGAAAGATATGGGCATGCTGGAACGTGTCCAGAGGAGGGCCCTGAGGATGATCAGAGGGCTGGAGCACCTCTCCTACGAGGACATACTGAGACAGTGGGGGTTATTAAGCCTGGAGAAGAAAGGCTCTGAGAGGACCTTATTGTGGCCTTCCAGTATCTTAAGGGGGCCTACAAGAAAGCTGGGGAAGGACTTTTTAGGATGTCGGTAGTGGCAGGACTAAAGGGAATGGGTCAAAATTAGAGGTGGATAGATTCAGATTAGACGTTAGGAAGAAGTTCTTCACCATGAGGGTGATGAGACACTGGAACAGGTTGCCCAGAGAGGTGGTGGAAGCCCCATCCCTGGAAGTTTTAAGGCCAGGCTGGCTGGGGCTCTGAGCAACCTGATCTAGTGGGAGGTGTCCCTGCCCATGGCAGGGAGGTTGGAAGTAGATGACCTTTAGGGTCCCTTCCAACCCTGGCAATTCTATGATTCTATGATGTTACTGCAGAACCATCACCTTTAAAGACACCTCACACATCGGTACCAGGCTTAAGCTTCACTGAACTACAGTTATGAGCTTTCACTGACACTGCCAAGACTGAAGTTGCAGCTGAAACGGCTGTGCTGGCAAGACTCTGTGATGAAGTGTAAAAAAACCACAAACGGAGCCTGCAAACTATGGGTGAGGAGTTTGATTTCCAGGCTAAGCTTGCTACCAGTGGAGGCCAGCGGTGAGGGATGCTGTCCCGAGCACGCCATCTCCCCACCATGGCGAGCTCCCTCTTGGCAGGCCGGGGGGGCTCCCAGGGGGCTCTGGGCTCGCCTCGCGTCCAGACTCCCCGCAGGCGGAGGCGGCCGCTGGGGCCCGGGGCTGAGGAGCCAGGCCGGGAACTACGACTCCCGGCGTGCCCCGCGCGGAGATCCCGCACAGGAAGCCGCCCTCTCCGCCCCCAGCCCGGCGACTTCCGGTGTGGGGGCTCCGCGCGGGGCACGCCGGGAGTCGTAGTCCGGAAGCAGCCGCCGCCCGGGGCCGTGTTCGGTGAATTTGAAAATCCCCGCGGTTGGTCGCGGCATCTCTCGCGAGAACTCTGTCCCCCACCTCGCGGCGGGTGAGCGAGCGAGGTGGGTGCCGCGCGCGCGTGCGAGGGGGGGAGGGGCGCGGCGCGGGACGGGTCGCGTCGCGCGCGGTGGCGCAGGAGACGAACGTGGCGCAGGAGACAAACGTGGCGCGGCCGGGCCGGCGGAGGCCGTTATAGCCGGTGTGGGAGATGCCGCCGCCTTCATCGGCACGTACGGGGGGAAAAACGGGCGGGCGGGAGCAGGAGCTAGAGGGAGCGGCGCGCGAGAAGGCGGCGGAGGTGGCGGCGGCGACCCCCGCCCGCCCGCTTTCCTTCCTTCCCCCGTCACAGCATGTCCCGGGCACTCCTAAGGCGGGTAGGCCGGCGCCGCCGCCGCTGGCGCAGCGCGGCCCCCTCGGGGAGCCTGGGTGGGCCCGGCCGCCGGCGCCTGGCCCCTTATGTAAGTGATCCCCTCCTGAGCTGCGGTGTTGGGTTCGCCACATGTGGCCCGGCCGCAGCGGGGGAAGCCAGGGCGGCCGGCCGCGCACATGGAGGCGGCGGTGGCGGCGTGCGAGGCTCCGCAGCCGGGAGGCGATCGGCCGAAGCTTGGGGGCGTGGGAGATGTGGCGATTGCCGCCGGGAGGTTCCTCTCCTGCCCGGTCACAATCCACCCCCGCCCCCCCCGTCCGGCGCACGCCCTCGCATCTTCGTTCACTTTTTTGTGAGGGTTTTTATTTTCATTCTTCCGATTTTCCCTTTTCTTTTCCCCTCTCTCCTCTCGGTGTCATTTTCCAGGAGGAGGCGGGAAATTCTCAATCTGCGTAGAGCGGCAGTCGCGGGAAGAGGTGTGGGGATTTATCGGGGAGAGCACAGCTTTACAGGAATCCGCCGCGTTTGGTGGAGGCCTCTTGGTTTTTACATGAAGCATGCATCACGCGTTATAAGATGCTGACTTGCACGCAAGTGCTTGATTTCTTAATAAACCATGACTCCAGGTCTAGAGCCTCTGCCAGTAGAAGTAGCGTGGTGTCAGTCTTTCAGGTCTAATAATTGCTTACCGATCAGGTTTGGTAAAATTATAGGAAATGTAGGGACTTAATTCTGTCAGGAATGGTGAGCCCAGTTTGCAGCGTTTGGCTAAATGTGGTAGTTCAGGTGTCTTCTGAGGCCCATCGGTCTGAATGGTTATATCAGCCTTGGCTGGCAGTTGTCACATACGTTTGGGCTCACACAGTGCTGTGTCCTGTTCTGCTGAGGACAGCTCCTCATTCACTTACTACATCAGTTCGTTGGCCTGCATTGATTTGCCTGGCGTTTGGTTTTTTAGGACAGTGAAATGAGCTTAATCAAGCTTCTATTAATTTTGTGTCTTCTACCTAGTAAGATGATAGATGTCCTTTTAGAGAAATAAGAGTGACAAGCCTTTGCTGATGTGATATTGTTTTACTTGTGTGGTGGAGGGAAGACTTAAATTGGTAGGAGAGGGTGGCATACTGGTGTGGTAGGCTGGACATGTTAGTTGCTGTTTCACTCTATTAGGAAGGCTCTGTGTGTGTTCTGGCCTGAGACACTTCACACTTAATGTCCGTCTGTCCAGGTACACCAAGCAGTGTAAAAAAGAGCATAATTTCAGAGCTGGCTTTAGGAACTGCCTAGCTTAGCCATGTTAAACTGGGACTGCAACTCTTGAATAACAGTGTAGTTGTGTTAGAGAATAGCCACAGGAGGTAGCTGGGTGAACTGGCTCTAGTGTGAAATTCTGATCTATGTTGCTTTGTTTGTTTGCTTTTCATTTAAAGGGAAATCAAATGTATGGTCTGCATCAGCTACAGGCTCTTAGCTGTTACAGGTTGTTGACACAGAGAGCTGAAATTGTTTCTTCTTCTTACCTTCTGTTGTAGATTTGTGTTTGTGGAGCATCCACGCAAACTCTGGAAGACAATCTGTAGGCTGCACTTCAGTGAAATAAGCCTGGTTGTAGAATTCTGATACGTACTGTGTCTGTTATGCTGGTGGCTTTTTAGACTAAAACTTAGGTTTGGGATTAAATGTAGGGGGTTTGCCTAAAACATTGCTGGGAGATTTTCTGCCTGAGTGGGAAAGAAATGACCCAGTGGGACGAACTAAATCACCTGCAATCTCACTCACTAAATCCTCTTCCTGCAGGAGTCAAGTATGGCAAAGTGCAAATTTGCTGAAACGGACTACTAAGGTGCAGAAAGTATCTTTTCCATCTACTGCTCCTCCAATGATTGTGAGTTGCTTCCTGTTTTTCTGGGGAAAATGTCATTGAGCCAGTCAATAATCATAATTTAGAAACTTCTGTAATTGTCATCTTTACCTGCTCTTCAACAAAGTGGATGCTGTTTTTCTCCAAAGAACTTATTTTTTCTTCCATTTCTTCTTCTTTGGCTTCTTCCCACTCTTTGTCCTGTTTCCTTAGAAAATGTGATCTGAATAGTATCACACAATGTTGTCCATTTTCTTGTCGGTGAAGTCACACACTTCCTGGAAATCACTTTAGCTTCCACATCTGGCTGAAGGAAAGAATGATGCCTGTCAGCTGCAGCCTTTCTCAGCGAGATTGCAAGTCTCTATGTGCAAGAGGGAGTTAAAAGTTGACTGACTGTGTCTTTGGTGGTGTCCTTTCTAAAAGTGAAGGGGATTTTAGCTCTCCTTGCAAACGAAGTGTGTAGTTTTGCATGTGCATGAACTAGCCTAGCGGCTTACAGCCATAAAATGAGGATGGATGGATGGATTCCTCCTCCTTCTGCCCAGTGTACTGTCCTGCCTCCTTCCTCCTGCCAACTCTTATGCTTGGTGGTTCTCTCTGCAAGCCAGTTTCTCTCTCTAACCTGGTGGAAAACTGTCTCCTTTTGCTGGGTTAGTTTCCTGTCTGCTGAAGGAGCTCACTTGGCTCAGAAAATGCTCTAAAAGTGTTGAAGTTAGTGTAAGGTAAGCTACAGGAATACAGTGGTAGAACAAAAGAGCTAATGGAGAGACGAGAGGCAGCAGCAAGGCCTCTCTTTTGGTGGCAGTGAAGCCAACGTGTTTTGTAAAATCTTATCTTCAGTTGTGACTGATCATGTTTTTGCCTTTTTCTTCAGTAAGTCCATGACATTGTTGGCTTTTGAAATTGATTTTCATGTACCTACTGTCAGTCAAAACCAACATGCCAGAACTCTCACTTGATTGTATGTGGTTCTGCTTGTACATGTAATTTCTGAATTTATATTTTTTTTCTGGAGGATTTTAATCCAGCAGTCTGCCATCAGTTTATGATTTGTGACAGGTTCCTTTCTTTGGAAATAGTTCATGGTGTTTGCAAGTCCTAAGTACCATGGGTGAAGAAAGATGGTAATTTGAGCGACTGGTACTCGGACCACTTTGGTATAGGATGCAGCTGGGAGGTTGGATTCTGGTTTACTCCTAAAGGTGGAGTAAGCCTGTGGCGTTTTACACTAATTGATTTCTAACAAGCAGACGTAGGAATGGGATTGTAGTCACTCTTTTCAAAGAGAGCAGAAAAGCATTTAGTGCTGGGTCTGTCTCTGAAAGGAGAGGCTTCATGCCTTTATCCCAGCTCTAGCTAACTACCTTCCCACTGTTTGGCTTTGCCAGTAATCCTTGATGTAACTTAGCAGAATGATGCAAATAAGACATCCTAACCACCAGATCTCTGTATGTAGTGTTCATAATTTATTATGGATATTCTCTTCCTAGCTCCACATTGCCAAGGCAGATGTCTAGAAAACAATTGTTTGAAATGCCCACTGGCTTACCGGAGGAGCCCCGGGCATGCCTGATGGTCTCACATTTTCACATGTTTTTCTATGCAGTTAACAACTGCTGCCTGATTAAACTGAAAGTTACAGGAGTGATCCAGGTGTTGGAGTGTTACTTCTCTAATGGATCTCACTGGTGGTATTGGACTGATATGCACATTTGGTGCGTACTGTAAACTGGTCTACACTGTGTTGAGATGTGAGCTTTCCACCAGAGAAGAATTCTTTCGATTTGGCGGGGAGTTTGGGGTGGTGAGTAGTTTTTAAACTCAAATCTACCCAGTGGTGTCTCTTAAAATTTGATTTCCAGCTTGGTCACCCAAAGTTCTGTGGTCTTGTGCTGTCCAGGTAGGCAGTGGCAAAGGCAGAGTGGCTCATGGAGAGCATGAAGTGGAAAAGTTTTCCTGAATGCTGTTACCCGCCCTACTGGAACATGTTCGCTCTTTTTCTTAAAACTAGCTTGCTTCTACTATGATATATTATGTTACTAATCATGAAGTGCTCACCAGGCAGACATATTTTTCATGCTTATTTACAAAAAAAGATTTATTTTTTTTGTTCACTAAAAGTTACTTTGGCTTAAAAGTTTTCTCACCAAAAAAAAATAATCTATCTTGACATACTGAAATATGAACTCTTTGTGAAGCACCTGTAGAAGTGTGGAAACTGCCTGAAAGACCCAGAAATTTTTGTCAAAATACTACAGAGGTGTGATACAGAGAGGCAATAGGAAGAAAAGACCTGGAATAAGTAATACAAGGATTTAAGTATAGAACAGTGTTTGGATGTGCTGTGTCAGGTTTACCTAAGTGTATGGAAAACTGCTTTCTAATTGATGAGTTATGAAAGTCTGTATTTCTTGTAATGTGAAAGTACATTTTCTGGAACAATTTGAGAATGAAGGTAGTTAAGAACTTCATTTTCCTTAATGTTCAAAATAAAGGTGCAAAAAGTGAAAGAGACAAAAATGATGCATGAAATCTACTAGAAGATGGTTGACAGTATATAAAAAGATATAAAATCAAAGGAAAAGACAAATAGAAATTTACACCTCTAACTGAGAAGCTTTTTAAATTATGATGATTTTTCTCAGGTTGCATCTTATTAGCCTATGTGAGCTTGAACTGAGTGTTTTGTTTTTTTCCTGTTATCTATCTTGTCAGTGTTTCTGTGTTACTTTTTGTTGATGATCTCATAGGCATGAGAAAAGCTAAGGATTCTTCCTTTCCTTGTTGTGTGACCAAAAACTGTCCTGAGGGACATTTTTTTTAAGGAAAAGAGCTACAGGTGACCTATAGGAGATTATTTGCTGCATACTGATGAAACTTCTGATACAAATTTCAAGACTATGGTTATGTGAGTTTTTGTATTTTTTCTTTATTTACAGTGAAGAATGCGAGACCTAACAGCTCAAGTAACGAGCAGTCTGCTGCAGTTTCCAGAGGTGACTGTTCGGGCACTTGGGGAAGATGAGATAACCCTGGATTCTGTGCTGAGCGGGAAGTTTTCTGGAGGTGAGCATTTTCCTTGAAGTTTGTTCTTGGTATAAAGTTGTTATTGCCTGGAGGTTACCTGAAGCGTAGAGTTATAGTATCAGCTGTGTCAGGTTGGTGCTGTTAAGATGCATCAGGTTTTGAGAGAGTAAAAAGGATTTCTTAACAGTTAAAAATGCTAATATTAAACTATTACTATAGTTAATCTTTGAAATGACAACAACTTAAACATGCTGAGTCAGTGAGCTTTCCTCAATTTTATTTAAATAAAACATTTTCAAAAAAATAATAGTGTTGTTTTGGGCTGTGTTTACTTGTACCAGCTCAAGCTCTGTGACCATCATAACATCACGTGCAGAAATAGTTCTTCTACAGTACTACATAGGCATACCCCCTGCTTTTTCTTTTCTAGTCTGAATGAAATCAGAAGGAAGAGGATAACACTGTTAAGCGCTGCAGCCATATTTCTGAAGTATTTAATAGGATGCAGATGAGTACCCAGTGAGAGTTGTTGCAAATGGCTAAGCAGATTAGGTAGTTGACTTTCTAGGCAATCTGAAAGCAGAGCTGGATGCTTGTCTGGTTATCTAGGCTTCTGTTAAGACCAGGTAGAATCTATCCACCTGACTGTAAATCACTGACTGAGTTAATACTTCCTTTGAGTTTGAAGAAGCTCAGTGAAACAAAATGTGTTAAGTTACTTCTGTGATCAGCACGTGTGCAAGTTTGAATTTACTCACGCAGTGCCCATTTTAAGATAATTTCTCGTTGGAAGTCCAAGTCCTTGCCCAAAGTAGATGTGTCAAGTAAAATTAATGAAGTAGAAATAAATTGGTTCAGATATATTTGAAGTATGCTTTAAGACTCATCTTCCCGCATGTATTTAGATGATTTCTAGCGATACTGCTACCTGAACGTATAAAGAGTATAGATCAATATATTGTAATCTTTATCCCAATCAATCCATATTCTTGAGTGCAGGAATGACAAGTACAAATGCAAAATAATAAGACTGCTAAGTTTAAGATGTATTGCTTTGAGGATTTCAATGGGTGATTTTAAATAATTAACCAGAATTAGGTAAGTTGGTCATCTTCTCTTAGGTAATTTCATTGGAGGAGAGGAACAGTGGGTGAGATGTTGCTCACAACTTCAGTTGTTTTCAGTCTTCTGTTGGAAATTTGCATTAGTCAGCTCTTTTCTCTTACAGGGAGAAATGGCCTGGCATGGTTGGTGTGTGGTGCTCAACTTGAGGTGGTGAATTCTGTGACGGGAGAGCGGCTCTCTGCGTACCGTTTCAGTGGAGTAAATGAACAGCCTCCCATCGTTCGTGTGGTAAAGGAGTTTTCCTGGCAGAAGAGAACTGGGCTTCTGGTTGGATTGGAAGAAGCAGAAGGAAGTGTTCTCTGTCTGTACGACCTTGGAATATCAAGAGTGGTTAAAGCAGTTGTTCTTCCAGGAAGGGTAGGTACTTTTTAGTCTGAGAAACGAAGCTCTTATGTTGTTGGGTTTTGCATAATCCTGTTTCAGAAAAAGCTTTGGAGTGTTTTTGTTATGAGGTATTTTTGATATGTTGCATTGGCATCGTGTCTCTCCAGGGTATCCAGTCAAGAGAGCTTTGATGTAGAATCATACCATTGTCTTTTGAGTGTGCTGATAGTTAAACAATTGTTTTATTGTAGAGTACATAGTTACCTAATTCTCCACTTCCACAAAAAGACACTGATTTTTAGCCAGAGTGAAAAAAAACCCAGCCAAACCAAAACAAAACCAATAAACCCACTCTTTAAAGTGTCTGTAACATACATTTTCTAAGTGGTTAATTTCTCTCAGAAATACTGTCTTTAAAATACCTCAGACTTCCATACTTATGCTTTAAATAAATGACTTAGACACATTCCCATGCGTCTGAGGCTAGCAAGCAGATGACTTCAGAGCAGAACTCATTATGTTGACTTAGCATAGGAAAGAAGAGCCTTTAGTGAAGTATGTAATGAACTGTTGGAAGATTGACTTTCAATCTGCAGTCGTTGAATCTCTGCTTATTGAATACTGTGTTTGTGTAGATGGGATACACTGGCATAATGTTACTAATTTTTTTCTGCCTTCTCTAACATCTAAATCCAAATGATGTAGTGTCCCCTGGTCTCATTATCTGAATATAAATAAGAATCAGTTTAAGTTAATAGAACATCAAGGTTCACTATATTTTTATCATCTTAGAATCTGCAACAAATAAATACATATTTATTACTCAGATTTCCATAATGTCACTTAGTTTGACTTGCTAGAATACAGTGTTTTGTTTGTTTGTAATGCTGGAGTGTGATTATTAGTAGTAAGGATTTGTATTGAAAAGATACAAGTTGGGTTCATGCTTCACAATGTTAGTTTGCTGGTCATCTTGAGAAGTCCTAGAGTTTTAGATGGAAAGGCAAGCTGTGTGCTTACATAAACGTATTATCTAAATAAATTATGTTTGTGAAAAATTACATAGCTTTGTTAAGTTTTCTTAAATCTAAGATATCTGGGAATAGGAAAATGTTAAGAAGAATCGTGTCATATATCAAATTTTTGTCTACGAAAGTTACTTGAAATCAAATATAGTTATCTGTCATATTAGGGAGTTTTTCTATACCACAAAAAAGTGCTTCAGGAGAAAATAGGAAGAAGCCTTGGGAGGGGGAAAGTTGGTTGTTATGTGATGAAAGTTGAGAATTTTGGAATAAAGCCAAAGCTTATCTGAATATTTGTTCTTATGCTCTGAATGCTCTTGATGACAAGCATGTTTGGTCTGTTGCTTTCAGTTTGCTTCCTATCTTTTTGCTCTGAGATTAGTTAGCTTAGCCTAGATAAGACACAGGCATTGCTTGTTGGACTGCTAACTTCTAAGTTGCAAGTGGGAGTAAGGGTAAGCAAAACCAAGTAGATAAAGTTTGCACTTTGCCACTGTTCATATGTTTTGAATTTATTCTGTAACTCACACCTCCAAATTATACATGACATAATGTGTTTTTATTCTGCCTGAGTGTTTCTCTATTTTTTCATGCTGATTATTTTTGAAAGTAAAATGCAGATGTATTCTTCACATCACTTTCTGCAGTTTTTGTCGCTACTGTTTTAAGGCTTTAAAGCTTTAATGAACACCTTAATTTCTTGTCTATTTTCCATGTAGGCATATCTTCTGTGGACAGCTATGTCGTACAGGATAACACTAGCTTAAAGTAACTTGGGTCTTAGGTGTCAAGCCACTAGTATATTAATAAAGGGTATTTATAGTGGCTGTATGACTGCCTTTTAGTGTAAGAGTAAGTGTGTAGTCATTCAGAGAGTGAAGGAATGAGTTAAAATATCCAAACTCAAAAGCTTAGGAAGAATTTTGGCTTTTTTTATGGGAGCATCTCATTGCGTTTCTCTCTGGATATAGATGTAAAATACAGCAGAAAACTGAAAACGTTAATGGTATTTGAATTGGTAAAAGCAAACCTAAATTAAAAACATTGATTATATTAAATTGGTTTATAATGGTTGTATGTTTCAGAATTATTGAACAGTATTTTCACAAATTTTCCTTGTTTGTATGAACCAGAAGAGTAGCATTCAGATTCAGTGAGCTGAGAAAAGTTTTCTTTGTTCATTCCCGGAATGAGTTGGCAATAGCCTAGGAGAATGTGAAAAGCCAGTGTGTAGCGCAGTGGGAAATACGCAGTTTCGGGAGCTATGGAAAATAGAAGTTTTAAAACTGGGAAACATTTTTGAAAGACTGTATGCAAAAATGGAAGAGATTTATTTGGAATCATTTGTACGATGAAAAAAATCTTAGAAACAATGCTTGAACTTTGGCTAATTCTGCAGGAAGCTACGTAGAGTATTTCTGCATTCCTCGTAACAGTCATCAGGACTCGGAGCAGCAAGAATCTGAAGAATCAAAACACTTTTGACAGTCCTTAGAGTAGCAGAGAGGCTTGGAAACTCAATTTGATTTATAGAAAGTTGGAAACAAAGTAGGCTAAATTCCTATAGGTACTTCTAAGGTTAGAGTTCTTGTGACCAAGATGGAAGGTAAATTCTGTAGTAGATTGGCAGGCAGCACAGTCATAGCAAGTGGTTGGTAAGGGAGAGGAGAAGACTCTGGGGCTTAGGGATTTGGTTATTTTTCCCCACCTCTGGGGTAAAAAAACCCCAAACATTAAAAAATGGACTCCCTTGTCCAAAAACCTCACTTATTGTTTTATTTTCATGTAAAACTTTTGTTGTTGAAATAAAGCTTTCTGTTTCATTGTGTGACATTTTGTAAGAAGGCTGAATGATAGCCCATGTTCTTTTGTGGTGTAGCTTTAGTGCAGGAGCCTTCATGTGCTTGAATCTCTGCTATAGCAGTCAGTGCTATCCTGGGATGTGTTGCAGGTGCTGAAAGGTCTGTCTTCACCCTGCTATATGCGTTCAGATTGCTTCACGTGTTAAAGAGCAGTGTGCACATCCTCCTCACATGGAGTTTGCTTTTTATCTAATAAGATGCTGCTGCTCTTGCCATTGTTTTAGGCTGGCTTTTAAAATTTTCATTAATATTCATGAAGGTGCTGGTGTGCATTTAAAACTTACTTTATCTGGTTGTTATTTTTATTCTCAATGAGGACTAGTGTAAATTTTACTAAGCTAGTATCTCCCTTCAACACCTTCTAAAAATGTTTAATTCCCATGGAAATGGAGTGTCCACCATGCAACTTGCCTGCTGCCTCGTCTGACTTACAGCCATGGTTTATCCTAATACCTCTTTGGCAAAGAAGGCATAGACTCTATCACAGTCCTGATGGGTTGTGAACAGTGGGAGAGCTAGGTTTAGTTTGGTCTTTCTTACTTAAGCCCCTTAAATGTGATAAAGTTTCTTGCCTATAATGGATTTCATGTGTTTTCTTGCAGCTAATTATTTCTAAGTAGGAGATGGGAATTGGTAAGATAAGGATGCACCATTTAAGCTGAAGTTAATACAGTTAGTGTAGGAAATCTAGTAAATGAAAAACAATAATGGATTTATTTTTTTCCTTGATATAATTGGAAACAGTTCTTTGTTTTTAAGTCTTATGGTCTTGCATTTACTTTCTTGTTTCTGATGTACTCATTCTGGCTTCACTTTTGTATGATTTTTTGTGAAACAGCTTAAATATTAACTTGTAGTTTTCTTGTAGGTAACTGCTATAGAACCCATAACTAATCAGGGAGGAGCCAGTGTGAGCACTCGGCACCTGCATCAGAGTCTACGATGGCTCTTTGGAGTGGCAGCAGTGGCTACAGATGTTGGTCATCTGCTTCTTGTTGACCTTTGTTTGGATGATTTATCTTGCAGTCAGAATGAAATGGAAGCATCAGGTAAGGCCGCAGTTTTTAAAACTTGAATTTAAAAGCAAGATAATGTGTGTCTTTCAGAATAAACAATATGCATGTCACGTTGAAGATACTAGTGTGCAGACTTTTATGACTGCTGATTACAGATGGTGGCTTGACATTGTATAGTCCTGAACTGATTAAAAATGGAAGTGGCTTAATACTCCTAGTGTTATAAATGCCTCTCTCCCACCAAGATCCCTGCGCCAATATAATTCTTGCTAGTGAGGTGTGGGAGTTCTACCATCTGAGTCAGTGCAGCTGTCTGATAGGAAGTTATGTCAGAGGAGTCCTGTTTCTTGGGAATGTTCTTCTGCCTCTGTGAATTGACTTGGGGCAAATTTTAGGCTTTTTTTTTGTTTTTTTAAATAAATCTGGCTTACCACAAATTGTGCACTTGGATGAATGAAACTTCTAATTTGTATATTGGGATCGCATAGGCTGTGTTGGCTATTACAGCAGTGGCTTCAGGCATTGGTGTCACTTTAGACAGCTTCCTCATGAGGCCCAAAGTCCTAATTTACAGTGTCCAAGAAGAATTTTTCTGTGAAAGTTACACTTTCACCTATTATTGAGATAAGAATGAGAATATCTCTCCGATTGGGGAGTTCTTCTGTTCTTTGAATAGATACAAAATGGCAATAGCAGAAAAAGTTGCATAAATGGGTATTTTTTCTGGGTCGGCAGAATTAGGTTATACGTGTTGTCACATCAGTATTCAAAAGGCAGCCTCCATGGCACAACATTCATTTATTGCATGGTTTTGTGTACGCAGATCTAGAAGTTGTCACCAGAATTCCTGTTGAAGTTCCACAGAGAAGAGAAACTGTGACCAGAGAAGGGAGACATCTCTGTTTTCAATTACAAAATCCTTCAGGAACGGCAATATCAGCCCTGTGCTATATAAGCAGAAGCAATCAGCTCGTTGTGGGTTTTTCAGATGGCTACCTTTCCCTATGGAATATGAAAACTTTGAAGCGGGAGTAAGTAGGCCTTTTTACACTTAGCCATGCCTGGAGGTGCAGGGGCCTTGATTTTTTGCTTAAGGAAGTATGCTACTTTAAAGAACATTTTCAGGGACTGAAATTTTGAGTATAATCTTGGAATGTTCAGAAATCGTCTTCTGAAGTAACTATTCAGTGATATGTGGATTAAGTGGACCACATTCTCCCCAGTGGACCAGGAGTGCTTCCTTTGTTGTGCCTGTGGATTGAGGAATTGTGGAAAGCATGCTTCTTTGAGTTATGTCAAGCAGTTAGGATGCAATAGAACAAACTTTCTTACAAAAATCCGCTCTATCAGTGGTATTCAATGAAACCAGGAAATGTGCATGTTTTGATGAAACAGATCTTAGAAATTAATTTTCAGAACCAGTTACTGCAATCAGGGCGTACATTGAATGGTTTAAGTACGTTAATAGTGTGATTTTGTTTATAGTATTCTTTAGAGTGTCCAGGATGAAACCAGTGAGACTTGAAAAACCAAGAGCAGATCTGTGCCTGAAAATAATTTATTTCCTACATTTCAGTCTTGATCAAAATAGGGAATTGATCCATTCCAAGGCAACGATGCATGTGGATGAAAGTTTGCTTGGAACATTTGGAGATGAGAATAAGCAACATGTACATTTATAAGTGGTAGAAAAATTCAGAGATTATTTTAAGTCTACCAAAGAGCAATCTCACTTGAAATATTTGACCAAATTCAGGTAGAGGTTCATTTAAGCGGGTCTGCAGTGACTCACCAGAAACCATTGGGTATATAAATAGACAGGGGAGGAATAGAATAATTAGGTGTCAAGAATAGATTGTGAAAGTACAAATAAAGTTCAGAAGTCTCGAAGGAAAATGCTTTATGTAGTCCAAGTACAGAAATGAGAAATTACTTCTGTTTGGCGCTGTTTTAAATCTGTTCAGATGATGTGCTGCTTTTTAAGTTCAATATTGAAGTAGACTACAACAGTAGGAACAATCTTTTGCCTAGCAGCTGAAGTAATCTATGTTCCTTCTCAGGCAGAGGAGGACATAAACCCAGATTATGACATTTGATGGACAGTAATTTCCTCACCTCTTTGACTGTTGCATAAAAAGTAGTCACTTCCTTGACTCAGTTGTTTAAGATGGAAGTATGACCTTTTCTACTTTGAGGATAAGCACGTAAGGTGCTCTTCTCTCAGAAGATGCTTCTACCCTTCTACAAACTGTTAGGGCCAGTAAGCTCAACTTCTTTCTTTTTTCCTCCCCATCCCCCCTCCAAACCTGTAGGCACCACTCGCAGCTTGAAGGAGGAAGGATTCCTGTCTATGCTGTTACTTTTCAAGAGCCTGAAAATGATCCTCGCAATTGTTGCTACTTGTGGGCTGTTCAGTCTACACAAGAAAGGTGAATAAAACCTTACAATAAGCCACTGAATTTTTTTTTTTTTTAATATTGTTCACATACAATTGATATATGTATATTTGTATTATTTATTTAGCAGTGCAGGAGATTCTGTTAAGTACAGAAGGTGTTAAGCTTGCAGGGAAAATTTTAGAGGATTTAACAGATGTAAAGAGGGACCTAGTAGTTTCTACCTTCTGAAAGAAGACAAAGCAACAGTGGCTATATAAGTTTGTGCTCACATCCTTAAATGATTTCCTTTATTTCTTGATGACTGCTTTGTGATTTGTTTGCTATTCACAACATGGTATTAAAATACCATTAAAAGTAGTTGAGGCTGCAGATCTATAACAGTAAATGTGCCGACGTAGTAGCCTGCTGCCCCTAAAGGAGGGAGGTGCCTTTTGCCACCCTCCACGCTCTGAAGCCTTCGTGAGCCAGTTTAGCAGCAAAGTCAATGGCTTTTTTGCTGGGCTGATGAACCAGATTGCAGTGTGGAGGGGTGCAGTGTATGCAAGAGAGGGACTGAAACTTGGGTGGGAAGGGGAGAAAGATCTATTTCAGCCTCAGCAAGCTATTTACTCGGCACAGCTGTTCAGAGTGACAATCTTTTTAAGTTTGACTTTAGAGCAGGTTTGATCAAAAACTGCAAAGAACTATTTCCAACAATTTTTAGTCCATATGGCATATTAAAGCTTTCGAATTGTGTGTCTAGCATTTGCCCCTGTAGCCATTAGTATCAAAACTTGCTCTTCTGTGTTTTAGTGGCTAAATGTGACCTCATGAATCACAATAAGGCCAAGAGCAAGGTCCTGCACCTGGGTTGGGGCAATCCCGAGTGCAAATACAGGCTGGGCAGTGAGTGGATTGAGAGCAGCCCTGAGGAGAAAGACCTGCGGGTGCTGGTTGATGAAAAGCTCAACATAAGCCAGCAATGCCAGTGCAGCCCAGAAAGCCAACCGCATCCTGGGCTGCATCAAAAGAAGTGTGATCAGCAGGTTAAGGGAGGTGATTCTGCCTCTCTATTCTGCTTTTGTGAGACCCCACCTGGAGTACTGCCTCCAGCTCTGGAGCCCCCAGCACAAGAAGGACATGAACATGTTGGAGAGAGTCCAGAGGAGGGCTACAAGAATGATTAGAGGGCTGGAACACCTCTTCTACGAAGACAGGCTGAGATAATTGGGCTTGTTCAGCCTGGAGAAGAGAAGGCTCTGGGGATACCTTATTGCAGCCTTCCAGTATCTGAAGGGGGCCTACAAGAAGTCTGGGGAAGGACTATTTACAAAGACCTGTAGTGATAGGACAAGGGGTAATGGGTTCAAATTGTAAGAGGGTAGATTTAGATTGGACATCAGGAGGAAATTCTTCACTCTTGAGGGTGGTGAGACTTCGAACAAGCTGCCCAGGGAAATTGTGGATGCTCCATCCCTGGAGCTGTTCAAGGCCAGGTTGGATGGGGCCTTGAGCAACTTGATCTAGTGGGAGGTGTCCCTGCCGTGGCAGGGGTGTTGGAACTAGATGATCTTTGAGGTCCATTCCAACTCAGACCATTCTATGATTCTATGAATTACCTTGTTTTGGGAAGCAGTGTTTTTCTTTTCAGCCAGAAGAAAGCTTCAGTCTAGATCTAATAACATGATGGGGACTGTAAAGCAACTTTGTAATCAAATTTCATTAATTTATACCTTTTTCAGTGAAGGCGATGTTGTGAGTTTACATCTGTTGCAGTTAGCATTTGGTGACAGAAAACGCTTGGCATCAGGACAAGTCATGTATGAGGTAAGACACATATATGAAAAGATGTGGTGGGTTTACCCTGGCTGGGTGCCCGGTGCCCACCCCTAGTCCCTCTATCACTCCCCCCCACACCTCAAACCTTCGTCAGCAAGGCAAGCAGGGAGAGAGTAAGATTGAAAAGAAGAACCCGTGGGTTATGATAAGAAGCAGTTTTAATAAACAGCAGAGAAAGCAAGGTCGTGCGCGAAGCAAAAGCAAGCAAAGCTGTTACTCTCTACTTCCCGTCCGCAGGCGGTGTCGGGCCTGTCCTGGGAAGCAGGGCTCCAGAACGCGTACCGGTTGCTCGGAGGACAAACGTCTTCCCCCGAATCCCCCCCGTCCTCCTCCCTTTATAGTTGAGCTGACGTCATATGGTATGGAGTATCCTATTGGTCAGCTCGGGTCGGCTGTCTGGGTTGTATCCCCTCTCAGATCTTGTCCCCCGCCCCGTACCTTTGGTGCCGTGTGGGCACTGATAGTCATAACAAGGGTGTGTGTTATCAACACTCTCTGGGTCCTAGTACTGCAGCATGAGGGCTGTATGGGGAAAATCAGCTCAGACAGACCCACTACAAAATAGTAATTTTATTTACGTGAGTATCAGTTAAGTTGTCAGGACTACTATTTACCATCAAAATTCAGAGCGGACTAAAAAGCCCAACAGCTTTTGCTGAGTCTTCTTAGGCATGGCCTTTGTCCATACTTTTTGAGAAGAAGTCATACACTTCTTTACTGCAGTGTCATGTGTTCCAACTAGATTAATTTGCAAAGAGCCCATATAAATTCAGTTCCTGAAGAGGAAGCAGCTTTTATGGATAACATTTATCCTTAATTTAAACCTGAGATTAATGGCATGTAGGAAGAGAGAATAGGGCTTTGAATAGCTTTGTTTAGCCAGACTGCATACGTGAATAAGGTTGTGTATTTTTTAAAAAATATGATCATGTAGCTTTATTCTTTTCTGATGTTTGGGTTTATATTCATGTTTTTCTTTTGGGCTCTGCCAGCTGGATTTCAAATGACTTGTACTGACAGTGTCTCTTAAGTGTTGATTCCTGAAACTTAGTAGCTATAAAGATAACTTTCTGCTTTTTGGCCGGGTTATGTGTGAAGTCTACTCTTAAAGCCAGCAAAATACATAAATACATACTGTAAGCAATGGTTTTATTTGGTCAGAAATGTATACGTGAATTTTTAGTACTGGCTCCAAGGATATTTTGCTTACAATATAGATGAGGTATTATTGTGTCTCAGTTCTCTTAACAGACATAAGACACATCTGTATAGTTCTATTCAGTAGTATGCTTGAAATTCTTCCAAAATACTTCTGAGGGGAAGGCAATCTTAGTTCAGAGCAATTCTTTACTCTTATTTTGATACTTCCTCTTACATATTCTCGGTAGGTATGGAATGAAATAAGAGGTGATTCTTTTGTCTTGGTACTCTGTTTTTATAGGGACTGTGTGTTTTTTTTGAACTTTTTCCTTAGGTATAGGAAAGCTTCTTCCTCATTTCTATGTGTTGCTTTTGAGTAGATAAAGGTTAAGTGTTTGCAAATGGTATTTCTTTAAAATGCATTATCCATCATGATGAAAAAGTAGAAATATCTTCAAGTGATTCAGACTGTTCTAAATATGGATGTTATCTCTCTCTTTGTTGATATTTGGCTTTTCATGACATAAATATACAGTGCTCTAGAGGAACAGAGCACCCTGATTGTGGTTTTAATTTTAAAAGGTCTTTTGTTGCAGTTCACTCCTGCATCTCTTGTAGTGCTCTAGGCACTTTGGCAGGTTGATAGGAAAAAGATTCTTTAATCTTTCTCCAATTTCACTTTTGAACTTGTGCTTTATCCTCTATTTTTAGCTACAGTTTTAGCAGTGGCACGGACAATACCTTGTAATGTGTGCTTCTCAGGGAAAAAAAGCAGTTGCCTGTATCCATTTCTCTTGTGACTACTTTGTTCTGTCTCAACACTTTAATGTTAAAATGTGGGACCCTTTACTATTCAGCAATTCTTTGTCTTGATCATCTTATTTTCCTGAATAAGGTGTGACAAGTGTCAGTTCTTACCTCAGGGGGTTGAAATGTTTCATTGGCCTTCATTGGGTTGACTAGAAGTTTCAGTTGACACTATTTAATCACTTTGTGTGCTTTTTTTAATGTTGCTGTGTTTGTGACCTGATAAAGTTGTGATGTAGTTAATATAAGACTTTAAACCCTCTCCACGCTGTGCAGCCAGTAATGCATTCACAGGCTTTTAAGAGGTGTCAGGCACCAGTCTCTGGATTTGAGATATTTTACTCCTCTGCTACTTTTGCTCCCCTATGATGAGTGTTGTGGAAGATAGCAAGATTGGCTCCTGTTTCAAGGTTGTTGAAGAGAGATCTGACCAGCTGGACCCTCTGGGGAGAAAAGACAGGTTCTTCAGCTAGCTTCCAGATGAGCCACTTAAACACGTAGCTTCATACCAAGACCTGGTAACACCAGCTGACAAGAAAAATAACCAAGTCTCAAACCTCCAAAAAACCTGAAAGATGAATCAGGACAGGATCTATGCTCTACGGTGGACACTTTTAGTCTTGGAATACTTCTTTGTAGTCACAGATTACTCAGTACTGTATGACTTTCTGCCTACATGGCTGATTGAGTCAAGTTTCTTGTCCATCTGTGTCAGAAAATGTTGAGTTGCCAGACCAAGTTTGAGTGAACAAGGAGGAATGCTGCTGTTAACCCTTGATCATTGGACAGAGTTCATAGAAGCTTGAAAGACTTGTCTATTAGAGCAGTGCTTTACTTTCCACGAATCAGACTTGATGCTGTGAAAGAGTGCATCTTTGACTTTGTGTCATGGTGAAAAAGTTACAAATAGGAATTTTGGAACACGTGGCACTGGCTTTTCATAAATGTGTGTCAAACATGTCTCTGTTGTGTTCAAGGGTAGTTTAAGTCTGCTCCTAGCAGTTGCTAAATCTAGTGCATCAGATCATGGTCATGGATCACATCGTTACCTTTGTCCTCCACGATGCTTACAGATGGGCAGAGTATACTGTCTCTACTTCTACATCAGTCTGACCAGTGCATCTCATTTGAAAACTGTCTTCTTATTTTACTGGTCAATAAATCTGTACTTAATATCTTCAATTTCATGGAGTTGCTTAACGTAGATTTGCTTGCCCCAGCATGGAAAATGTAAAATATACTGTGTTGCTTGAGAATTTCTTAGGCAGGAATGGATTGGTGTTCTTTCCCCCTTCTCTTCTGCCCCAACTTTGTGGGGAACTGACTCTTCATAAATGAGTAGAAGTTGGAATTTCTAGCTGTTAAAATTAATCTCTCACAGGTTTATGGAATTTTAATACTTTATCTGATGAAACTGTCTTTTGGAACGGTGGACTTCTTGTTAAGAACATCTTTTATTAAAATTGAGTGATTATTCCTTCTACAGTAAAAGTGAGAATTTTTGGTTAGGCTGCATGCTAGTTTTTCAAAGAGATGGTTTTGATTTTTCTTATCTATGCTGCACATGTCTGTGATTTCCAAAGTTACTTGATAAAATGGAATGGTCTGTACATACTGCAGAGCAAATTTTAGCTAGGGAAATGCTAAAGTGTATATTATATTAGACACATGCATTCTTTCATATTTAAGTATAATGTATGTTTTTACCTCAAAATGACCTCTACTCTCACTTTATTTTTTCCTCAGGGTTTGGAATACTGTGACGAAAGGTACAGTTTAGATCTCACGGGTGGAATCTTTCCCTTGAGAGGTCCGACCAGCAATACCAAATTACTCAGCTGTCAGACGGTAGAAAAATTTCGCAACCACGTTGACAGAGAGGATAGTGTTAACGAAGGTTTGTCATGATGTCTGTCTGATAATTCTAAAATATATGGGTTTGGAATCTAAGCAATGAATACTGTTCTGTGTCCACCATTTGGAAGTCTTAAATACAGACTAGCTTGTTGGACTTACTTAAAGTGAAAAATTGGGTGCTTACTTTGTGGGCCTTTAAAGGAAAAAAATAAGGTTTCTTTTACGCCTGTTGTCATGCTATACAGATGTATGTTGGGCTCATCTGTATAATGCTGGCCAGTTTTATTCCTCCAACTGTCTTCTTTGTCATTCTCTTCATTGCTTAGGAATGTTTAAGGCCAGGCTGGCTGGGGCTCTGAGTAGCCTGATCTAGTGGGAGGAGTCCCAGCCCATGGCAGGGAGGTTGGAACTAGATGATCTTTAAGGTCCCTTCCAACCCTGACGATTCTATGATTAATGTTACCTGAATTGTTTTTTCCCTGTTCAAACCTGTGGCTGCATCCGCATCCAGTTGGTGGCTGGTCACAAGTGATGTTGCCCAGGGCTCAATACTGGGGCCAGTTCTGTTTAATATCTTTATCAGTGATCTAGATGGAGGGATCAAGTGCACCCTCAGTAAGTTTACAGGCAACATGAAGTTGGGTGGGAGTGTTAATTTGCTCAAGGGTAGAAAGGCTCTACAGAGGGACCTGGATAGACTGGATCAGTGGGCTGAGGCCAGTTGTATGAGATTGAACAAGACTAAGGGCCAGGTCCTGCAGTTGAATCACAATAACCCCATGCCTACAGGCTTGGGGAAGAGTGGCTATAANTGTCCATTTTTTCCTCTCTAAACCTCATAGGTTCCCACACCTACAGGCTTTCAAGGAAATAGCTTTCCTTGGCCATATACACAGTTAAAACTCCAATGGTGTCTTTCAGTACTTAAATGTCCCTCTCTGACTTCATGAATTCAGTTATGTTTTGACCATATCTTTGAGCCTACTGCAGTTCGGTGGTAACTTACTGGCCTTAACTTATGTCTGATGTTGCAAAGACAACACTTGATTGATGTTTCTAGGCTATGTCTGTCTAACTGCCTTTGACTTGGTCCTGAAGCAGCAACTTCTATCTCTTTGATGCCATCTTCTATCAACAGTGTGTCAAAATCTAATAAGAATGCCTTTGTATTTTCTCCACTTGTGTCATGTTTCTGAGGAGAGCGCCTTCTAAGAATTTGTTGTAAACAACTTCCCTCCAACCTCCCCTCCCAAATATCTAAAAACCAAAACAACAACTGAAAGAACCTTTTTGTCTCCTTTGTATGCAGCATGAGACATGGAGAAATACCTGTCATTCTTCTGCTGGTCTCTAATTAGCTTTTGTTCGGAATCTGTTCAAATTAAGTTCTCAACACACAGGAGCTTCTGTTGGATGTGTGTTGAGGCTAGCCATGAAGCTGTCTTCTGAATTATGAAAATAACTGGTACCTTCAGAGATGGTTTCAGCATCTAACAAAACTGAAATGGCACGGAAGTTCATGATGAAATGTAGCAGAGTATGTGAGGATCCCTAAATGGTAATGGTGAATTCAGTAGAGAAACATTTTGCCAAACATGCTGTCATCTTGTTCCTTACTCTGCTGGGGTAAATGATATACCACATACTTTGCTTACGTCCAGAAAATGCATTCTCCCCAGTGAAGACAGACCATTCCACTTACTGAGAGAACTGGAGTGTAACATTGTGAATGTTTCGTGCTAAAATCTTTATTGGAATTTCCTGTTTGGTTGGTTTTGGGTTTTAATTTTTTGTGTGATAATTGTGTTCTTTAATTCTGAATATATTGTAAATATACTGGAGCTATTATTAAAACTTGTAATTGAGTCAAATCTGGAAAATTATAATGCCAGCTGAGTGCTACAAGTGTATATGATAATTACTTTTATACTTTCTAAAACTAGTAATATGTGTTCCTAGCATATTTTTTTTTTGCTAAAACTATTCATCTAGCTAAATGTCTTAACTCTTAATGTATGAAAAACTTAATTAACTAATACTGTCTTTGATTTGGCTTAGAACTGATAAACTTTGAACAAGAAAAAGTGGCAGTATGACTGAAACCTATCACAGAGATGTCTGCTGTTCCTTTTTTTTTAAAAAAAATAATTCTTAAGTGTTGTTTCATGTATTATAATGAAATTAAGCAAAAATAGGAAGTGATGTTTTAAAGATATCAGATATATCATTTTCTGCAAATAAGAAACAATGTCTTGTCTTTTACAGTAATATCTCCTGACACCAGTGTATCAATCTTCAGTTGGCAAGTGAATACATATGGTCAGGGAAAACCATCTACTTATTTGGGTGTATTTGACATTAATCGCTGGTATCATGCTCAAATGCCAGATTCACTAAGGTAGATTTTTATTAAGTTATTTTCAATGTTCCTACAAATAATTCATTTGAAAGTCAGCATTTAGCTTATGTATTTGTTTTCCTTAAGGCCAGAAGAATTCCTTCATGATTGCCCCTATTTTGCATTGTGGTCACTGGATGCTGTAATAAGCATGACTTCACCAAACCTCATTTTGGATATTCTGGTACACGAGAGGAGTCTAAGTCGGGGAGTTCCTCCATCTTATCCACCACCTGAGCAGTTTTTTAATCCTAGCACCTATAATTTTGGTAGGTATTTCACTGCTTTTTAGTAGACATAAGCTTAAATTGAGGTCAAATGCCATTTATTGGTTCTTCTGTTCATTGTTTGTCACTCAAAAACCAAACCAAAAAATCCCAAACCCCCACAAACCCAACTCTGATTATGTTGTCCTAACAAGGTGTTTAATATTGTGAGGCATATCTGACAGTCTGCTGAGTTTTGGGCTTTTGTTCTTTTGTAATGTAGCCTGTGAAGTGGTGGTGGTCGTAAAATGAAATAACTTTGAACTGAAGCTCAAAGCACAGTACCTCAATAGCACTAGAGATAATATTTCTACACACGATAATTAGTTTTTTAAAAAAAAGTCTGTAGACGATCTGACAAAGAAAATGTGTGCTCAGTTATATCTTTCCAGATGTTGCCATTTAAAAGCTGTAAACTGCTCTTAATGTAACTGAGAATATGGAAGATTGTCAGGTGTTCATTGTTTCTGCAGATGGTACGTGCTTGCTGAACTCTGGAGTGGTTCATGTGACTTGCACTGGCTTCCAGAAGGAGGTGATCTTTTTTTGTGTCTCTATTGAGAATGTCAAAGATGTACCTTTTCTAAGTTTTCTATTGCACTGCTTTCAGTGTCAGAGACCATTTTATGCTCATCCTGCCCATCCACACACATAGTGGCAATTGCCAGTTTTAGGTGATGTTTTAGGTCCGCTCTTGGGTCTGTAAAACTACTGTTGTCTCCTGTTGAAGCACAATCAGGGATTGAACATCTCAAAAGGAATACAATGTTCCTTCAGGAGCAAGAACAAAAATGTTGTGGAATTTGAGGAAAGCTGTTACTTTACAGCTCATCAGTCAGGCTGCCTGTATAGTCTTGTTTTAGGGTTTTGGTCCCTGATAAACTTGAAAAAAGGACAGAATGGAGACAATGAAAAATTGTTTAACCCTTTAAGAAGAGAGAAGAACTTTTTTTCCCTCAAACCTGGCCAAATTATATCTTCTGAGCCACTGCACAGCTCACAAAATATTTCCAGTATAAATCATCTTTTGCACAAACAAGCATAGGAAAGGTCTTCCAGAGTGAGATTAAAAGTTCCGTGTTAGTTCTAGCTTATATAGAATGTATTTTGTGTCAGTGTTCAGGGAAAAAGAAAGGCTTGTGAATTGACAGGGAAGCTAGA
>VYZX01021707.1:7586-29293 GCA_013401335.1 Brachypteracias leptosomus
AAAGAAGTTCCTAAAGACAGGAAAATTGGATTGCCACATAGCAGAAATTTTACATCCATGGAAAAAAAAAAGCTAATAAATAATGCTGGATGAAATGTGAAATTTGCATGTAATGACTCATAAATGGACTGTCCTAAATCTGGGGAGAGTTTTGAAGACACCTGTGAGGTAAACAAATGTCAGGGTGAATGACTGGAGATGTGGATTCAAGAAAGACAGGTTGTCTGTTCCAGGGTTTGGCTTAACCCAGCCAGGTTAGTCCGTACCGAGAAACAAGATACTGCCACCAGCCGGAGCAAGTGGCTGTTGCAGGGGAAGGAGCGAGGGAGGAGGCTGGTTGAGCTCTGACAGCTCAAACTACAAACATGCTTGTCCTCTGCTTCAGAGATGAGTGAGTCCAAACTGATGAAAACTCTGCAGATTAAAACTGTGTACATTGCAGTATTGCTGCGTGCATTTTCACTGAATTTTATATTGACTTTTTCTGCTTGTTTGCCTATGATAGCTCACTGGGGGGATCATCAGAAGTTCAACTTTGCTTCCCATGAGTGCGTCTTGGGGAGTGTCGGTGCTGGGCTATTGGCCTTTGAATAGGATTAGCAAATCCATCACTTGTTTTGTTAGAAAAGGGAGTCAAAGCTAGTGCACTGATTTATTTTTTTTTATTTTTTTTTTTTCCCAAAGGTTCCCAAGAAGTACCTAAAAAAAATCCTTGGGGAGAGAAAGAAAGGATTAGAATCTGTCTCTTAGGGAAACAATTTACAGGAAGTAATTTCTTCACCAGTAATGGGAGGCAGCCAGAACTGAGTGAAGGGGCCTTGATCCCTGTCGGAAGAGGGAAGAAACAGCAACAAACCCACCGCTGTTTGTCTGTTCAGATTGCTCCATGGACTGCCATAGATAAAGTGAGTAGTTACCTTGAAGTAAGAGTAAGCTTCAGTAATTACAAGAATGAGGCTCAAGGGTAAAAATGTCCAAAGCAATTAGTGAGGTAGGCCTGTTAGTGCTGATCCAAGTCATGCAGTTCAATTCTGTAAAAAAAAAATAAATTTATAAATAAATAGTTCTAATGCTGTAAGTGCACCAGAGATGCAGAAGTGGAACATCTCAACACATCAGCCTGTTACAGCAGTGGAACTGGAAGACAAGTCATGCAGAAGGGTCACTGGGAAGGAAAGGTTTGCTGCTTGCAGGAACCTGCCTCTGATGCTAGTCTGAGGCAATTCGTGGTTGTGGAGCTACCAAGTAGGAAGCAGCTATAGAGGGGAGGGCAGCCGTTGGGCCAACTTGAGTACCAAGCTTGTTCCTCACCATTAGGTGGCTGTCGAGAACAACAAAAAGTAAATGCTGATCAAGATTCTTGGAGCAGTGCTAGAAACTGAACCGCAGCTCTTCAGCATAAGGAGGGCTGTTTTTTCATCAGAGATTAGAGAAGATACATTTCACATTAACTGATCTTCCTTGCCCTCGTTGGGTTAGTGGAATGTGCCACATCTTCATGTACATTGTCTGTTTACACAGGCAACTAAAACCACCAACATCCAAAATTCTGTTGAAACTTTTATATGTCTCTCTTCTTGACCCATTTTAACGCACCTGCAGAAGGAGTCACACCATGAAGACATTGAAAGAGGTGCATGCTTTGCCAGTGTCGAGAGTGCCTCTGTCAGAGCTGGAATAATTGCCATGGTCAGGGATGTGGGGAGCAATTTCCATTCCAGTTTATAAATTTTGTGTTAACTTGAACCCAGGTATTGCTGGAACTGCCATTTAGGAAGTGGTAGTAATGGGCAAGTTGGGAAGAAGCTAAAAATCATAAAAACAGGGTTTTGATGAAGCTACCAAAACACTGTGTTGCTGGGTTAGTTTTAGAAATTTTTCCTGTTTCATAGCACAAGCATTTTCAAATGTTTGCATATTGAAGTCATCCATCCCAGTCATACAGCACTGATCCTGTGACTGTGCTCATGCTGACAGGCAAGCTGACTCCAATCTTGCTGGAGGCTGATTATATCCTTTTTAAAAGGCGTATCCTTCCCAATTCTGGTGTAAGTGCAAACGATAGCGTTGCTTACCTTATGTTACCTTATTGGAGATGTGACTGCTCAGGTGTCTGTGGGCTGTAACTGCTTACCTTGCCGAGGCTGAGCCTGTGCTGCCAACAGCTGAGGGGTTCTGTTAAAACTTACATTGCTATTTACTGATTTTCCACTAACGGGATGCAATGACTTAAGTGGTAAAAAGACATTATTTTTCTCTAGGTTCCACTCTGATATCCATTTTCTCATCTGTTGAAGTGTTTTTAGCAGTTAATTCCTATGTGTTCAGTCCTCTTCAGCACTAACAGGCCTCCACCGGTCACAGGACTGGACGGTGAATGTGAATAACATATTTCAGTACCGCTCAGCTGGAGACGAGGCTTAGTGTGTTAAGTGTTCATTTTGAATCCCCATCTCATTTTGTTACACCCTTGCTGTAAAAGCAGCTATGGGTTATGGCTTGATTGACTGGTTTTCTATGACAGAGCTGTCAGTGCCATAACCAGCATATTTTTGACTCAGTAGAAGACAGGCTTGATGAGAGATGCGAGGCATTTCAACAATCCTCTTTCATCAACACCGTATCTCAGGTCTTCAGGGATTATAAACCAGTGGCGCTGATAACAGATGAAATCCTTTTCACTGAAGCCTGTAGACTTCCTATCCTTTCATTTGTGTTTTTCAATGCATTGCCAGTGTAAACCAGTCTGGAGCTGTCAGTAATACTTGCCTAGTTGATGTTTCTCATGATAGTTTCCATTCTTGAAAGGTTATTTCATGAAGCAGGAACTATAGTGAGGCGGACAAACCAGTTAATAGGGGCAAATGTCATCCATCTGCTAATGCTCTGGCACAAAGCTGCTGTTGACTCTCCTTACTTCTAGGAGATGGTGCTTCCAGGGATATCTCAGCAAGGGTTTTGCTCTTGAAATATTTGGGATTTAATAAGCTTTATTTTTTTATGTAGTGTGTTTGTTGTAAAGATGTTTGCAAAAAAAACAAACCCATGTTAATGCAAAATAATATTAAGTATCAGAACTTCATAAATCCTTTTGGAAGTGCAAGATCTAAACCTAAAAAAGCAGATTTTACTTACAGTGTCTCACAGTAAGGAAAGCAGTAGATTAAAAGCCCTTAGCTAACATGGAACAAAAATACAGAGTTTACAGATTCTTCACAGGTGAGGTACCACTGCACAGAAAATCAATAATGTACCAAGATTTTGGTGTCCCTTCCAGCAGTCACCTGTCATTAACTTGATGCTCAGCCACTGCTCCCATGAGTAGTTTCTGCTGTTCATCCTTGAGATGCTTCCTCGAGACAACAGTCACCTTCAGCATCAGAGATACAGCAGAGTGGCAGCAGATAACAATATGTACAAATAATACAAAACAAATTTCCAGTGACTCAGGTCTTAGATAACGTTCCTATTTTGTTACTGCTTCCTGGAGAGATACAGGCTGCTCCTGCTTTGGCTAGTTACTCCCCTGCCCAATTTGCCTGCCAGGCCAGCAGGCAGACTGCCTTCAGGTTCCTGAAAAGCCCAGAGCACATTCAGTACTGATACTCCAAAGATTCACAGCGTGCCCTTGAATAATCCATTTGTTCCCCTCAGGAATAACATGCATAGCGTGTGTCAGATTACTCATGATCAGCTTTAAGATAAAGCGATAGTTGCTTAGAATTGTAGGCTTGAAAAACAGAACAAAGTTATAATCAAAGAAAGCAACAGCATGCACCATTAGGAGCCTATTTACAGCTTCTTGGGGGCTGCTTGTATCTTGGCTGAGTTGGCATCATGAGACAGCCCCACAAGAAACCATTCCCAGCACAGATTTGGCCTGAAATCTTCTAAACTTGCACCTCTCCCAGCTTTACTTCTAAGCCTGAGCACTGGTGTTCCTCAGAGCAACCAGTCTGGCCAGGCCAGGCCTTCTCACCTACCTGCCCTTGTGCTGAGACATCACCAAGCAAAATGGGGGACTTTGTGTTTTTCCTCCTGCCTATAGCATTTCTGATCAATGCATGTTGTTTCTTAAAGAGATCATGCTCTTGATTTCAGCTCAATTTTAATGGGGAGCAGTTTGTGTACAGCTCCATAGCCTGGCTAGCTGAAAGAAATGAGACAGGAAGAGTCAGAAAATCTAACAGAAAAGCTAAAATCGTTCCTCTCCAGAGGTCCCTTCAAACCTCAATCATTCTGGCTTCAGGATCTACTGATGGAACTCAGAGTAGGTCATTATTTCCTACTCGGTTTCTTTATTTTCTTATTTTTGTGAAATCAGCAGTGGTACATGCATAACAGAGAGCAGGACTTTATTCTGAATAGGTTCCAGTCCAGCTACTGATTACCTTCCAAAAATCACTATTTCAGTCACATGCTGCTTTTGATTAAGGCTTGAACACATTCTAAATAATTGTTGGTGAATCCAGGGCACTTTGTGGGCAAGTTAATATTATCTAATTACAATTACCCACATAGACCTGGTGCTGAGCTTTAGAAATCAAAACTGTGTTAATTTGCTGTAAATATTCCATACATAGCTAATGCAGTATGAAATTATTTTGTGCGTCCCCCCCCCCATAATTATCTGTAGAAAAGCCATAGTACTAGAAAAGCAGAAGGAAATTGCATGAGCATATTGCCTACATTGGCATTATACATGGATTTTGCTAGTCACGTATGACCAATTTCTTTGAAAATTAATGTATACATCTGGAAAATAAACTACATCTTACACTGAGTAAAGATCAAGGTTAAAAATTAATTACTTTGAAAACAAGACTGTCAAAACTAGCTTCTTTAGTACATATTTACTCAGAATTCAGAGGTTGAGATCTTTTTATGGGTTTCTACTGTGTTTGTAAGGTTGATCTTGGCTACAAACCCTCTCATAACAAACTTGGTTAAAAGTTAAACATGGTTTGAGACCAGCACAGAATATACACATACATTTGCTGATATTAATTCTGATTTTGTCTCATTTCAGAAAGTTCTTTATAACTTAAGGATTTCCCATGTTTAAAATGCCATTTTGCATAACACTGTGGGAGGAAGGTGTTCCCAGCCCAAGGTCAGTGGGAGCAGAGTTGGGCAGAGGCAGAGGGGCAGGAGCAGCTCTTTGGCATAGGAACAAACCCACGTCTGTGGGGAAGGGATTTTACTGCGTTTGAATTCACTAAGAATTGAAGCTGGGAGCTGCTTTCAGAAACAAGAGCCAATCTGTGGAAGGCCCAGAGATTCCTGGCCTTGCCCTGGGAGCTCTTGCTGGTCATGGAGACATAACTTTCAAGGCAGGACAAAACGATTGATTACAGCTCCCTGTTAACTCCAGAGCTCACCCTTCAAATCAAATCACAATCAAGTAAAACCATGTTGGAATATCTCTGCTTAGAGAGACCAAGAAACATGTCCTTCCCTCCGAGCCACAGGATTTGCTACATCTGGTTATGTAACTCTCACGCTGTCTCCACTTTTTGATATTTTGAGTGATCCATGCAGAACATACAGCTTGCATAAAACACAGAACTGGACCAAGGTAAATGAGAGCTATGAATGTGAGCCAGGATCTTCTGAGCTTCAGTTTTTTATTTGCAGGAGTTAATACTACTATAAAAGTAGTATAGCAATGATATAGAAACTACTGGAGCCACCCTCCCAAGAACACCAACCCCTTGGCAGCTGTCATCCCTCTGTGTCTCAGTGCACAATCGCTGCATAAGCAATAGAGAAACCTTGTCATTTTGAACTCCAGGATGAAAGCAATCCTTATTTACAGCTACACCCAGTGACCGTTGTGCACAGGAAGAGTACGATTATAAAAATACAGTTAGGACGATTCTTACAAGTCTTCTCTGCCTGACTAGCAGGATACATACTGCCCTCACTGGATTAGATAAAGTGCAGCGATGCTCCTGCAGTGATGCAGAGCAGACCATACCTGTGTAATGTTTGTGCAAGCTACAGCTGTCACTTCTGGGGGCAGAGTCAGGGTCTTGGGAGCTCTCATGAGCATCTCTAGATTCTTGTAGGACTTGGATTCCGAGAGAATTCCCCTCTCAGTCAATGTACTTTCCATCGGAACATAAGCAAGATCTGTTTTTACACTAGATGGTTTTGACAGACAGTATCTTATAGGATGAAAAAAAAAAAGTTATTGGTTAGTAATCATCATTCTTTTAGTCACAGGACTTGATTTGCTCAATTGAACAGCGCATCTTGTCCCATGTGATGCTCTCAGGTTTTCCCAAAATAATCCACACCAGGCTGACAGATGTGACACCATCTATAGGACACCTCTGCTGTTCCAGAGTGGCAGCTGGAGGCCAGGCTGGCTTCCCTAAGACATTTCTCCCGACACTGTATTTACACATTTGAATCTCTTCTTCAGTGCCTGTCTAAACATCCACTAACCGCTCTCCTCCCCTCACTGAGTCTCCTGCAGGTGCTACCTGAGATAGTCCATGGCTCAGACATCACTCCACCCTGTATGGCCATGAGAAGGGCAGGGTCTGAGTGTGCCCACAAGTGGAAGGTAAGGTAGAAGAGCACGTGGCCTGAAAGTCTGTGAGATCGGCGTCACAGATGTTCATCTGCAGCCTGAGTGTATTTACAGATGATACATCCCACAAGCGATAGCTACTGGTAAGTAACATTTCTTTGCTCCAGAGATCAGAGGAGTCTGTCTCTGCACTAAAAAGCTCTTGCACCAAGTTCAAAGCCCTCAGTTTTGAAGCCTTGAGGCTATGTTGCAGCAATCAGCTGTAAGTTCAGAGCAAAAGCCACTTACTTCTTTTGTATAAAAAAAGAAATGCAGCCAGTAAAAGGACAGTTCTGGATAAGATGAAAGTAGGTCCAAGTTGAGAGGCAGGACAGTATTTAATTATCAAAACTAGAGCAGAAGACATAATTTCAATCAATCTGAGACACACATTAAAGGAAATGGCTGCAATGAATCCTCTCATTTCTGGCCAACATTTGGATTTTTCTAGTCCCTCCTCCGAAGTTTTACAATATTTTAAAGTAGCATCAAGGACATAATGTTCCATTTCTGCATCCCTGATGTATCAATTGACTTGAGTGACTTGGAAAGCTTACCTTGAAGTTGCATGCATAATGTTGACATTAAAAAAGAAAATGCTGCCAACATTTGTTGAAGTGCCAAAATTGAAGTGCTCTGTTCAGGCCCAGCCCAGCCACCTCATTGTTCCCATCCTATCTCACAGGATAATCAGAAAGTGTCTGAGCAATCCTCCACCCTTTCCTCATTTTCTCTCCAGGGAAGCATGAGATCAGCAGCTTTCTCCTTTTGCACATTTTTTGCCTTTTCAATGCGTGCTACTTGTTTTGATTTTTTAGAATTTATTTTCTTAAATAGAAAAAAAATTATGGTGTATAATGCAGAGATCCCTGCAGTGTAGGGAAGCTGTCTCTGAAGACCCCATATAGTCATGTCTACTCTACAGAATCATTTACAGCAATTACAGTTTAGGTTTCTGCTTTGAATTGTGCTATAGAGGTTTCTTCCTGATTGTAGAGGCAACACAAGGAGATTAACCTGGCTGGGCTAAAGAAAGCTTTTGTGTATTCCACTGTAGTGATTAGCAGGTTTATAATTGCTAATTTGGTATTTCAATGTTTAGTGATGTCTCTGGAAGTAGGAGGTGTTAGTGGTATAGAAATGTTTACATATACAGCTAGCTAGTAAACACCCAAAGACCCAAGTCTATTATTGTGAGGAAATAAATTCCCTGCTGATAACATACAAGTATTAGAAACACAAATAGCAACCAAAAGCAAGAATTCTGTGGTCTGCAAATTGTAAGAGATACTTTAACAAAATAGGAAGCAGAGTCAGGATGATACATCATTAGTTACTCACTGTAACCAGTGAGACTGTTACCTGTTTTAGAGAGTTTGGTCACCATTCCAGGTCAGCTTCTTTTAATCTGTAAAGTTTTTGTCAATGTATGACAACAAACCACATATATCTGACAATTATTTGCTCATGTAAAATCAGGAGTTATATCTTTGCCTATCAAAACCACGAGAACTAGCCATAAAAAGAAAGCCCTTGTTTCTGCAGAATTCCTTTTGGTAAAATTTCCTGTGCTTTACTCATGCTAATTCAGATGTCTCAGTTATCAACCCCTTGCCTTCCCAGCTGCATAGCAAATAGGCTAATGGTATAAACTAAATGGGATAAAAGCTTCTGGCCACAAGATAGTTCACACTGTCCAAGGCAAGACAGGCCAACAAGAAAAGTGCCCAAAGTGAGGCAAGGGCAGGCACTGTTCTGGTAGTACAATGCGTACTTTTAACTACTGGCAGAATAACAAAATGAAAGAGCTTGAGGTCAGATCCATCCCCAGCCATAAATGCCAGGCATTGACGCCAACAACACTTCTTTGACACTTCGAACACCAGCATGACATAGAGGGTGATATTCCCATTATGATGCATTTTCTCAGCCTAAGAGATACCTGTCTTTGCTACCTGTACTGTCTTGTTTCATGGACTCCCATTATTTTTTACCTTATTTCTAACTATTTTCTGGAGAGCCATTTTTATTATTCTCTCAAAACTGCCAAGGAATACAGGCTGCATATGCAGAATAACATGGAAAGATTAGCAAAAATGACAAATTTCCAACTGTTTCTATGTTCATCTTTTCATCTGTAGTTGGTTCTACCATGACAGTTGGCTTCCATTCTCCACATTTTATACTCCTTCCTTCCCTCCCTGCTAGGTAGCCATTCTCCACAACAAGGCAAGCTTTCCACCCTCTGGTACTCAAAGGGTTCCTCTGATGAGCAGGGAAGTTGTGCTCTCCACAGCAGAGCCAAGGACTCTCTGTCTATGGCTTTAGTGGATTTCAGCTGCATGCCTTGAGGGATTACCCTAATCTTCAAGTACATGTAGCAGAGGTAATTCACCTTTTAATCCATATTTAGCAAAAGCTTTTCAACACACCTCTGCAGGGCAGCTGAATACCTTTAGCATTTTAGTTGCAAATACTGTAGTGGGTAAAGAATAGAAGTACACTGGAGTTTAGGACATAGGCATTATGCCTGGTACTGATTTCTGGCTGTATGTTACTGCCTTGGGTTATAGAAAGGAACTGTAAGCAAAATGTTAGGAATAAGGAATAAAATAGTGCCCTACAGATAAAAGCTAATTTAGTCTACTATGGCTATATCAAACACAGTCCCATAGGAAATAAGTCTTGGTAGAGAAAAGAAACACTTTACCTCTGTGAAAATCCTCCTCATCCTGCAGGAGGCCAGATAACTTAATAAAGAACAAGAACAGTTGGTATACAAAAAGAAAAAAATCAGACCATCAGCATCTGTTGCTATGTGACTTCTACTGAATTCACAGTGTGCTCTGCATGAGTTTCTAATGCATCTTCAAGTTTCTTTAGACATTTGCACTATCTACTCTGAAACTGGTGGGTTAGAGGCCCTGCTGGTCAATATTTCTTCTTTTGATTATTTTCCCACATAAATGTTTATTGAATTCAATGTGGCTGTAAAATTTAGGGAACATCACTCAGATGCAGAGTACCTGATCAATTTTATATTCATCAATTTGTAATTGGCAAATTAAGGTCACGTTTTCAAATACTAGATCCAGTTTACACATGGTTATCTATCAAAGCAAATTAGACTTTTATATGTCTAAGCATCTAATTTGCATGTGTAATCAAATATGTAAATATTGATGGCCTCAAATGCATTTTCTTTCTCGTTCTGATGATAAAAGGGAGACTGAATTTTTTCCTGGTTGAGAATTTCACCCTTCATTTTGGTCATTTAAACACATCTAGGGCAGTTGTAGCAGCTGTGATAATCGCAGCTTGATATTAACCTTAGCTCGTGTTCTTGTAGCTAACCTTAATCATCAACAAAGGTTCATTAAAGAGCAGGTCATAAATTCAGCTTTGTATTCAGCTGAGTCTGTAGCTTTGAGCAAATTACTTTCAAAACTAATTCCTTTGACTGCAAAAGTGAAAGGACTGAAAAGGCATTCAGAAAACAAGGCTTATTTTAAATGTCAAATTAGGAAGCCAGTATTTAATATTTTAAGCTTAGTGCAGCATACATTGCTCTTAGAGAGATCTATAAAATTATTAAATTAATTTGTTGAAGTGGAATCAGCCCAGAAACTAGATGTTTCTGTACAAGTTTAGGTTAAAAAAAAAAAGCTTACAGTATTAGCAATAATATAATTTCTCAGCTATTTTGACAAGTATGCTTCTTTTGGATGAAAACTACGTCTGTAAACATGGATCTGATAGTGCAACGTGCAAAGAAAATACTGACCTGACTGCAGGGTTTGCTTTCATTTAAGGGGAAGCTGAGCAGGTCTCTTCAGTGGGTGACCATAAAGCACACTGAAAAACACAGGGTCCCTTCTTTTCTCTTTTTCAGTCCTCGCAGGATAAACATACTGTCTTAGGAAATAACACACTCACTAGGTCTCAGTAGAGGAGTACCAGTTATAAAGGGAACAACTGTACTACCAGCAAAAAGGGAAAGACTGACCTGGGGGCAAGGAGGCCCCACAGTGGAGGTTCAGGCTGCAGTGGGTGCAGGGAAGTCAAAAGTTTCTTGGGGGCAAGAGAGAGGATTTCTCAATTGCTGGATCAAAACCACTCTGGTCACTGTCACTGAAGCTAATTTCCCATAGTGCTTACAGCAGTGTGGTGTTTACTGGAACTTCAGAAGTGAGTGCTGGCACTTATATATCTGAGAAGCAGACATTTGAAAACAGGGATTTTAAAGCAAGTTTCACTGAATATGGTCTCTAAAATCTTAACAGTCTGGCCCTGACTGATGCAATCAAAGACAACAACCTTTCTTTGGTAAAATTCACGTTGTACGGGGTGTGTGCACAAGGCCCAGTGGTCACAACAAAACTTAGTGCCTGAAAATGTGGTTGATCTCCATACAAGTCTGAGATGATGTCATATACACAAATGGACAGGATCGTGGCTTTTTCATGACAATAGAGCAAAGTGGTGCACTAGGTTACCACTCTGCATACAGCCAACAACCATACTGCCAACCATACCCTGGCGTTGCACCTTAAGATATCATTGTCCAGTTTCTTGAGAGTGTGTTAGAAATCACACTTTCTAAATTTATCTTCTGTTTTATTACATTTCTGGGATAAACTCACCTTTAATCACCAAAGAATTTAGGTTGAAAAAAGAAACAACTGATTTAAAGTGTTTGATTATATAATTGAGACTACAGATAAAATGGGATCAAATCATCTAAACAAATGCACTTCCATGTTCAATAATATTTTCTAAGCATAAATATGGCATCATCTTAGGAGCAATATTAGAGATGTGTATTTCATAAGGCTTGGATGTTTGCATTCTGATTATAATTGCATGTTTTGGTTTGATAATCCTCTCTCTTAAAGTATGTATACACACAGGCAAAGTAAACCAGCCACATCAAAAATCAGAAAAGACATAATATAGCATAGTTAAATCTGAAGTCTGGCACCTCTTGTGAGGTCAAAGCTTGTTTAATTCTTTAGAGTGTTTACTTTGTGGGCCGTTGATGTCATCAGTAGAGCAGGCATAACTTTCAGTTTCAAAAAATGTCTGATTTAAAGCTTAAAACTTTTGGAGCTTTACTATAGGTATAGCTGTTGCCTTAGTGCAGGAGATTGCAACATAGAGTTGGAAACAGTGGTGTGCTTTAGTATTTTGTTGACAAAATGATAAAAATTAAGAATTTCAGAAGAAAAACTTCCTGAGTTTTCTTTGATTTAACGTTTTACTTGTGCTCTAGAGATAATCAGTATCATTTGTATCATGGAAAGCAAAGCATACACTAAGGTTCAGGAAGGACATTAAAGTGTGCCCATCAAGAAATTATATATTTCACGCTTAATTTCCATAAACAGCTTCCTTGTTTGTATGAACTGGCAGGAGGGGACTAATGCACCAGCAAATGTTTCTGCTGTTTGTGCAGGTAAGCACTAGCACAGCCTTGATGGCCACAATAGCCACTGCCTGCCAGGGGCACGACTGGCAAAGGGAAGAGTGCAGAGTCCTTTCTGCAGAAAGCTTGTGTCACTGTGTGTGGCTTGTAGAGGGGGTGTAGGAGAAGATTGCCCCAGGATGGGGAGATGGATGTGAGTAAACACTGAACAAACCCTGAGAATGAAAATTAACAGCCTCTATTGCAGTCTCCTTGGCACCAATGGTCTTCCTGCTGGAGTACAGCCTTTGGCAAGGCGCTGGGATAAGCACTTTGTCAGACTGCTCGTCTTGGTGCTTTGGAGCAATGCCTGACTCTGGCTGGTAATGGCAGTCAGCTGCCACCAGCCAAAACCACTTTCAGGCATTTTCACATCTAGTATATCAAACTGTCCTTGTTCACAGATCTGTCCTTCCAGTCTACTCACTGATCGTCCACTCCTTTTTTTCCTGCCACTCCTCCAGATTTGTCCACTGGTCCAGGTTGCCTGTTGTCCTTCTGCTTTGCCTTATTGTTTCTCTTGACATAGACAAAATTGGTATAGTTGCAACATCTGGTTTAAAGACTTCTGAAGGCTCAAAAGACTTGCATTAGGGTACATAGACTTGCCTTGAAGACATTTGTCTGCTTGCAGCACAGGCCAGAGCTTAACAAAGGACATCTTTTAGCTATTTGGTAGCATAAAAGTGCAGTTGGTCTCAAGCCAGGTCCTGACAGACATGATTCATCATTATCATTAAACTAATCACCACAGGTGCAATTAACTTGGACCTCTGTAAGTACACACATGAGGTTTGGCAAGTGATACAATCTCAGTTCTGGAAAAAAATTTAAAAATGTGCTTCAGTGCTCTGCATTGAAGATTAGTTTTTTTACAGAACCAATACAGGACATACCAGCTCTCTTTCAATGGGAATCTGTGTTTATTTCCCACTTCAGATTTAGTGGTACTAAAGTGATCCTCCACCTTTGCATCAAGCAAGTATGAGAAAAAAACAACTGTGTTTTACATAAGTAAAGGCACCAGAAATATGGGTTAGATGATGCACTCAATCCAGCTATGTAATTACCTCCTTGCTGACAGCCTCCAAAAAAACCCCCACGGAGTAAGTCAAGTGATGACAAAGATGATTTATCAGGGATATAACACCTTCTTTCATTCCTTGTAAATCAAGAGTGGTAGGAGAAGTCTCCACAGAGAAGTTGTCATCTCAGCAGAGAATCACAGAAAAAGGCAAGCAACAAGAGTAAGCAGTAAGGAAAATAAGATGCACAAAACAAATCTACCTAATATTGAAGTACCAGAAAGTGAAATAATCTAATTGGAATTAGGGCTCACTTTGCATATGACACTCCATGGATTAGATGCAGAAATTAAACCAGCTGGTAACTTTCTGTATTGTCAGGAACATTAAACCCATTCCCTGAAATAAATTGCTTGCTCAGTTTCATATGTCTGCTAGGGCTAAACACCCCGTTACAGTAAGATGGAAAAAGACAGATTCATCAGCAACCACAGAGACCAGGCCCAAAATAATTCAGCAGAGATTAAGGTCTTGAGTTGGCACAGTGCCTGGGAGTGAATTACATCCATGCCACTGGTCTTAGTAACCTTTGTCATATGGCCCTTGCTATATATTCCTACAGTGACTTAGTATCTAGCTCCACTTACTTACTTTTTTCATCAAATATCTTCAAAATACCAATAGCATATTAGAAGATTTCCAGTGATGACATGTTTGGCACCCAGGAGCATTGTCTCTCTAATTTAGTTTGGCTTTTATGTCTCTCTTCACGAGTAATTTTGCTGAACTCAATCCTTCCCACTCCATCTCCTGGTACAAATGTCTATCAACTCACTGTGAACATGGCTGTTTGACCAGCTCTCAGGCTTGAGAAGACTTCAGTGAAAGTACAGGAAAGGGAATTCTGCTCAGAAAAGTACAAAGATTGTGATAAAAAATATTCAGAACAGAACTCTGACTTTTTGCCAGAAGATTGACATTACACTGCTCAGCATTGGAGCTCCACTGTTTGATAGCAGTTATCATTCCATGGAAGGAAAAGGACTGCTTATCAACAGGGATGTGTAGCAGGCCTTCATGGGTTGTCATTCCATATGTAGACACAAACGACATCAGGACACTTCAAATAGATGAGCTATTGCATGAGGCAGCAGCATTTAACTCTGTAACTTGGTATTTGTTTGGAAAGCACAGCTGTCTGGCTAGTAATAGCACTAAACTAGCCTGCTTTTAGCATTGATGAAATAAGTGTCTCATGAACCTTTTTTTTCTTTTCAGCTTGAAGGCTTTTATTCAGGATATGGCAAGTGGGATCATTGTGACCTCAGTTCAGCTCCATCTGCTGATAGAAACATTATTTTTGCTTTAAATATTGCTTTAAATAATTTAGACTGAAAACCCTCAGTATGAACATCACAAAGAGATGCCTGCAATGGAAATCATAATGTTTCCTGTAGCATCCTGTTCTGAGACAATGTCTAGAAGGAAGATGAAAACCTGAGCTCAGGTTTCCCTCCCTCCTGCGTGTAAGGAAGGGCTGTGTGCGGCTTCTTGGGAAACTCAGCTGCTGCCTGCAGTGCAGTGCAGGTTTCTGGCTAGGACCCCACTAGGAATCAAATTTTGGTGCATAGGTCTCCATAGGTAGGTTTGTCCTGTAGCATTGGCTGTTTTGCTGCTGTGATGTAAGACACAAAGTGGTTTCAAGTTACTAAGGGCATGTTTCAGGGGAGAGAAATGCAGAGAAAGGAGACAGGACAACATAGAGATGCAAAGCTTACAGAAACTAGACCAGGGATCTTTAAATCTGCTTCTTGCTTTAGTTAACTTGCAATTAACATTTGAAGGATAGATCTTACCATATACTTCTATTGGTTCAGTCCTTAGGCTGAACTCAAGCAATCAAAAAAATCATGACAGACTGAAAGCAAATAAAAACCTCATAGATTGTGCTGTTTGGCCCTGAGCCAGTAAAGTGTACACTCAACAGTTTTTCAAAGACTTGAGAAAATGTTTGTTAGCAAGAAAATCCCTGAAAGTGAAAATTCCCACATAACTGTCAGACTCCAAGAATCATGGGTTGAAGAAAAAACCTTAGTGTTGCAAATCTTGCTGTAAACTGAGTGCAGCTGACAATATTCAGATTGCAGGAACCCATGACCCTGTTGAGCCTGGATTGTTTTGCTTATTCATGCTATGGACAATGACCACTACCATCAATGTGTAGCCCATCTCCATCCATTCAAAATACAATATGACTGCTGTTATGAATCAGTAATGGTGGGTTTCTGTGTCAGGTCTCTTGAAAGACACACGATCTTGGCTTTCGGACAACAGCCAGCACCCCCTGAAAGCACTGTACAAACAGTTGCTTAGGAGGTTGCGCATCCATTCCCAGTGCACATTGCCCTTATCACTGAACGCACAATGACATAGGTGGTAGAACTAAGTTTCAACCAAAAAAGACTGAAGGGCTATGGATGCCAAATTTACATCCCACCCTTGGGAATTATTTCTGCCTAGCGAAGCTGAAAATAAGAGTTGTGAAGTCCATTGAAGAGGATTGCACAGCTGTTACCGTATTAAACATTTCAGTGAAGGAAACCTCACTCTGTTAAATTCACTCACACCCTAAGTAGCTTTTTCAATGAGGAACTCTCACCAAAATTGCTGGCAAGGAAGAGACAGCCTTAGTTAAGGCAAGGAATATATATGTTTATTGGAAGTAATCCTAGATCCAATGAAATTACTTGCAAATTTTCATTGATTTCAATATTATGGGCTTTTGACCACATTTAAAGGAGAGGAGATGAACTCCATAGGATGGCAAGTCATTTATCTTTTCATATGGTTTAGTGCAGGAATTTGAAGAAGTTCTTTCCTGGCATGCATGTACTGATGTGTAGTCACTATTCTACTGCTCCTAGACTCTTTATAGCCTACAAATTAGGTAGAAATCTCAGCTGCTATCTGATATCACAAGTTGTCTTTTATGCCCAAGTTGTATTACATGACTGAAGGATTCAAACTCATTAACAATTACAAATTAATTAACACATACAATTCAACATAAACCAATTGGAGTTTATGTCAGTTTGTAAACATTTTAATGTGAAGTTTCAAAAACTCCAAGTAACCATCCACAGTAGCATGTCTGGAAAGCTCAATTTCTGCTCTCACCAGTGACAGCTTACAGAGCTGGTCTCAGTTCTGGACTGGGTCACTCTTCCTAAGCAGATTTCTTCACCCACCTCATGCCTTTCTGAAGTCAGCAGACCTCCATATATGTACTAGCAACTGTCTTCTCAGTCTCAACTGAAAAACCAAGCCCAAAGGAAGAAAGAAGGAAAGAAAACACTTTTCCGATAAATCAAATACAGTGAGGAAAGGTCCTGCAGAAATGTATTTATAACACACAGGATGTTAAAACAAGTCAGGGATAAAGGGAGAATGACTCAAGCAAATTAAGCGTTCAAATAATGTATCAGGCTTTGAGTTGGCAAGAAGGCTACAGAACCAGATGTAGACTGTGAATCAGCAGCTCTGGAATGCCAGCACAAAAAGAATGGTAGTAATGATCCAAGGGGACACAGAGGCATGCAGAAACTGTTCCAAGACCATTTTAGCAAAGCAAATGTTTCCAATATATATATATTGCTATGATGGTAATGTCTCAAACACTTATTAGCTTAGTTGTTCAGAAGCATTAATTGAGGTCAAAATGAGTTCCTGAGATCTTAAGCAGATGAAATCTTCAACCACCCAGGCAAAATTTAAAATAAAAATATCCATGCTTTAGAAAGACCTATTTGCTGGAGGGTGGAAGCAAAATGCTGAATTACTGCTGCTTAGTTTCCAAAATCTGAATTCCAGAGGCTGACTTCTGCTCTGGCTGGCACTACAATGGGCTGAGGAGCAAGCAGAGGGGAGCGATCCCATGCTCCCGACAATCTGGTGCCAAGCGCAGGATTCCTTTCAGTGGGTGGGATAAGAGACGTGCTGTGGGCAAGAGCAGCATTTGTCCCCGGCTAACTTTGGCTGCTTGCTAGTCTTAGGATGGATGCAGGTCCAGCAGGAAGGCTTGGCACGTATCCCTATCCTCACCCTACTGGTTGTGCTCTCTCCTTGGCGATGGGGGAGGCAGGATTATTGCAGTACCCAGACTTCATTACTAAAGATCTTTTGTACTCTGTGAAAAGATGCTTGTACAGGTCAGTGAGAGTCCCTATACCCTTTTGTTTTTGGCAGTGTCACTCATTTCTTCACTCCTACCAGAGACGAGGGATACCAAAACACTGTTTGGCCTCTTTGGTCCATGTAAATTCAATAGCCCCTGTGCAGAAAAATTAGATGGGTTTCACTGGACAAAGCAAATTAAGTTTCTGTTTCTGGAAAGAGGAAAAGCACGTGATACTGCTGGAAGAATTATTCTTCTTTTCATGAATTAAGTCATACTTCAGGAAATTTTGCTGGGGTTAGAATATGTCTACTTAACTTCAACTGTCACTTATTGATTTTATGATTAATTTTCCTTTTATATTGAATAGAAAAAAAAATCATTTATTTATAAAATCCTAACAATAATCTTTCTTCCAGCTTTCAACTCAGAAATAACTTTAAAAGAATTTCTCTTGGTTACCCCTATCAGCTGACTGACTTGACAGAATACCCTGCTCTGCTCAGCATACAAAGAGACCATTGTCAATATTCAGAAAACACCTCAACACTTCATACAGAAACCACATGAAAGGACCTTCATGGTGACCAGATAGGTCAGTTGGCAAGAGGAAGACTGATAGCCATGAGAAGCCTATTCTATGTGTGTTTATAATTACCACACAGGCTGCTCAGGATATTTTTACTTCTTTTTTTCTTGTGGCTCTCCTGTCAGCAAAGTCAAACATCTTTTATGGCTTCCATAATCTCCCTGAAGCTGCATTTTCCTTGAAATCCATTTCAGTATTATGAGGGGGAATAATCTTGTCACCAAGGAAGCAGTAATTGTTTTCTTCTTTCAATTAAAAATTAGTTCTACTTTTGACTTGTTCCCCAAATTACTTTGTTCTAGTTCAGAATAGCAATGCTGAGTTCTTTTCAAAGAGCAGGACAGTAACTCTTTTTTGTCTATACTAGTGAAATCTCCGGATCTAATTTGGATGAAGACAGGACAAGAAAAAAATCTAGATATGACAAGAATTTTTAGTGTTTCATTCTCCTTCTCAACTGAAAAATCCCATCCAAGATTGTAATGCACTTTACCCTGGGTTGTGGTCAGGAGAAGAACATTGTTTTCAGAGACACCATTCCTTAGACCAGTGCTGTACTGTGCTCTGAGGCGTATAGTTAAATTACGTTCTTTTCAGTCCCACTATGCCTAAACCAAAACTTAAGGAAAATTTAATAATTGTGTGTGCTTTCTGCACTCATTGCAATTACAGCTGCAATTGTGTGACTGAAGGGAGCAGCAGCAGCAGCAGCAGCAGTTGCCCTCCACTGCTAAAGTGTCTCAGTCCTCACCAGAAAAGACCACTGGTAGGATGAGAAAGTTACGTCACTCTTCTGTTCATCCATCCCTCGCTGCTGCCCAGGTTGCTCACATGTGTGACAAAAACGGTAGTTTGGGAACTGAGGACACTGAGTTGGGAACTAGCCTATGGCTCCTTACAGAACACCAAGCAAATACCTGGCAGTAATACACTGATGATGATGGGAGAGTTGACCTCAAGTGTTTATTTAGAAGCCTAAAGTTGTGCCTCTCATTGCAAAGCACCTGGGCATTTCAGAAATTTTGAAGGGTCTTTTTGTACTCTTTAAGCATGAAAGGAAATTGTTCAAATCTCTGCCTGTTTTTGTTCCAGTTACTGAATGGGGAGTCTAATCTTGGCCTGAAAATGTAAAAACAAAAGCTGGTCCTGTTCAACACCTCTCCTCTAATAAAAAACTTGAAATAAATAAATTGAAATAATAAACTCCCATGTGTATTTCACGTGCAGCTGACCTGCTATGCCCTCTAAATACATACACACAGCGAGTGATCTTCTTTTGATTTATTACTTGTTTAGGTAATACAGGTGTTTTGTTCTCCAGAGTAAAAGGCAGAAATTACAAAACAAAAGGTAAAAAAACCCCCAACCAACTCTATGCCTAATGGCTTGTATTTGCAGATCAAATAACGTAGAAATGTTTGTAACTGTTTCTGAAAAGCTTATGGGTTTGGATATTATCTCACTGAGCAGAAAATCACCGAGAAATGGAAAAATAAAGAAAGACTTCATTTGTAAAAGTATGAGAGCTCGATAAATGTATGAAAAGATGATCTCTGTCTTGAACTAGAGCTTGGGGTATGGCTGTGTTTGATTCTTTGCTAGTTCTGCCATTGGGACTTTATGTTTACACTTGTAACCCAGGCAGAGAAATGGCATGCAAGGGAGAAAAGTGCTAGAAAGTACTTATTAGTGCCTATGTAAATAGCAGGTTTTGCCTTGTATGGGCACCAAAATGCTTTTTTAACATACATTCAGTGAATACCCAAGCAGCCTCAACACTGAAGGGCCCTATATTACCTTACAAACTTCATACAGACACACAAGGTAAGCTTAAAATGCATACACAAAATAGCTCAGACTGATCTGCAGCTAGAATTACTCTATTAATTAACATTTTGATATTGAAAGGTTTTTTACATGCATCCCAAGCTAAATGCTAGTTGTAAAAAGCCAGTAATTGGAGTCTATTGATACAAAACACAGCGGATGCAGAGCAAACATAATGATTATGAGCTTGGCTGACTCTACATATTCTTTCTGCAATTTTACCTGGTTACATTCCCAACCTGAATTGGAAGATCATAGATGACAATGATAATTTCACATTGAGATGCAAAAATACACCCTAAGAAAAGAAAACAGTTTGTACTCTCCAAAATGAATGAAAACATTTTCTGCACAGACTCACAGTAGTTTATGCAGAATTGCTCATGGTAGATTGATGGACAGCGGGCAATTGACGTACTGTGAAAACAATATAATACAGTCAGATGTACAGACCTAATGTTTGTGATTTAAAATTACATAATTTACAAGGTCAAATGTTTCAAGTTTTGTCAATATTTGTTCCTCTGACAAAATAATTCAGCATTCTGCTGAAAAGGATATTTTATTGTGGCAACCTCAGAAATACCAAAACATTTATGATAGACATCCATTGCATTTATTTGCACAGTTGAAAGGCAAATCATCTGTCATCTGATTGATTTTCTCTGTGACAGCCCTGAAGCTCCATTAACAGTATTTGAAAAGATAAGCAAGTGTAATGCAGTCAAAGAGTTTGAATTTTGGCAGTGTGTAATCATGTGCGTGTAATGTTAAGTGGTGATACTTGTTCTTCAGTCATCAATTTGACTCATCTGAAAACACAATATGGGCAAAGCAGAAAAAATAAAAAGGAAATTCATTCAATCAAAATAATTCTTTCATATTTTGATTTCAGCAAATAAAACTTTCATAGCCTTATTCATCAACTTTTTCCAGTTCTTTAGGAAATCATAAGCTCTACCACAGGGTTAAAACTGGATAAAAAAAAATCGTAGAGACTGTTTGAATGAGGACTATTGCATATAGATAAAACAGTTTGTGAGCACTTGTTTCAGTAGTCTGGCACTAGAATACTAAACCATTTCCTATCTTCAAATCCTACATCTTGAATGATGTGGAATTCATTATTTTCACTTATAACTCAATTTCAACAGAGAAAACATTATCTTACCTGGGAAAATGAACTTCAGAAGGTTGGAGTTTTCAAAATATTGAGACTACTCTTCTATTTAAATTTAATTTTGATTGCACATGTTGAGAGTTTTATGATTTGATTCTAAATTATTGAAATACATTAAATGATAATAAGGACCATCTTATAAGCTTTCATAAGCTGAAGCTTTTTAAAACACACTAATCTGATAGCCTTCTATGATGGTGTGACCAGTTGGGTAGATGAGAGGAGAGCAGTGGATGTTGTCTATCTCTACTTCAGCAAGGCTTTTGACAGCCTCCCGTAACATCCTTATAGGTAAGCTCAGGAAGTGTAGGTTAGATGAGTGGACAGTGAGATTGATTGCAAATTAGCTGAATGACATTGCTCAGAGGGTTGTGATCAGCAGCACAAAGTCCAGTTGGAGGCCTGTAGTTAGTGCTGTTCCCCAGGGGTCAGTGCTGGGCCCAGTCATGTTGAACATCTTCATCAGTGACCTGGAAGAAGGGACAGAGTGTACCCTCAGCAAGTTTGCTGATGATACAAAACTGGGGGGGAGCAGCTGACACACCAGAAGGCTGTGCTGCCATCCAGCGAGACCTGGACAGGGTGGAGAATTGGAGAGGAACCTAACGAAGTTCAACGAAGGCAAGTGTAGGGTCCTGCACCTGGGGATGCATAGCCCCATGCACCAGCTGGAAAGTGGCTCTACACCTGGTGGACAATAGGTGTGCTCTTGTAGCCAAGGCCAAAGGTATTCTGGGGTGCATTAAGAAGAGTGTGACCAGCAGGTCAAGGGAGGTTCTCCTCCCTCTCTACTCTGCCTTAGTGAGGCAGACACCGGAGTACTGTGTTCAGTCCTGGGCTCCCCTGAGAGATGGGGAACTACTGGAGA
>VYZX01021709.1:5664-31205 GCA_013401335.1 Brachypteracias leptosomus
GAGTTTAACGACATAGCACCACGTGTATATTTTGCGTTTTGTAGAGAAATTATGATACATATTCAGCCATTGAGATCCCAGTATATTATTTTCATGAAGGAAAAAATGTTATTCTTCTTTGAGGTTTTTTTCATTTGCTTGTTTTTTTTAATTTTGTTTTTTAAAAAAGTAATTACATCATGTTTCAGGTTATCTATATTATTCCTGTCTTGCTAGACAGGACCTTATCATTAGCAAAGACCATACTGTCTTACTGTCACAGCAAAGGGTGTTTTAAACACCAGAGACCTGTTTCATCCTGAATTTGTGGCTGCTCAGAGTTTGAGTTTGGCTACCTGTGCCATCTCAGCAGTTTGAAACTAAAAGCATAACCTGCAGGAAAAAAAGTAGTATGTGTTGTCTTAAGCTCCTGTTTAGTAAAACACTTAAGTGCTTATTTAACTTGAAACATGCCTGAAACATATTAATTCCTTATTAATTGCTGATTTGTTAATTGTAGTGGATTTATTAAATTGAAGACTTAAGAAATGGAGAGCCCCCATAGGATGATAGGACTAAGTGAGATCCATACTGAATAACTCAGCTAGTTCACCTAAGGGCTTGTAGCTCCCTGTTTACATAGACATACACTAACATGCATATTTCCTATGCAGTGTACTGCAGTTTATGTTAAAAATCTCAGATTATTTGCAAGCAAGATGGTACCTTTGATGATAGAGTGCAGATCCAAGCAAAACCTCCTCATGTCCTAAAAATTGCATGCTCTGCATAAGGTACACACTAATGAGGCTGTGTCAGAGTAGCCCTCCAGCTTGCCTCATCAAGAAATGCTATGGATAATATTACCAGGGTTTGTAATATCAGTAAGGCTTTGGAATAAAAATTATGTTCAGCTCCTTTCAATTCTGAAATTGATGGTTAGATAAGCAACAGATGGTAGAGACTTTTGCAAATGCATAGTATTTTCAAATTAACTTAAATACGCTGTATATGGCTGTGCTGTAAAACCAAATCGTAAATTGTATATATGCACTTGTAGATATGCAATGAGGACTGTAACCTTTAGTATTCTAGCTGTCAGTTTTGCTTTTGTTATCTGTTCCTAGAAGAGAAAATCTTCATCAGTCTGTGAATCTAGGTTCAGCAGAAACAGTGCAAAAGAGATTATCTGGATTAAAGACACTAGCAACAACAATAACAATTTAAAAATACTTATAAGAGGGTACATACAGGAGGAATATGGAAATTATCATAAATGATACTTCTCAGGCTACTAAAAATATTTACATTTACCAAGGCATAGGCAGCTACAGAAAAAAACAGCTTCGTGGAATGTGTTTGGACCCTTGGAAAATTAACAAAGAACAAAGTCAGTGTTGAGTGCAGGTAAAAGTTAACAGGAGGCTCTCAGAGACTGAGGATTAACAATGATCTATTCAGTATATTTATTTTGTTTCTTTGCAATGTAGAAGGTAAAGGTGTGTAAGGAAAGCAAATTAAAAGAGACAAAAATAGAGATGACATCAGTTTTTGCTTAGTCAAGTCCACAGAAGACTCTGAGGAATTCTGGAGATCTGATTTAGGCAGTTAGGGAGTAGAAATACAAATATGTTCAGTTTTGACAAATTTCCTGCAATGTAAATTGTATAGAATTATTTGCAGTATTTATGACCATTGATTGAATTGTAAATTAGCTATAACTACTTGATAGAAAGAATTTCAGTGAAATTCAGATACTACTGAAGTCTCTGGGAGTTTTGCCATTTCTTTCATTGGGGATAGGGTTTCCCCATGATCATCATCACTGTAGACAGCTCTATAGAAAAGGCTGCTCGGTTCACAGCGGTGGTCTTAGCGGCAAACAAAATGGTTGGATGGATAAAGAATGGGTTGGAAAATAATACTGCAAATATTATGAAAGCTATCAGTGTTATCCTCTTGCCTTGAATATGCTGCTGAATTCGTAAGTTTCTGCTTGAAAAATGTATACATCATAAACAGAAAGGATACAAGAATAGTAACAAAAAGTATCCAGGAGAAAAATTTACATGCAAAGAAAGAATGAAAATAGGAGAGCTTAGTTTGAGTCAGAAGACGAGTGAGACTTCATAGAAAATGAGTGATTTACACATGGTAAATCTGATTTCTTTCTTGGCTTTGCCCCATGGTGCAAACAAAGAGGAATGTCAATGAATGGAAAATTGATAAGAAGGAGGTTTTGATGTTTTGCAGAATGGGATTTACAGGTGCAGAAAGTGGAAAGTGTGGCAGGGTTAGGAAAAAAACCCCATAAACTAGACATCCAGGTTTGTAAGGCAGTTCTCATAGATGCAGTGACGTAAAGTAGGAACACATGAGCTAACATTTACCCTATGACAAATTTTTCAATGAGTCTCCTTTTGGGATATTGATGATTCTGGTTGTGGTTGGTTTTGGGTTTTTTTTGACCTGGAACCTATTTGTTATGGGTGATAGGATACAGAACTTGGTCACATACTGCTATACTGCTATGACTTGTGTGACTTCTCCTTCCTACCTTCTGTGCCTTACGTGGGGCTGCAGTTTAGTGCAGGTTAGGAAGAGTGATGGAGGCTGCGCAGAGCCTCACCGAGCAGTCTCAGGTGCCTGGGTCTCATGATTGCTCAGCAGCAGAAAGCCTCTGCTCTGGAAAAGGGAGGCCCTCCTGAGATAAGGAGCTCTGTGGAACTCTCTGGGTTCAGGGAAGATTCTTATTCTCCCATCTTATTCCCATCAGGGAATCTTCAGTCTACGATGGAAAGCAGCATTTACACTTTTATGCTCATCTTTTGTGTTTGGACAATAAATAAAGTCCTGAAGCAAGGACCACAGACTTTTCTAGATATTGGTAATTCCCTGGGCTAGTAAATAACTTCAGTCTCTCAATGTTCTATTTTAGCTTTTCAAGTAAAATGTTCTGATTTGGTATTTCAAGCAATAAATTGACTAATGCTTCTGCCACACAGTGTAGCAGGAGTTGGCTCATAATATCCAGATGCTGTCAATGAGCAATTTATTTTATTTTTTTTCAACATGAGTTTCTTTCAAGCATTACTTTTTATGCTACAGTACAGTTTCTTATACAAAACAGTAGAAACAGCTTAGAATAGCTAGAAATGCTTAATGATTAGGGTGGTACACAGCTGAAGCATTACCAGTGAAATAGCTTACTTACTGATTTGTTGCCAGGTAGCGAGCCAATTAGCAGTGCTGGTTATTATTTACATTTCATGCTATATATCACTAAAATTGTGTTGTTGATTTATCATTTATATTGTTGTATTGTCAGCATAATTTATTCAGATCATGCTGAGATACCTGGGAAATTAAGTAATAAAGAGAATGGCATGGAATATTTCTGTATTCAGAGATATTTACTTAGCTTTTAATGAGAATGCATGTTCAGGTAAAACATAGATCACTTAGCTATTCAATTGTTTTTTTTAAACAAACCTGCTAAAAGTTTATACTTTGTATTTTCTATAATTAAAATGACTTGGTTTTGATTTCTAATCTGACTTTACTGTTAAATAAGTCACTTTTAACAGATTAGTTTAAATAGCATACCAAATAATTGTGCCAACTTAGTTGATTAGTGAGTTGCAGAAAGCTGTGCTAGTTGATATATTATTGAGGTATCCAGTGTTCTTTATGTATTTGCTACTTTAATTTTTTTGGCAAATACTAACGTATCCTTTTATCGGAAATCCTTCCTAATTGCTTGTATTAAAAAAAAAAAAAAAAAAAAGGAAAAAATAGAATGAAAGCAAGCCCATATTTTACAAAATGTAAATACTTTGGATATATTCAGCTAACCAGCAAGGGTGCCGTGTCAGCTTTTGAATGCTTTTTGTACTTTTTTTCCTTAGAAGGGAATAAAACATTTCTGAGGTCTTTGTATAGCTTCATCTTATAATCTCTTCCTTTTAACAATCCTATCTCATCCTTCTAAAATCTTTTAATTGTCTAATAGGTTTATATTTGTTCAATCGGCTGGCTCTAGTCAAGAACGGTTCTCTTGAAATGTTCTATACAGAAAAAATGACCTGGTAGTTGCAGTGGATATGCTTTTCCATTATGAAAATGTTGTTTCTTCATAAATTTGTGAAAATTAACTTTTACATTAGGCAGTAATTCAAAGCAAAGTGGAAAAGGATATTATTTTCCTTAAGCTATTAAAAACCCCTTATCTTTTTCAGTTACCTTTGACTTTAGTTTCAGTTTGGTTTTGGTCTTTTTTAAGGATAGTTCTACCACATATGCTAAACCATATAAAACACACTTTCTTGTAGTCTATCTCGTTACAGGAATCTTCTTAAAGTGACCTTTGCTTAAATAGCTTTATTGACTCCAGCACTTGAATTTTCTGCCACTCCTGTGGCATGCTTTTCAATTTTCACAAGGCTGCTTCTTCACAGTGACCCTCCTGGATATGTTCAGACCTGAGAAATAAATAAGCCCAAGAAGCAAACACTAGTAATCTTTCAGAAACCATCTTATTTTCTGTTTACTAGCTTTTAGTTGATAATTTTTGCATCTATTTGGTGTGCTGAAATTTGTATGTGCCTTTAGAAATCAAAGGAAAAAAATTCTCTTAAACTTAAAGGAGAGACTCCTGAAAGTGGATCTTTTTATTTGAAGACATTCTGACAATCCTTTGTATGTACTTTGACACAAGGTTGTGTGACTGGGGTGTATGATTTAGTGTTTTGATAGAAGAATGAATGAAACATGTCAAGGAAAAAATGACTGTTGAGCTAAAAACTTTGCTGTAATATGGCTCAAACTTATTTGGATTAATCCTATTCCTTTATGGTAAAGAAGTGTGAAGGAAAACTTAAATAATACCTGTCTCATCTCATTGCTGGCAGTAGTAGGAGACATGTATTTTGTTTGCAATCTTGTATAAGTGAAGAACAGCACTTGCTGGTAAGTAGGTGTAACAACCTTCTCAGAAGTTGCAATCATAGATCTTCTATGGGTTTAGTGTTAAGATCAAAGTTAAATGGTTTTCAAGAGTACAAGGTATGTGCACTCAGGTGGATTATCTAGAGGCTGAAGAATTTTGTACATTAAGAATTAGCAGATCACTAGTAAAATATTTATCATGTTAATAATCAAAGATACTTCATTCACTTATTTTGACAAATGTAGTTTAGTTTCAATCTGAAATTACTCCTGAAATATGAGTGCACTGAAGGCGTATTTTATGAAAATATTGAAATTTAAGCTTGAGACAGTACTGCATATTAAGAGATTGGGAGCATGTGTGTGTCTGTGTGCAGAAGATAGAAATACCTCTGTTATTTTTGCCACAAGATATGTGAATCAAATGGGAGTAAGTGGTGCTCTACTACACAGTTTTACTGTGCATCTGCTATGAAGATTTCAGCAGGACAGCAGGTTTTTTGCTTTCCACTTTTCTCCTGAAACCTCTGTGTGTCATTAAACAGCTGGAACAGAATACATGGCAGGCTGTAGGAAGAAGCAGCATTATTCCATCTGTGAGAGAAAAAAAGATCGCTTAACTTGCTCTTAGCTCTGTTATTTGAGATTCAGAAGATCTCTTCTCACTTGAATGATAAATGTCAAGTTCCCACAGAACCCCTCCCTTATTCTCTTTAAATATAATCGAAAACATTTGTCTATGGCAGTTAGTGGTTTTTCTATTTTAATGTTATAATATTGATGAAATTAAAGTTCTTTATTTTAATGTTATTTACTACAAAAGTCAATTGCTTAATCAAAAGCTGATTCCTTTAGGCAGAAAATATGCTTCCCCAAATTCCAGATTTTTTAGTGTTTATCCTTTTGAACTTGGATAACTTATGTTCTGTGTCTTAAACTTCACTAGTCTGTCTCAGGATTTCATTAAAAATACCAGCAATATTAACATGTTTCTGGACTTGTATGCTCTCCTATGCTCTCAGTTTTCTTAGCTGCAATGAATAGTCAAAATGCATCTTGGAGAGCTGAATGGCAGCTTTCTTTGATCAAATATCTTCATCCTGCTGAAGTTATCCGTTGTTGGTGATTAATTACTGGATTATTTTGGTACTGTGTTTCCATGTACATATGGAAATAAGTACCTATTCTGTGAGAACACTAAAATCTCTGTGTTTTGGATTTTCTTCAAAGTAGCTTGTGTATCACTAGCACCGTGTTGAACACCTTTTTAGTAACTCTAGATGGACCGTATCTGACATTCACCTAAGATGGTGTCCTGTGTCTTTTAATGAGGTATTAACTATACATTTATATTATGAAATCAAATAAACAGTTCACAGAATGTTTCATGTTAAATTTCTGCCAGTTTTATCTCGGCTTCCTTCTCTAGGAAAAGCCAGTTTTGTACAGAACAGATCTTTTGCAATCATACAGTCTAGTTTCATGTTCAGTTGATCTTTATTAAATCTGACGGGTTTTTGCCCAAAATTTCTGTACTATGTCAATTACAGGTAGTGTGAAACCAAAGAAAATATTCAGAAATATCCCATTCCCTCTAATCCCTTTATTCTCTTTTAATATTATTTTTCTTTACCTAGTTCTCAACACATGGATTTTACTGTCTTTATTCTCCTCATCCATGCTGCATGAAGCTTGTTGAGGAACACTCATTTGGAATGCGACAGTCAAAAGAGAGGTTTATTTTGTGTTGTGAGGTCATCAGAGCAACTGTTTGAAGGAGAACTGTCCCTTTATAAGCAGATTTGAGAAAGAAAGGTGTCAGATAAGAATCACAAAAAGGATGAATAGGAGAAACAGAAATTTAAAAGGGAAGTTTGCAGATTACAGAAAAAAGTAGATAGGACAGTAAGAAAGATAAGATTGTTTGGGTGCAGATCATGGTTTTCCCATGATTTATAGAGTTTTTCAAAATTCAAAGCAAAGCTGAGCTGACTCATGGCTATCAGTATAAACACATCTCTTATGAATCCAAAACAGAGAGTTTTATGGAGCTCTGGTACAAAGCAGATGGATGCATGGGATTTCAGTACACCCCATCCACTCTCTTTCCCTTCCTATTCTCAATATTTGTGGAGAATTCAAAAAGTTTCAAGTTAAATCATTGTGTTACAAGAGATAACACAATAAAGCTGAAGGATAGTTTGTCCCACCTGTGACTTCTTCTCCTTTATCAGTATGATTCAAGCCTGTGTTTCTTGAACAAAGAGGAACAGCAGCTCATATCTCCTCTGTTTATGCTCCCAGTACTGCTGGCTCATTTTTTTCCTGTGCAAGATCCTTCCCTTGCATGTACACCTAGGCCAATGTGTACCATGCTGAAGCAGATCTGTGTAGCTGACTCTGAAATCTTAGGTCAAGAAGTCTTAGGAGAGGAGAAGAAATCTCATATTTTGCTCTATGGTTTCTTTGGAAAAAAATGTTGGCATTAAATATCGCTATCTAGTTGATTTTATTACTTCCTCTCTGCTCTCTTCCTGTTCCTTCTCTAACAAACGTAAAACAAAAGTGGACTGAGTTTTAGGAGCACCTCCAGCATGGCTGGCTCAGTTGCCAAATTCTGGTTTGCATAACTGCTGATTAACCAAGGGTTGGCCTTGTTGACAGGCAGTAGTATGAACTCTTCCTTCAAAAACTAATAGAGCTCCAATGTCAAATAATTATCTACTGGATCTGTGGAGATCAATGGGAGATTGTCCCAGTGTTTTCAGGGTGGGGTCTTAAAGGTGCTCTGAGAGTGAGTGTTAACAAAAAGGTGAAACGTCTGTTTAAAGTTACCACTCTTAACCATATATTTAGACACTTGGTATTTTAACCATTTATATTTACTGTACTCTGGGAATATTGAAAAGCATAGAACAATTGGTGGGTTAAATTAGAAAACACTGTATTATATTGTGTACTGTACTAGCTAGATTTATCTCTTTATCATTTTGTTCTCATTCCAAGATGAAGTGGAAATTGGGCAGAGAAAGATTAATAGTCACTAAGCAGGGATACGGTGATTGGAGAGATGTTGCATATGTTATGTTGGTCCCAATTATTTCATTCGATAGCAGAGTTTAATTGTATACCTGCATTTTGGAGAAGTTTTCAATTTGTCATTGCTTGTGACTAGGTGAAAGTTGCTCATTTAGATCAACCCAAATCTTGCTTATCTGGATTATTCTGCTTCCTGTTTGGAAGGAAGGAGAGATTGTGTTTGAGAATAAAATTAGTTGTACACAGGTTTTACCGTATTCTGTACCTGGCTTATTACCATAGATGAAAAGAAAGACACACTTTATTAACTTAACTTATATGGGAATTCTGATTATCACATTATTTTGGTTTTAATTGTGACTATTTGATGCATGATCCAGTTGCTTCACTGTTCACCATCAGTCCATTGTTTGGCCCTTCTGCCCTCTTCTCATAGAAGACATTAAGGGCTTAGCAGTGGAATTTTGTTACTGTTCATTAAAATCCTCTATCCTTTACTTCAGCTTCCTTAAGGAATAATTTCCCTTGTTGTCTTCTGGTTGTAGGAAAACCAGTACTTAAAGCAGGACTTGCATTACATTATCTCATCACTTGCTATTAGATACTGTGATCACTTAGCTTAGCAGCCTCCTTCATTACTGGGGAGTGATAAGCTATTCCTTTCCAAAAATTGCTTTTACATGTATCTGCTTCCTAGTTGAAGAGATATAAACTGTTCTCCTGGAATAATTGAGAACAATGGTTTTGATAGGTAATTGCTGACCCACTCCCTTCCTAGTTGGTGGTTTGTCTTCTAGCTTTGTTAACTCTGGAAGTTACAAGGGTATCTCTCTTCTGCTCCCCTATTCAGGATCAGAGTGAAATTTAAACACCTAATATGTGAATACTATTTCTGTTAGAGCAAAATAATTTAACTTATGTGGCTGCTAACCAGTTTAAAAAGGTAACAAACACAGTGCTACCATTCTGTTTCAAAAATCACTTGCTAATCTGGAAAATTGGTCCCACTGGGTGAAGACAGGACAAGGGGCAACAGGTGTAAGCTCGAACATAGGAGGTGCCACATAAATATGAGAAGAAACTTCTTCACAGTGAGGGTGACAGACACTGGAACAGGCTGCCCAGGGAGGTTGTGGAGTCTCCTCCTCTGGAGATGTTTGAAGCCCGCCTGGACGTGTTCCTGTGTGACCTGCTCTAGGTGATCCTGCTCCGGCGGGGGGATTGGACTAGATGATCTTTCGAGGTCCCTTCCAATTCTGTGATTCTGTGAATATATTTCTGCACTCAGCCACACATGACCTGTTCACAAAATCTAGGGGGAAGGTGTAAATAGTACATGTTTAGCAGCTATGGGTTGTTACCTTATTCTGCCCATCAGGCTGATGTGCTCTGGATATAAACAAATCAGTCTCAGCACCTCATACTCTTTGACATTACTGTATATTAATTTTGTATTTTCATGGAGAATTGCCCTGACTGTAGAAAAGAAGTAGCACGGATTTAGCAACCTTGGCATAGTTTTATTTTGCATTGAATGTGAAATTCTATTTTTCCCACACTGTAGTACTAGGGCGTCTTTTATCATTTTGGTGTTTAAGCCACCCTTGCATAATGTGTTCTTTTTGTGAAAGTATCAATGATCCTTTAACTTATCTGTGAAGGAGGAAATGATTGTGTTACCACGTGTGTTTGATTCTGCTACAGGGTCTTTCTCAAATCTTATCACCACATAATATGGGAAAAGCCCTTGGAATAAAAGTCGTCTTTAAAATTGTGTGACTTCTCCTAGCAAGTGCACATGCTATAAAAACTGTTACAGAAAGAGTTTAGTTTTTGTAGTTTTCTATCTTAACGTATCCTTCAGGAAAAGAATATCTTCCCATCTCTTAATGGTGTGATAGCTTTCAAACGTATTGTTGTCTGAACCGTTGATTAAACAAAGTGGTGCTGATTGCAGCAGGGTGGCTAAATGTGGACAGAAGTAGCTATTGCAGCCTGCTCACTAAGAAGTCATTTATCAAAGTTTTATCTGATTTCAGAGGCATTAGATTTATCAGTCACAGTTTATAAATGGCATGTCATCAGGATCAAACCGAAGCAATACCTTACTCAAGCGCTGCTCTAAAGCAAGTGTAAACATCTTCTGCAGATGTACTGTGTCCTTGCACCAGGAGGCATGTCATGCAACACATAATTATAGCAACCTTTAGTGTTTCTTGTTTACTTCTAGAATTTTTTTGTTGTTGTTTTGGTGATCAAAGTTTGATTTCTACTCCTCACTCAATCCAGAAGTGTTTACAATGTCACTGTTGGTGAGAAAAGCATAGCCATTTGGTACAGCGTATAGAAATAACTCTGGAAAAGTCGAAGGAAGGTGCTAGGACCAGCAGCTCCCTGAGTGACAGGGGTCCCAGGGGATGGCAGGGCAGGGCCTCATGAGCAGGGCTCATCCCACTGCTCCAACCAAGGAGTAGGACAGTTGGGGGCAGCCCCAGCCCAGGACATCAGGCACCTCCTGGGAAGGGACCAGCTGAGGGTCAGGCTGGATGTCAGCCTGCTGGGTGGAGATATCAGGATCAGGCCTAGTGAGGGGAACTGGGGACACAAACAGCCCTGGGATGGCCAGACAGAACCAGGGAGCCTCAGCACCCTGAGGGTAGTAGATCTCTGCCCCACTGAAATGGGCAGTTTATCCAGAATATTTACAGACCATACCTACTTATCTGATGAGCAAGGAAGTAAACAGCATACCAAATAAAGATACAAAAATTTACAGCAAAATAACTGATGCACATTTGAGAAAAGCATTTAAAAGAAATCTGCCTCATCTGAGGAATAAACCTGTTGTGTATCCCTGCCTGACTTAGAGTCTTGGGTATGACTGTTTGGATGATGAAACCATTTCAGATTCAAGTGCAAAATGGAGGGAGTTTTATTAAACTTATGAAAATCCATTTGAGTCTAAATTAACCTTGGTGCGACTTTAACCAGCCTAAAAGAAAAAGTGCTAAAATCCCAGTAAGACAGACACCCTGACAACTTGCTTGGGTTTTGGGGTATGTTTTAAAAATTTTGACATTCAGTTCTGTATTTGCAAACTTAACCCACAAATTGTTTATTAAGGGTGAGAAGACTGTTTTAGATCCTTGAAAGCATATACAACTTCTTTAAGTGATTATGAAGGTAAATCTTATTGTCTGGGGAAATGACTTCTGCACAGCTATTTCTTTTATTGCTGTGGTGAATGTGAAGGCATTACTCAGTTTAATAAATCCTACTGTATCTCTCATTCTATGTAGGCTGATATAAATATCTCCAGTTATGTCATATTACCACCTTTGTACAGCTAATGTTACGTTCTTGATGACTGGTGGCTGATAAATGCAAAACCTCATTTGGTTTGTGAGTGATTGAATGCTAACACTGTTTAGATTTCTTAATATACTTGTATTAGCATGAATAAGTAATGAGCGTGCCAGGCTTTTTTGAATATTTGATTGTATCTTTATAATGGATTTGTGTCTCTCTCTTTGTGCTAATGTCATTGTAACTTTGTTGGTGTCATAACTCCAAACCTTAGCAATCGATCTTTATCAGAATATCTTAAGTCAATTACCCTCTCATGGCCAAATTACTGTGTCATCATACTTTTCTTATAAAAGTATTCTGCATATTGCATTTAGGATACAAATAGGTACTAATTCTATCTGCAGTATATTTCTCATTTCTTCATTGTGGCTTCTATTAGTGTATCGATCAGTGACTTTTTCTTGTATTGTCTCTATAAGCATACATGTACACATACATGCAACATTAAGGCTTCTCTTAATTCTACTGTTTATTAATAGACAAACTGACCCTTAATATTCAAATTCAGCCATCACTCATGTGCCCTAGGCTTCTGCTACTGCTAAAAATTAAGCCCTAATGTTTACAGTTTCTTGGAAATCATCATCCATCATTATGGATAGTGATTATTGTAGGAAGAAAGTACTTGTTTGTCAGAGACTTCTAGTTATTCTAATACCCTTAAAAAATATGTATCTGCAGTACAGTAGATTTTCTTTCATCATCCTCCCTCATGTTTTCTGACTCATTTAACAAGTGAAGGAATTGAAAGAAAGGTGACTGTTTTATTAGTAATTTCTTAGTGGTTCCCAAATAGATGTTGCGTTTTCTATGACAAATACCTAAACAGAAGACTGCTAGACCAGTTATACTGGTGTGGACGGGGTATTGCTTGGACGTGCATTGTTCTGTCTCTGCATTTCTGAATAAAAGCTTTTGTTCTAAGGTGCCAGACATACGGGAGTCACCCCTGAAGCAATACTTTTAGTTATGGAAATTTCAAAATCAGTTAAATGGTCTTCAGTTCATAACAGACTTCAACCACTGCTGCTTTGTGGCAGATGTTGTACTCGTTATTCTTGAAATGCGTAGTGGAAATCTGATGTGTAGTGATACACATTCCATACTTCCACTGTGTTGCTAGTACAGCTGAAATATGGATCCATCTGCTGTACTTCATTACCTATTTTTATCAGAGGAACCAGTATGAGCTGGAATATTGGACTACCAGAGGTGGATCTGCCCCTCCCCTTCCATTTAAAATCAGTTAGCCAAAATGTTTCCCATTTTTAAACCTATATCAATCAAAATCACTAATGATAATGTAAAACAAAATAACTCTGCAACAAGGTACAAAAAGAATTACTGAATAAGGGGGGAGAAAAAACACAAAATGGGATTAAAATAAATTACTCCTGCCTGCCAGAGACTGGGAGAGAGGTGGTCCTGTTCTATTTTTCTTTTCGGTCCATTAGCTTAGTGGCTTCTGGATTAAAACAAACTTCACACAGTCCTCTTTTCTTCCTTTAAAATTTCTTTCCATCTCAGCTCTGAGACTTGGATCTGCTCCATGCTGCTGATAGACCCCTTCTTTTCTCTGGAAACTTCCAGTCTGGCTTTTGCTGCAAACTGTGCCCCTGCTATCTCCACTGTCCTGCTCTACCCACGGCTCCCAGGGGCCTGCAGAGCTCGGTGCTCAGTCACTTCAAGGGCAGTCAGAAGCTTCCTCTCCTGCTTCTTCAACGCGTTCAATCCGATCACCGCACAGCTCTCAGAACAACGCAGTCACACAGCATTCCACTTTGCCCATCCACAGAACACCATAAACACACTGTTTGCAGTCCTTAAGGGTGAAGAAATCCATCAGATTGTTCTCTGTCACAAACTGTCACACTGCAGGATGGGTGGAGAATCTTGGTCCACTTTGTGTTTGAAAAGGAAGGCATGGTATGTTAATAGCTGTGAATTTTTTTTTTAACTTTATGTGGTGCGGGAGAATGTTGCGATTAACAAAGGAGAACTTGAGCAAATTGCCTTCATGCCCCAAAATATTGTCCATCTCACTGAAGGGAGTAAAAATGCTTCCTGGGAGTTTGGTCCTTGTTTTCCTTCTAGTTCCTTGTATTCTAGAAAGAAGTTGGTGACTGTGCTTGCCAGGAGAAATCCATGTAGGTCCATCACTATCCTCCTGCAGAATTGAAACATGCTGTCATGTTGTGTCAAGATAACCCACAGTACTGTTGCAAAAAGCCGTAATGAAGACATCTGGAAACACCTCAGATTTTAACAGACTCACCAGTGATTAGTCCAAAAATAAAACTTTGTGAACCTTCCTCTCCTGTTTTTTTGAAACTCCCCACCTTCTCTTCAGCTCGCGGTCTCCATTCCCTAATCATATTCATGCTATCTTCATTCCCACTTGCACACAGTTTATTCAGGCCTGTTTCCCGTGAATCTTTGTTCTGGGTACTTATGTCCCACTTCTCAGACACAAGCAGCATGCTGTCTGTATCAGAAACAGCTCACATAGAGTTTTATGTATCTTGTCCTATTAGAACAAGCCATATATTTTGTAGTTTAGTAGAATTATGTGGGAGAATCAGAAGGGTCACATCTCCCTCTGGGTTTTCACAGAAGAAAATGAATGTGGTATAGTTCATATTGATGCCAAGTACATAATCATATTTTCCTCCTACTTAGGAAACCTTAGCCTCAGAATCTTATGTTAGATGAGCAGATGCATTATATGGGATGTTTTCCAGATTCCTTTTTAAAACTCTGAGTCACTCAGTGTTTGCCATGCAAAGTCCTTTGCTCTGTAACAATGTCCCTAGATTATTTGAATATGCACCAGGAGACATGCTAAATAAATTACTAGATTGAATAGCAAATTTTTAGTAAAGCTTGTCATTCAAGTTAAAGTGTCATGGGTGTCAAAAACCAGTTATAAATTCTAGAAGTACCCTCTATATTTGCACCTGGTTTTGAACAAAGCCTTGCATTTCTGCTTAATGGAATATGCACGGTCATGACCTACATGATGATATGATGAGGTCCAGTTCTGGTGATTTGAAGGTTTCCTAAACTTACTCATTTGAAAGTGTGATAAATCAAGCTAGTGGACAATTTCAGAGCATACCTACTTCAACAGAATTTCAGTATCACGGCCACTTTTCTTCAGCATTTTGTATTTTTCAGCATTGAGCATCTCTCCATTAAGCAGGCTGACTTCTGTGGATCCCCTTCTTAACACTGTGTATTGTGCAAGAAGCTGTCACTTTGGTCAGCTGTGCAGGGTTAGCTCACAGGTCCTCATCTTTGAGGAGGTATGTTGCAAGTAATACTAAGAAGTTTACTTTTTGAGGTTAACTCTTGACACTACAGTTAACCACATAACTATCAGCATGGTGATTTCACTAATGCTCATTTTTTTTATCTCATAGTCCATTAATTCTCTGAAGATTTCAGTTCAATTAGGTGGAATTAGGTTAATGGTTGGGCACGGTGATCTTTTCCAACCTAAATGACTCTATGATTCTCTGATTCTAAGTTCTGTCTGATGAAAACTATCTAGTCTGTTAACTTTACAGAAAGAACTTCAGAACATTTTGTGAGAACATGGTTTTGATGAACTGTTTGTATGAATTTTGGGAACAAAAATGGCTTGGAATAGTGCATGACTTCAAACAGCATGATAAGTACGTAGCTCACAAGAAGACTTACAAAATCCAAGTTTTTTACTGTTATGTCCATATACATATAACTCTCCTTTCACATCTGCTTTGTATTTTTGTGTTTTGTCTGTATTTTGAGCCACAATTCCAATTGCAGTTTTGTTAAGTGAGTTAGAAATAGATTGCACTAGGTGCAGGTGAAAGCAACATCTGGCCTGCTAACTTTATGATTGTCAGAGAGTAAGGACAGCTTTACTCTGATGTAATGTTATGCCTCTTGTCTTCCTAAAATAAAGAAGAAGAAAAAAGAAAGAATGGATTTTCTTCAGGGTGCTTTGCCCACAAAAGCTTTATATAAGGGATATTCTCTTATAGAAATTTGAGTATCTTCTTAAATGTTAACAATCTAAAGATATAAACTTTAGTAATAGGAAAGAAAAACAAATTTCTTAACAAGTGCTATTCATGCTATTTCAATACTTTTTTTTAAATGAAAGATTAAAAGTGGCATTTTTAAAGAGAGGGTCAGATAATACTCTCACTTGCTTCAGTGGTGCAAGTAAACTTCCTAATAAGCCTTCCTAGGCTTGGTGTCTAATGTATGTGACTAGTACTGGAAACTTGCAGCATTCGTATTTCAGAGCAGACACCTCCACTGCTCTGCCTGGTAAAACCACTGGCTGCACGGGTCATGGCTAGACCTTGGTCTGACTCACAAAGAGCATAAATACTGGAGTCCTGCAGAAAAAGCTCATTCTTACTTTTTGAAGGTTTATCTTCTGTTGTGTTTGATTTTATTCTGATTGATATCTGCAGTATCTGGTAAGGAAAAAGGCTACCTGCTCTTTTAGAGACTATGCCTAAAAATGCCTATAATAAGACCCGGCTAGGTGGGGGTTATAAACCTTGGAGTTAGGCAGTTCTACATTTCTGGATCTGCGGCAGCCTGCTATGTGAGCTTTCATTTATTTTCCTAGCCCAGAAAAAAGATGGAGATTGTATTGTAGAAATAACATGCTCTTTTATTGGCTACCTGTTCATTTTTTTTTAACTAAATTATATTGTTCCTGTAGTGGACTTCTCTGAAAATTGTCATGACACCCCACCTCCCTAAGTTGGAAAACTTTATTTAATTCAGGCAGCCTTAAGTTTGAGATTTAGTGGATGTTTTCTTTAGGAGCTTATTGATTTATATATTGCAAACTTTTGTCTGGGTGAGCAAAGGACTTTTTTTTCAAGTTCCTTGGCACAGTGCTTTTTCTTGTATGTTTCCTGATTGAAAATTCCCTCATCATCTCATCACTGAGACACCATTATTAGCTCTTCTTTTACTCTCATGATATAAAAGCAATTTGGGGAAAGTTAATTAACAGTCTGTCCTTTTCCATATTCAGAGGTTTTAAAAATCTGTTTAGTTCTTGGGGAAAACGTATATTAAAATAGAATATTGCATAGAAAAGCCAGCTACAGATATTATTTCTGAGATAAAATACCTGATAAAGGAGCCAGTGACTTTCTGTCTTTTTTGCTTGGGATGTGTACTAAGCATTTCCATGGTGATTAGTGTTTTATAAACATCAGAGCTAAATGGTCACAAGAAACTGCTGCAAACAGCAATAAGTATTGAAGTAGAGTCTTAAACAGTCCTCTCCTACCAGCTTCCACTTGTGACTCACTCCCTGCAAAACTGTAACTTGCAGACTTACCTGACCAAGCTAAAAAGCTCATGTACAGAGCTCATATTATCTCCTAACTGCCTGGCATTACTGTATTTTCATTTTACTTAAGAATATGTATCACCATTCAGTGGCTCAAATTCTATTGATACATTTGTTATAATGTTGGCAGCCTTCAACATCAAAATATACTCACCATTTGTGGGGAAAAGTCATAATAAGACCCCAAGTAATGGAAATGATAAATGACAGCTGTCAGTCACTGGAGCCCTGCCTGCATGTGCAGTCCTGCTGGGAATCCAGAGTCTGTCTCAGATCAAGTCACTTGATTGGCAGCGCGTGTTGCTCTCTCCATGCCAGCTGGCAGATTCCCAGTAAGAATAAATCATATAAACTTGGAATGATGATGTTGTTGGCACCTGTCAAGTAACTTAAAGTCTGTTTTACTTATAAGCCACAGACCATGGAAAAATGACTGTTGTGGTTTAAGGTTTGGGGAAGGGGAGGGACAGNTCCTCCCCTGGGAGGGAAGAGGGGAGGGGGAAGAGGAGTGAAACAAATTCTGCTCCGTGGGGGGTTGCCTTGAGCCTTAAACGGAGACAATGACCAAATCCCATACTGCATATCATACCTGAGCATTTGATGTATTTGTACCTTGAGGTCTGTGTAACTTGGGAAAGGGAGGTGGTAATCTAGATACAAGCCTGGCTTGAAGCCTCTTCTTTCTGAAAGAGGTATTGTAAATAGAGCCGATCTCAAAACTGCTATCGAAGTGCTACAATGCAAGAATTGCATTTGTTACATTCAATGCACAACTCAAGGCTTTTCAAGAGTATCATTTCTCATCAGAGCAATGAACTTCATTCGTGCAAGGTTAGTTGAAAACAGAGTTCCAGTCAAAATCAACATTGGTGAAGACTGCGATTAAGGTTTATCTCCTATCTTGTTTATTCCACAGAGGGTGTGGCTTCATAATTTGCCTTGGTCGAGGATCTGCTTCTTATTTATTTCTCCTGTGATGACAGTGTTGTATGCAAAATCAGAATGAAATGTCTCTGTAAAAGTCCAATGCTACCATGACAGAATCAACACTTACATCCTATTACTGATCTCACCACAATGTGTAGGAATATTTGCCAGTTATATATACATCTTGTAAACAAAGAAAACGTTTGTAACTTTGACGTTCCCATGTCCTGAAGTCTCATTTCATTCTGTGCAAAGTAGCAATAGTAACAGGAATATTTACCAATTTCAGCTTCTTTCTCTGCTGTGTTTAATTTTATTCCTTTTATTGTGGATACCATAGGCCTTACAGGCATGTTCAAATCTTCATGTTTCTATATGGTTTAATCTCTACTAGATGTTTACTGGATTTGAGCGCCTGTAACAAACCAATCACTCTTAGTATTCTCCCTGATTATTAAATGTTTGATATTATCACCTAAAACCTTGTAAGCATAGGGTTTTGAGGCAATAGTAAGGAAAATAAAAATTGCCTCATCTCTTTAGATGCCTATGTGCTCTACATTAATTCATACAGTGCATTTTTTTTTACTAAAGTTTTCTTAGGATATGACAAGTGATTATTTCTTTAAGTATGTACTCTATCCATTATTAAATTGATTATTCAAATCTCATTTAAAACAAGAGGCCAGATGGCAATATTCCAGTATTTGTTGCTATTAGCAACCACAAACCCCAAACTGAATGATTTTCCATTTTTCACTGTGGATGAAGAGATCTCTTCCTTTTACATGCAACAAAAAGAAGCTACAGCTAACCAATTACGAAACAAGACTGTTATACTTTGTAAAAATCACCGACTGACTCTCTGTTACACTTGTGGATGACCTCATAAAATATGTGATCTATTTCTAGGTTCGCTAACTTTGTTACTGATTATAAATTTTAGTTAGAATATTATTGTCATGAAAGGAAGTCTTTTTGTTAATTGCTTTTTTAACTTGCTCGGATTATGAGACTCTATTTAACAAGATTATGATTACTCTAAGAAAGTACAAGAAAAAAGAAAATTAATAAATGCTCGGAACCTAATTTACCTGTTGGCTGATACCTGTGATTTAGGGAAATAAAATGCATATTATGAGTAAACTTTAAGGTGATATAATAATGTAATTTGAAAAATGACAACTGGTGAATGAATGCTTAATGTCTCTTCAGAAGCATCTATGATTTAAAAAATAGAGACTGAACCAATATCTAGAACTTACTCAAAGTCTTACTTCGTAGCATTTAGGAGTCCCACAACTGACCATTTCAGCTAATTAGCCAAAAAATGACAATGAGGCAATGACTATCTGCGTGTCTTCCTTAATGATGACTTGCTGTGTAATAGTAAAAAGTGATGTCAGTGTAGCTCATTAGTTGCTGTCAGACAAGAGATAACAATAATAAAGACAAATATGTAGAAGTAACTTCTTCATTTTCATATGAGGGCCTGTTTTGCATACAACTCATTTCTTCATATGTTTATAAATATCTAAATGGCTGTTTCCTATCTATGTGTATGCTTAGCATGAGAGATTTGAAAGCTGGGTATTTTAATGACACTTGACTGAAACTTTATTCTGATCATAATATTAAATGATCTTGAGCTGCGTTTGTATTGTTACTTCTTGTTTGTCCTTGGTTCCTTGAATTCAGTAGTAAAATCCATACCAGCTGTGTTGCATTCCACTGGCCAATTTTTCCTTAGTTGCTCTTTAGGCAGTAAAATTTCTGGTCAATAACCTGCATTTTTGCATAACTGTAAACTCATCATACATCAGGTGTTAAATGTAACTTGACTTGTTTCTTGACCTGGGTAGATGAGAAAATGTATCTTCAATGACAAATGTTGCTCAGATTGCTTCGTGCACTGCCAGAAAGATCTAAGAGGTGGTAGTCAAGAGGCTAGCACATGAAATGAGGTAGGAAAGGCAAATATGTAAATACCCTTTTGTTATTTATTAAATTTAACAAGAGATTTTAGTAAGTTAAAAATTCTCACAACTAACTTGGTTAATAACGTATTTGGTTAATAGTAAACGTACTCTGCCCCATAATCCAGAGACTATTTACAGTCTGGTAATTTCAAGAAACAAATATTAGCTTATAAATGCTGTGATGGCAAAATGTGCTAGCATACATGTTAAGTTTCTAATCAAACATTGCAAAAATTCATTAATCAGTATTTCATAGTTCATTACAGTCTGACTAATTTTGAAATCCTTCATGTAAATTGATTAAATGTCTTCAGTATTCAGATAAATGGGCTTTTGTTTTAAGCAACCTTTACTGTGAAGTCCATATTTCTCGAGGATTGAGTTCTGGTAACATTTGACTGTCATGTCTGACATACTAGCCAGTTGACATTTCACCCCTTCTTCTTCTCCTCCTCTATATTCCAAATATCTCATTGACCAATTGTAAGAAAAATATTCTTAAATCTTCTTTAGACGTAACGGGTCATAGTTGGAAAGTGCTCCATCTTCTACTGTCATCAGTCAGCAAAGCTGCCTTTTTTTTTTTTTTTTTGTAGTGCAACTCTTGCCCTTGTTTAAAGTAACTGTTTTGCTATATAAATAGCAGATGTGAACATGAACCTCAGATTGGTGAACAAGTCTTATTTTACACAATAGAATACACCCAAAAAATACTCTGGGGGCAAAAGCTCAGCTGTTGCACACACATATGTGTTGCCTTAGTGCACAAGCATTTAACCAGGGGCGTGCTGCCCTCCCTGTATCCTCAGCTTAATGCAGCCGAGTGCCAGCTCCCACTGGCCCAGCACAGCTCTGCCCTCAGTGGGGCTTCTGAAATGGGACTCTGGGTTCACTGAGCCTTGTATTAGGGCTCCAGGTTTTACAGTTTAATGTAAGACAGTGTGATGGGAGGTTAACAGAGGCACATAGTGCCTTTTGTTAGAGAGATGCCACGTTCTTTCTCATATAATCATAGAGCAGTTACTCTATATGGCAAACACAGAGAACAGTCTCATACAGTCTTCTGCAAAATGTATTCTTGTGAAAGCATAGTGTTGGCTGGAAAAGTAATGGCCATATTCTAGTTTACTGGACAATTTAAAATTTCTGCTGTGAATTTCAACTGTGAATTTTTAACTGGATTTTCAAAAGTGTTCATGACAATTTAATTATTTCAGAGCTCATACAACGTGAATGTAAGGGCCTGAGGGTGGCCAGCATGTATTAAGTTCTCAAGTTAAAATCTGACTACAGAAGTTTGTTGGACATCCAGTTAACTATCACAGTGTCTTCTGTGTATCCAAAAAAAGGATTTATTCTATGTGTTCTCTAAGGTATTTTTAAAAAATCCTAGTATACCCTTTATATATTGATAATCCTTCTTGCCTGTGCTGAGATCTCTAGTCTACTTTTTGCAAAGGCTGCACAAGTGGCAGTCAAGAGCCTCTGATCTTCCTTGGGTAGTGCCATGTTTTGATCTGCATGCTTGAGAAAATACCTTGAGTGTTTTCTCTGATGCTGTAGAAAGGAGATTTTGATCTGCATTGTTTCCCTCTCCTTCCAGTTCAGAAAATGAACTGGATCATCTACAGATTATGTAAATAATTCTGCTTAATTTTTACTGACAATGCTGTAGTGTGCCCTTTTCACCCCTTGATAAATTGTTTCTGGAGTCCAGGATTCTTCTTATCTATGTCCCTCTCATTAATTCTGTGCTCCAGAAACTTGATATTTCTGCATATTATATCTGAGGGAATTCTCTTTAGTTCTAGCTCCCTGGTCAGCTCTGAGATACATGCAAGTCAGAAGATGCAACTGCAGCAGCATGGTCCTCAGTGAAGGCAAAGCTGTATCTGCTCTAATGTTTTATTTATTTATTATGACCAATTCAGTAGCAGTTGCCACAACAACATCTAGAAGAATAAGAGGCAAAACCAACTTTAACAAAAAACAATGGCCTGCTCTTGAAGAATGTGTGTGGTGTTTTATCCCAGAAGGTGTAGAATGATCTAAAAAAAGCCGATCTCAGGAAACTAGAGAACTTCATGAAAACTGAACTGCAAGAAAAATCTAGTAGACAGTAAACACTCCAGTTGTTACCTTTATTTTCGATCATTTAGGAACTGATTTAAAAGCCACAATATCCAGTAGTGAAACATGCTGCTTCTTATGACCAGAGGTATTTTTTTAAAAACTGGCCATGGCCAAACTGATACCTGAAAGCTGTGTCAGATCAGTGTTGTTGTTTTCAAATAGTTATGTCTATTTAGTCTTATATGTTCTTTCTTATACTCTGTACTGAATCACACAGTAAAATATTAATTTTCTTCCTATTCTTTGCTAGGTCAGCATGATTAGTCAATTCAGTGTCCTTTTAACCCAAAGTTTGAAAATTTTCACCTGAAGTTCTTACATCTTTCCCTTTAGGTGGCACATTCCTCTAATCACCACTTTGGATTCTTGGCCTTGGCAGTCCTTTCAAAAGCCCAGCAGAATGCCTGGGTTTTCAGCTGCATAATGCTAGCCCACTGAGGAAAGGCTTTCAGAAATGTGCTTAATTTCTGATTCATCTTGAATTCTTTCCTTGTGTTAATACTTCCCAATTTTTGTTCATATATTGAAAGACTTTTGGTTTTGAGATAAGATCATGAACTTTTTTGGATTTTAGAACAATGATGTTTTAATATGAATCAAAGTCTGATGCTGTACGTTACAAATTTACAGTATGAAACCTATCAAGTTGCCTTCAGCACTTCACAAGACAAGTATTTTATTGTTTAGCAGAGCCTTTTTGAGATAAAATGCTATCAGCTAGTTTTTGTATGTTGAGTTCTTATTCACACGAACATTCTTGGTTGTTTCTTGGGATTTCTGCTATAAGAATCATAGAATAAAGTCAAGGTGATCCTAATCACTATGAAAAGTACAAATGTTTGATTCAATTGAAAAGAGCCATGGTGAGTTCAAGAGGTTTTTATGATAAGCTTTGACCAAGCTATTAAAATGAGACTTTCAAATGTATTAGGTACTTAACTGAAATCCCTTGGAATATCTGAAATCCAATGCTCAGTCTTGTCCCTTGCTGGAATTCGGTGCACAGCTGATACTAAGGGCTGTCAGAAAGTTCATTGGCATTTTGACACGATTGACTGTAACTGGCAGGGACAGAAAGGCATTCTTCTCTTTTTCAAGCTTCTCCTCCTGTGGACTATTTGATGTCAATAGTAAAATTTCATCTGTTTCCTTTCATGTCAGTCTGGAGAAAAAAAAGAAAGACTGGAAAAGTACTATTTCAAGTAAATTGTTTTACACTTAACAGATTTGAAATTACATTTATTTCTGCAATGTTATTCCTAGGAAGCATTTTATTTAACAAAAGAATAAATCTTTCAGAAAACAATTACATATGGCTATCTTTGTGGTTTCTGAAGTAAATTCTCCTTTTAAGGTTTGCAACTTTCAGTTCTGGTGGTTAGTTATACTATTTTTTTCTTTAAGCAGCAACCTGGTCAGTAACTGCAATAGTATGTGTTCCAGCTTTGATTCCATTAGTAATTTCATAGCAGATGCCTTGAGTAAAGACACCATACTTACAAGTATAAGGTGAGCAGAACACAGACAATATGCCCTTTAGTTACCCGACAGATACCAACATGTGAAAGAAGAAAAATTATTGAAGCAAGATGTACTTTTACCTAGCTTTTATGAACATCAAGTTTCAAAACAATTTATCCCTCACTTCAGTAATATTTGTGTCCTTCATAAATCATATTTACATATATTTTATGGAAAAATAGCTTCTCTTACTGCTTCTGTAATAAAAGTCTTTGCAAATCTGCTTCCTAATAAATTAAAAGTAGCTGGCCACATCTATTTTGGAAGTCATAAATGGGAATTAAGTGCCCATCTCCCATTAACTTTTGATGATGCCTGAGAAAATCTGCCAGAAGATTTCTCGCAGATGCCTCCAAAACCAGTGGTTGGGAGTTTACTTTGATTTTAGGAGCAAGAAATTTGCCATGTTACACACTGCTTTTTGTCTCAGGGAGGATCACTGTTTGGTAATGTGCCCGTGCTTTACACTTTTTTTTAGAAATGTCAACATTCAAAGGCTGAGGGTGCTTTACCTTTAGAAATACTGGCTAGTTTATCAGTTACTGTATTTTCTTTGTCTGTAAATATACTTGTTTCAGATTATGATACTGTTTATATTATTACTTGCTAGTGCATTTTCAAATTCTCTTTAGCCACATATTCCATGGCCAACTTCTCTTATCAGAGTGAGATGGAGAAATCAGTCTTGGGGAAAGGGAAGGAACAGGACTGGGGACTGGTAAGGCTTAAAAGTGGTGTTGCATGCAATGAATTCCCTATTTCTTACCTGGCTTGTAAGGGAGCCAGACAGTATTATCAAAAAGAAAGGGGGACCAATTTCAGGCAAGTCTATTATAGAAGGTGTTTTCTTCTAGTAACCTGAGACTGGAATGGCCATCACAGGTACAAGTTCAGTAGACTTATCTGTTTGTCTTTGGGAAATAAAGCAGAAGAAATAAAAATCATGGATGTTTTTCCTCCCCTCAGCTGATGAATTTTCTGCCCCACAGTGCTCTTTGTCATGTTCTTCTGGAATATATCTTTAGGTATCTTACAAAGAAAGGGTGGAAAAACACAAGACGAGAATCACTCACATTGTGGACTAGATATGACTAAACCTGACTCCACACACTCAAAGAGGTTCTCAAGTTTATCATAATTCTCTCCCCATCAACTGAATCCTTAACCTTTGGTGATGGCAGCAGCTGCTGAAAGCATGGCCACAGCAGAAATAAGATTGCTGTAGTTCTGAAGGCAGTGAACTAAAAATGAGCAATTGTGATCTACAACAATCTACAAACATGGGGAGTAAAATACTCCAAATGGCCTAATTAACTCTGTTGTGCAGCTGAATCATTGATCCAAAGGTTAGTATACAAAAAAATGGGTAATTTGGTTGANGTTAGTATACAAAAAAATGGGTAATTTGGTTGAACACCAGCTTTTTCCTGGATTAAAAATTAAGTAAAATTTTTTTTAAATGGAGATTTATCTATAATTAAGATTTCTCTGTGTGTGCTGGATTTTCTTTCATCCTCTCATCAGACTTTAAACTTAATAAATTGAATTTCAGAGAAAATCGCTTAAGTCTGTCCTATGTGCAGTATTCATTAGTTCAATTTGAGTTAATTTGCTTTGGAAATTAAAGGAAACTATAGGGAGTTTGCCAAATGACACCAAGATAAACTTTGAGATCCAATGATGATTTAAGTGCTTTTTGTTCTCATTTACATTGGCAAATTTGATCTGGATTAGCCAAGAGGAGCTACATATCCAAGCAAGCATTTAACAAAAAAATTGAGTGTGTGTCTTTATAAAGAAACCATTTCTCAAAACTGGAAAAAGGGTGCTCTCTGAAAATACTGTCAATACGCTAATAATTATTTTAAAAGCTTTTGCTACACTTTGAGTCTAAGCAGCTAACATTAGACAAGAGGTAGCTATGTAAAAACAACTTGAGTTGCCATTATTAACCATTAATCATAAAGTAGATGAATCCATAGACACCGGAACCATACACAGATGATTTAATGTCAATGTAGTAGACTTGCTAATAATATTCTGCTGAGGACTTTTTTAAGCATCTGAAAAAACCCACAGACTAACTCATAGTAATAACGTAATTTTAGACAGTATCTTAGTTTGGGGAAATATGTTTTATGTTACAGATTTTCAAAAGATAAAAATATTTTTAAATGCTCTCCTTATGCTTCTATTGTATTTTTACTTTATTGCTGGTGATTTCTACTTTTGACTAGCTAATGGGAATGTATTTTTTCTCTGTATTGCTATTACCT
>VYZX01021710.1:13690-37004 GCA_013401335.1 Brachypteracias leptosomus
TGGGTACAGATATGTAGGAAATAATTGAAATAAAATTAAATAATAATTTCTACTGTAGTGAGAAGGAAGATAGCAAAAAGAGAGAGTAATAAAATCCAGGGAAAGAGAAGTGATGAACAATGCAGTTGCTCATCACCCACTGACCAATGCCCAGACAATCCTTGAGCAACGATCAGCACCTCCTGGCCAACTCCCCCAAGTTCATTTATTGAGCATGACATTCTATGGTAGGGAATATCCCTATGGCCAGTATGGCTCAGCTGTCCTGGCCATGCTCCCTCCCAGCTTCTTGAGTGTCTACTTGCTAGCAGAACAATCCTTGACTTAGGATAAGCACTACTTAGCAACAACTAAAACATCAGTGTGTTATCAACATTAATCTCATGCTAAATCCAAAATATAGCATTGTACTAGCTACTATGGAGGAGATCAACTCAGTCCTAGCCAAAACCAGGACAGACCATTGGAGATATGATTACTTAAATAATGTAAAAGCTTGTATTTACACCTTAATGACAGGAAATTGAACGTGTAGGCACTTCTGTGGTTCAGGAAGTACAAAGCTCAGAAGAAACATCAGAGAATATACACAAGAAGAAGGACTGAAGTGGGTTCAAAGTCTGTTGGTAGAAAACAGAACATATTTTATTCTTTATCACTGTTTTTACAGTGGTGGAGGGGAGCATGGGACAGGGTGGGGGAGGGGGCACCAACCTTGTTAACTCTTGGTTTTTTATAACTTAAAACCAGGGGATCTCCTTGTCATGCTGTCTGATTTTCCAGTGCTTAATAGGTCAATTGTTGCCAAGACTCATCAGTTTCCCATTGCTATTTGAAGACCCTGGGAAATTCTGCCTATTTACTAGAAATTAGTATTTATAGAAGAAACAGAAAAGCCAATCTCTGGGCTTTTAAACACTGACAGACTCCTAAAAGCCTACCATTGCTTAAGAAAATGAACTACTTCTCCACAAGAAGAAAACATCTACTGTGGAAGAGAAGTGACATTCTACTGTAATCAAAGAGATACTGACTTATTAACTCCATATTTTCAAGATGTTTTATCATGCCACCAAAAACATTCTTTAGAGTGATATTGCTTAGGTGTATGTTCAGCTCCAAGATGAATTTCGTTCCTGTAAAAGGTTTTGTAGCAAGCTGCTGGGTATTTACATCAACCTGAGAGGGCAACAGGCTACAGGAATGTAGAACTGGTTTAGAAAAAAAAACACAAACAGATACTTTTTTAAAAGTACATGTTTTTTATAAAAATATGTTTTTAAATAATTTCTGTGCTAAAGACAAATATGAGCATTATATAGCTCAGTAAAGAGGTCAGTTGTTCAACTGTTTTAAATAAGGTGGGACTTCTGTTATCTGTCCAACTTTCAGATATTGGGCTGTATAATATATGCTTATACAGTACTTGGCACAATGTGTCCTGGTCTTGCCATGAATACCCAAATACTGGTGTGATAAAATAATATAGATTTTCTCTAAAGGGCTACAATAGAATTTAATAGAGAAGTTTATCTCTGCTGTGGAGCTTAATGAACAAAATCACAAAATGTGGAGACACATTATAATTCTCTATTACAGTCCCTTATATTTTATGTCATTTTTACCAGAGACTGTTTTATTTCTTGTTTTAAGTATTAATTTAACTATTGGACTTCTCTGTGAGGTGGATCATTTGACATTTCAGCAGTAACATCAAAAGACTCACAGGCAAATCAGGGAAATTCAACAATGTGAATTTATCAGCTTCAGCAAATTTCAGTCAACCAACCAATGAGTTTCAAAGCTTCCGTTGGGTTAAGTGGAGCCAATATTTTACTCTGGTTTTGATACATGAATGTCTAATTTCTTTGAATATGAAACTCTAGAGAACCTTTGTAAAATGTGACCCTATGCAAATTAAAATCTAAGAATGTTTTCATTTTGTTCTGTGAACTGAAACTGTTGAGTTTCACATCTCTCTAGATTTTAAGCTACTAAATCAGGGACTTTTCCTGAGTAGTTAATTGAGAAAACTTGATATTTCAACTTCAGATTTTTTTTGGTAACACTGTCCATTCTATTCTGTGCTAGTTATGAAGCCTTAAAACTTGTATTTATTTGTCACTGATTTTAGAACCAAAATCCTGGAGAAATTTACAGAATGGAAAAGGCTCAGAAAACATTGGGAAAAAATGGTCTTTTTCTCCTTTGGATCAGAATGTTCTCAGCTTTAATAATAGCCTTATGCACTGGACACCTTTCTGTAGTGTTTTGTCTTCAATGAGTATTTGGAAGAAATTCCATTTGACTGAAAATGTTCTAGCGTCTTTTAACATCACAGTGAAGAGTGTTCATATCACCGACCTTAGACATTTACTTATGTTGTTTGCCTACTCTCCTTTTTTATTTTTGAGGGGCACAGGGTATAAATAAAGTATGAGTAAATCTGTCAGGATTGCCCAGATCATGGCAAAAGCAGTTCTCCTGGGGCCTCATCTGCTACCTTGAATTCATGACCTTCTTTCCCCTCAAATTGCTATTTTTACTGGAATTCTTAGTTGCTGGGCATGAGCATTAAGAGACAATCAAGAACAAGTCAAAATCCTATTTACAACCTGAGAATTCTGCTCTCTGAGTATTCTAATACATTAATATTTATTTTTGTTCCAAATTAGGATAAAAAAAACAAGAGATGGAATGAAGTATGGTGAAGCGTCATTTTGGTACCACTTAGACATGCAACCATAAAAGCTTTGTTGGATGGGACTCTGGATATCACCTGTCCAACCTTTTGCTTGAAGCAGGACAGTCACCAGCTGAGAGCAGATCAGCTGCAGCTTTGTAGCTAAGACTGCAAAAACTCTGTTGACAGAAGTATGATTTGGTCTGAGATGAAAAATAAGAAATGTAGTTTGTGTACACTGAACCTAAGTTTTCCTTTCTTGTGTAGGCTTTATCTTCCATGACAGAGGGCTCCTGGACAGTGGAAAGATTCAGTCCAGCAAGAATGATCATCCTAAATGGGGTGGCGGAAACTTGGGCTCAAACAATAGATATCAAGAGCAGCAGCAAGAAGTCCTGGCCCAAATTTCAATTTGCTTGACCGATGGTGAGACGCTGGCACAGGTTGCCCAGGGAAGTTTTGGATGCCTCACCACTGGATGTGTTCAAGACCAGGTCGGATGGGGCCTTGAGCAACCTGGTCTAGTGGGAGGTGTCCATGCTCTTTAAGGTCCCTTCCAACCTAACCCATTCTATGATTCTATGTCCCTCACAGATTTTTTTTTAAGAATGATGCTTTCTAAAGAAACTATTTTCTGTGCAAAATTCTGCACTGCACTGGCTAAAAGGTCAGTGTTACTGCTGAACAAATGCTTCTTCAAAATTAAGATGTTGAGAAACTTTAACTTTAACACAGATTAACTAAAAAATAACTGAGGAGAGAAAATTGAAAAAATAAATCAGATGAGCAAATAATATGTTGAAAGTTAGCAAACATTCAGGACAAAGGAGTTTTGACTTCTACCCACAAACATTCAACTGATCACCAAGACCATTTGCTATTTTCATATATACTTAACATGGGAAATGTCATTGGAAGTATGTAGTTGTTGGCAGGTCCTTATTGTGCCAGGTAGCTCAAGTTTACCTTCCTTTCCACTTCTTCTTGCTACCCTGTCTGTGGTGTCCCACAATTTCCCATGTGAAAAGCTGTTTCAGAACCTTTTCATATAATCTGAGAAGTGAAACTCCTATCACCTGATCCAAATAACTTGTGTGAGTTCTGCTGTTCAGGTTGAGAAATAAGGCCAGGAGGAGCACATCATGACACTGTTATGGTATGTGTGTACTAAAACAGTCCTCCTCACTCTTCTTTGCTCCACTTACCCACTCTTCTCCTTCATGATACATTAGTCATCAAATCGCGAGTGAGAGAAATTTCCATGTCATGGTATTTCAGTCATCTAGCACCAAGGGAATTGTGAAAACAACTCCAGTTTGCAGCACCTGTTGTTTCCAATACACATTGCAAATTGTCAAACAGCATTCTCTCCCCCTCTTTCTCTCTGTTTTTTGGCCAAGGTTACAAACTAATGAGTGCAAGACTGCCAGCAAAAGTGCTGACACAATCTTCACATTTCATGGGCTAATGAGGTAGAAAATAATTGTTTGATGACATAAATTAATCAGTAGTCACAGAATTTTGAAAACAGACACTGTATATTCCTGTGATTCAATCATGCTAGGGTGACCTCTAAGCATTTATTTTCAAAATGGAGGGGTGAAAAGCACAGGAAAGCAAAAACACTGGCAGAACTTCGATGCAATTTTTTCATTAGTGTAATTGGCTGAGTTTATCAGGGCAGCCAGAGAAGGAGCTGACAGACAGGGCTGCTTCTCTGCATGCAGCCAACTCTTCATCCAGCGGAGCACCACTGTGCTGCACTAGAAGCTGCTGCTTCTCAGCGTGGCAGGTAGCAAGCTGCATGTCACCTTCCTTGCCACCCTAGAGTATCACTGTGCAGCTGAGTCTGCAAACACATCTGTGACGTTTTGATAGGGAAGGCTCAGGCTGCGTCTCTGACACTGCTTCTGGAAGAATCAAGGAGTGGAGGGAAGGACAGCACAAGGACCTTCAGGAAGCTTAGACCCACAGATATTTTATGTTCCTGTCCTCATGTCACTTACTACGTATCTAACATAGTTATTTGCCCTCTGGGAGAGGAAACTGAATCCTGCTTGCCCTAAAGGAACATAATGGAAATAAAATTCATAATAATGAGGACAAGTAATTGCTTAGGTATCTAGAAACAGCTTTGGGATTGAGAATGTCATACTGAAACCTTTACCTTGATCCAAATCTGCAGTGAGCTTCACTCTTTCTATTTTCCCTGATCATCTATTTTACTCTATGTAAAACTCATTTCTGCCAGGGCAAGTCAGGTGTAACTCACTGTGAACACAGGATTATTTCAGACTTATACAATTTATGTTTTTCTGCTTACAGGCTGGCTTTGTATCCTGTAGCTACCACATGATTGTTTTCCTATACTTGGGAATGGATGCAATTCCAAAGCTAGCTAAAGTACTTGTGCATGACAACCATAATTTTCTCTTCTACAGAAGCACATGGCATATTCATGCAGGAATTCTTCTACAAGGTATAGCAGGACTAGTGGGTTTGAGTGCATGCTCATTTCCAGAAAAAACTCCAGATGGTAGCATCTCGTAGGGAAAAAAGAGCTGAAGCATCATTTCTTTGCCTGTAGGTGCAACCCTTCTGTTATGGCTCCAGGATGGGCCCAGGGTTCCTATGAGAATGAACAAAAAAAGAATTATGTTTGAAGTGCCAAATCTAAAGTCAGGTGGAGAGCAAGTTTGCCTGTTAGAGTTTTTTAGGTTAAATACCCATCTAGTATTAAATGATACTTTTGAAAGCATATAGATGCTTACAGCTTTGCTATATTTGTCTGCAACATCAGATTTAAGCATGCCTTAAATGCTCAAGTACATGATAGGGGTGAAAAGGATGGTAGATATAAAATCTTGGAATATTTATCTGTCATGACAGGAATCAAAAGATCTGATCTTCATGTGTCATCCAACACTCCCTTGGCAAGCCACTTCTAGTCCTCCAAACCCTTCTCTTGCTCACCACAGATGGACTTTTCACTGAGTATTTCCATGTTGGAGCTGGGCACTGGTCTGTGCATTGTCACACCCAATGGAGGAATGGGGACTCTCACAGGTTTTTCAGTGCACGTATGGGCATGTTGAACATTTCAGATAATTTCTAATTAAAAATTGGTGCCTGTGGGCATTGCCAGAAACGTGGAGGAGAAATCCTAGCTGTCTTAATGCCGATTTGCATAACAATGCTTACAACAGCCTTGGGCTGTAATTTTGCTTTTCAAACTCCGCATTTCCCATTCCTTCCACAATTACATGGAAACCCATTTTCCTCTTTTTTCTTTCCTGGTCCTGCCACCCTGTGAAATGAGTAAAACTCCTTGATGGCTGAAGAGCTCTGAAGAGTTGTTGAAATCAATAGTTTTGAGCATCATCAGTGGCAGCCCTGACGTTGAGGGAGAAGCACTTTGTTCTGTCACTCGTGCTCAAGGAAAGGGAAGAAAGATAAAGGGACTGCTTGTAGAACTGACGGAAGCCCATGGCCACGTTGCAGAGGGGAAGGGTGTTGTTCTGCAGGTTTGTTCATGCCCTTGAGCATGAAATGCCATTTCCAAGAGCAGTTCTGTGAAGCTGTGTATCTTTTCCCCTTCACTTGGGAAGGACCAGTGCCCTTCTGACCTTGACAAGGCACAGGAAACCGCTGGAGCCAAAGGTCTGACTGTCATTCCTTCCTCTCCTACCTCCCTTGTTTTGGAGCATAGACAAATAGCAAAAGATTGTGCAACACTCACTAAGTTACTGCCATTGGTGCTTGGATCCAATATACAGGTAGCTTAGTCAGACACCTCAGAGACCTGTGTCTTCTCATTCTAAACAACTGATGTAAATTTATAATCCAGTCTAAAGGAAAGTAATAAAGCAGTTTCCCCAGGTCAGGATTTTGAAAGAGACAGAGCAAGATAGGGCTTGGCAGAGGAAGAGAACAGTAGCACAGACAACAAAATGCTCAGTTAGCAGAGTGAGATTCTGGAACAGCATTCAGTTTGGTCTGTCCCCTTCTGAGTAGTCCTTGCTGGTTTATGATCACACCTCTTTAGCATTGTCTCATGCATTCTCTTATGGTCTTTGCTTCCCTAAGGAATAGAAAGGGCTAAGTGATGGGACTGGGAACACACTTACCAACTCAGGCCTAAAACTGCAAACAAAACTGTATCCATGTCAGTACAGATGTGCAGTGGTTCCCTGATTCGTCAGAGTGAATATTGTTGAAAGAGTGAGGATAGTATTTGATGTCATACACCATAGCAAGCTGGGATGGTCACAGCCCTGTCCCCATGGCTTTTTGCATAGCTGAAAGGATGCAATGCACTGCATGGCACAAAACCATGGACTATCTGGTGAATGTTGGTTAATGCTCTGGCTCCCAGCTGTAAACACACATTTGACAGTGTCAATATGCTGCTAGCATACACTGACATCCCACGCTACTCAGTTACATGGCTGGCTGGGTTTCTGCCTTATATCACTATCACCAATAAAGAATGAGAACATTTTCAAGAGTAATTCAGTATTTCATGTACCTCTTTATTAAGCCTGATGTAAGTTGCAGATTTCATCTGAGAACCTGTTATTCCTGTAACATAAACATAGGCTTTATTTCTAGAGGAATACTGTTTAAGAATTAAAATGGTGTTTTGTTCACTGCTTTCAGAAATGAAGTTGTGTTGTGAAATCATGACAGGTTCCTGTCAAGCCTTTATTCTTTCTATCTAGTTCTGTACTCCTAAGCCTTTATGTGGTTTACGGTTCTGCTACTGCAGAGGATGGACAAATCTCACAACTTACATAAGAGGTTCACTGAGCTGCTCCTCTCCTCAGCACCATCACTGCAGCAGCTATGAATGCAACACTGGGACATGGAGACACCTCTTCTGTGTAAGATCCACCTGCCAGATACTGATGAGGACACAGCCATCCAGCTTTGTGCTAAAGGTTTGTGGTGATCTTTGCACCAGGTGAGGATTGTGGTGTTAGAAAGATTTGGGGGTGGCAACTTCTCAACTCTTCCTCTCCCCAGCACATGACCCTATGTGCCATGAGTGCATAGAATCATAGAATCATTGAGGTTGGAAAAGACCTCTAGGATCATCAAGTCCAATCTTTGTCCAACATCTCCCTGACCCCTAGACCATATCTTGAAATGCCACATCTACTCGCTTTTTGAACATCTCCAGGGATGGTGACTCCACCACCTCCTTGGGCAGTCTGTTCCAATGACTAATCACTCTTTCAGTAAACAACTTCTTCCTAATATCCAATTTAAACCTCCCCATTACCTCTCATTCTGTCATCAGTTACTTGAGAGAAGAGATCACCAGCCTCACTATAACCTCCTTTTAGGTAGTTGTAGAGAGCAATGAGGTCTCCTCTAAGCCTCCTCTTCTGCAAGTTAAACAATCCCTGTTCCTTCAGATGCTCCTCATATGACATATTCTCCAGACCTCTCACCAGCTTTGTTGCCCTTCTCTGCACTCTCTCCAGCACCTCAATTTCCTTCTTATAGTGGCCCAAAACTGGACACTGTACTCAAGGTGTGATCTCACGAGTGCCAAGTACAGGAACACAATCATTTCCCTACTCCTGCTGGTCACATCATTTCTGATACAGGCCAGGATGCTGTTGACCTCCTTGGCCACCTGGGCACACTTCTGGCTCATGTTCAGCCATCTGTCAACCAACACCTCCAGGTCCTTTTCCACCAGGCAGTTCTCCAGCCACACTTCCCAAAGCCTGTAGCATTGCATGGGGTTGTTGTGACCCCATCATGTGACTCAATATTGGAAGCTTTTTTGAGGCTGGTTGTACTTTGAAAGCTGGTGGACAACTGGGAGATCTGCTCCTGCAACCCTAAAAATTCACCTCAGTTAAATAACATCCCTGGTTTTAATGACTGGATAGAGCCTCAGGAATCCTGTAGTTTGCTATTCCTGGTATGCCCTAGACTTACTGTGTGAATTTGTACAGCTCATGTTGTCTGTCTCAGTCTCAGTTTCCTCATCTACTGAACAGGAATACTGTCACTTCTCCATCTCTGAGCAGCATTGAGAGACCAACTGTGCTCTGAATGGAGGCTGAGACAAAATACTGCAGTCATCATCCTATGGGAGACTGCATTCGGATGATGGTAAATTTTTCTCTGAAAATACTGGCTCAAACTCTTGTCCTCCAATTTAGATTACTGTTTGAAAGGTGCCTCTATCTTCTCCATGGCCTTCAATTCAGTTTTATCAGCAAGTACACTCTCTCTACAATAGTTCTGTTAATCTTGCCCTTGCCTGTTCATGGGATTGATGTTTCAGAATCTCATGTGTGTGATTCACAATTACTTTCCCTGGAGGAGGGAGAAACCCCTTTCAATCTGAAGAAGTGTGTATGCAAACTCCATTGAGATGTTCCAGAATTTGCTATCTCCAGTCTATGCAAGTCCCAGAGGTGAATTTAAAAGCCTATCACCTTTATTAGCCTTTTGGTTGATGAAGATTTCATTGATCTAAATACTTTATTCTTGTCTGTTTCTGCCTGAGAACATGAAGCTTATTGTTTCTCTGGGCAGAAAGGAGGTGTTTTATTTGAAAGCTGACTTTTTTTTCAGTAAAAATGTCTCCAAATTATTTTTCTTTGGAACACAAGTATTTTTTTTCCATTCCTCAGTAAAATCCTCCTCAGTTTTCCAATAACCTTCATGAAGTTCTTTTTTCCATTTAACCATGTGTTTATTTTTCTCGTGATACCCCATTGTCTTTTCATAGCTACTGTCTTGGCATGTAAGGTCTAACAAAGATTTGTATTGATCAGCTTTTCTCAGTATATCAGGTGACATCTTAGGCTAACCAGATTTCTCCTATTTTGCATTTCATCTATGTCAGCAAAAAACAAAAACAACCTTCCTACCAACACAGGCAGTTGTACTCCCAGCTCTGTTCCTTGCTAATGCACATTGTCCATCTTGCATATAATTTATTGCATCTAGTGTTTTGGAAAAACTATCATTGAGCCATAGGGATTACTGCGAAGGGGAGAAGGTCTTTTGGTTAATGGACTGGATTGAGGATACAGGAGATTTAGGTTCTGTCCTTTGCATGTAGTTTCTTACATGACCTTTGGCAAGTCACTGTTTGGGACAGGGAACATGTAATTTGTGATCTGTTTATATGACACCTGTTTCAATAGACCTGTGGCCTCAGCTAAGCCTGTTACAGTAGAATAACCAATGGAACAGTCCAGGAGATGCAGCTAACTAGAGATATGGGCAATAGTAATGCCACAAGAAAATATATACTGGTGTTTTTTTTCAGGCAAGGATCAGATGCTACTAAGTGTTAATCTAAAGCTTCACTTCCTTCAAGGACAGAGCTGTTTCACTCAGCAGAGAGGAAAGGGAAGTCTGAGAAAGAAACAGCCTTTATCACACAGAGGATCAGCTCCCTGGATCCTGTAACCAGGAGCAGACCAGTGTGTCTGTGCAATGCTGCTTTCTATGGGATGCAATAAGTTTCACTCCATCGCAAGTCAAATGATCTATAGTGTTAACTGGAGTTAACTGGAGGTGGGGGTTGGCCCAAAACCAAGAAATCTCTTTCACAAAATAGAAAGGAAAAAAAAAAGGGGGGGTGACACCAGGCTTCAAAAGCAGTTTTCATTCTGCACTGTACATAGGAAAAAGAAACAAAAAACCTACAACTTTTTTCCCCAAAAATATTCATGAGGATGAGAACCCAGACTAGGTATAAACATTAATTGGGGCATTCAGCTAGAGAGATTCACTCAGAGATTCAGGTGTCAGCTTGGCTTGATTTGAAGAAGGGATGTGAACTGTGGTCTTCTCCAGCTGAAGTGAGTGCCTTAAGCACTGACCTGTCACTTAACATCAGTCTTTCTCTTCCTTTCTCACTTTTTCTCCTCCACCTGAACTTAACCTGTGAAAATGTTTTTCTTTAACCCCAGAAAGTGTTGAGACCAAGTCTATCTGGCTGTACTCCTTTAGGGTGAAGGCCTGTGTTCTTGACACAAGGATGTCCACATTTAGACTCAGTCTTCATTGAATCCTGGTCAGTCCATGTGACAAATGGAGACGACTGTGAACCTTTCTTGCCGTAACTATACTGTCAATGTAGCAGGCCAGTGCAGATTGCATGGGCATGTAAAAAACTCTTAGGCTAATTAAAGAGAATGAGACATTTCACTCTTTAATTAGGGATTGTTATGATGAAGTTCAGTTATGTTTTTATCAGAATTCCAGCACCATATCTCCCTGACTCCAAAGGTATATTTTCTTGGATATGAACGTAAATGTGCAGTCCTTACCCTGAAACACCTGTCCAAATTGGGTATGACACAATAAGTCAATAACTGGAAATACGCAGTTTTGAGAGGTAGATTTTGATGCCTCTGCTATATTTCACGTTCAGTCCAAAAAGTACTTGAAATGAAGGCCTACAATGGAAACAACCTGCAAATTTGAGGAACAGGAGGCATCTGAGGAAAATGGCAGTCAGTGGCAGAGGCATCAAAAAAGTACATCATGATGGAGCATTAACAAGACTAGCCAATATGTGATAGAAATTGACAGGGATTGAAATGTAATTGTGAAGCCACAGGCATCACTAGTGAGAGGTGAAGTTTAGCACCACACAGAAGGCGACTACAGTCCATTAAGGCAATGTATATTTGGTGCTGTGGTAGCTGGCAATGATCCTGGCCAGGTATTTTGACTCTAAGGAAACTGTCTATAGCCAAGGAAATGAGAGTCTGAGATGCCAGATAAGAGGATCTAGCAATCCCCCATCTGTCCTTAGTAACTGTTTTGTTAATTGGTCACTATTATCTGAGTGAACAGAGTTCTCTCCTGGGCTCACCTGTAGTTAAGATCCAGCACTAAAATGTTTCTGTGGAAGGAAGAGCCCCTAGTAGAGGTTTGACATGGTCAACCCAGGCAAGTTCCTTCTGCCCATACTGCTGTGCATAAAACTCTGACTCTAAAATATGCTTGTTCATCTAAAAGTAGTCATGGTGATGGGACATTTGTCTTTGTCCACAGAGAAAGGAACCCATTTAACCTCAATGGGAGAAGTGCTCTCCTGTAGCTCTGGCCTACAGGCAAGTCAGTTTCTGAGTTATTAACAGGTGCAGTATTTGAGATAGATCTAATTTCTCAGTATCAATCACAGCTGAAAAAGAAGCAAGGCATATCTGTAGGGTAAGCGCTCCAGCACTACTGATACAGAGGTGACACTACAGATTTTGTTATTTTACTTCCTGTGCTACAAGCAAATCACTTTGGTTATCAGTGTGTTCCTCACTCTGAAAGGAAGAGCAGCTTTGCGTTGCTCAACAGTGACACCATCTGACTGGTGAAGGGCAGTAGTAATCGAATAAATGTATGATGAGAGGGTGAGAGGGGAACTGGCTTTGATGAAGAACACAGGTTCTCCTAGAGGAGGAAAGGATCGAAACCACAAAAGGTATAAATGGACCAGTAGGACAATACAGTTTTAGACATATTTTAATTGTGCTGGGGAAGACTAATATGACCCCCTCAGCATTTTTCCACTGAGTCTTCCAAGAAAGAGTAGCACATCTCCCATAGCAAAAACTAGTTTTGCTCTTAGGACTTCTCTTCAAAGAAGTCATTGGTGGATTTTAAGTAATTGCTAGACATAAATATAAATTGATCTGCTATCATGAACAAAGCCTCACATGAGAGGGTTGAAAGATAAGGTTAGGTAGCACAATGAGTCACAAAAGACTTGTGTGGGACACAGCAGGTAGGGCACATAAATAAAATTAGTCACTGAGAGGATCAGTTAGGTGTATTTAAGCAGGTATTTGATAAAAAAGTTACCAGGCTTTAAGCCTACACAATTCTCTTAGAAGCCTATACAATTCTCTTAGTGCTCTAGGGTTTTCACATTGTCTAAAGTGGGTTTCATCTAACCAAGAATAGCTACCTCCAAGCCTGTTGTCTAGATTGAATGGAGAGAAATGAATGCTTCTGCAACATAATTCATTTAATATGTAAAGGTGAGATGGCAAAAAAGTCAGATCAGATGACTCCTGTCCTAGAAGTTCCTATTTCTTTCCTTTGACTTTGAAGGGAGCTTAATGGGACCAGTGCAGATTCAGACTAGATGCAGAAGATCTGAAGAGAGAAACATTAGGTGCTGAGTTCCTGAGGCCTCTGTTCACATATACTTCAGAGTTCTTATGTCAAGCCAACTCTTTTATTGCTTTTTTATTGTTGAACAACCATTTGCAATTGGAAAATATGAAATACACTTGCAGACTGAATCTTCTGGGTGTGTTTTAGACGAAAGAAATATAGATCATGTGTTCTGAAACCACTCTGAAATGCTAAAAGAAAGCTTGGCAACCAGAAACAACTGGAAGATTAATTTTGAAAGTTCATTGCTGCTGTAAACTAAAATGGTGAGGTCTCTGAACACAAAATTTGTCTTGTGCTACAGATGCCATATCAGCTTGTCTTGTGGCTAGTGCTTGTTTCTGTACCTGACATCTAACTGATGGACTATGTTGCTCCCTGATCTGAGTGTGCTTTGGGTGAAGTATTTCTTTGCTTAGGAAATGTGCGTTGATTGAAAGAAGGAAGAGCAATGCCACAAGAACACTTCAAGCAAACACATGAAGGAAGTCTATGTCAAGAAAAGTGTGGTATATTTCACCTTTTTTTTTTTTTTTGTATGATGACTGCTCTGAAAACAGTAAGAAAAGGAATCCAGGTAGGACAAAACATTTCAGGATGGAAAACATTTTGTTTATTGTCAGGGGTTCTTCAACCTGTCAAGGCTTTCTAGGTGGAACTGAAGTAATCATGACAATGAAATATTCATATTTTGGAGGATCCATTTCTTTTTCTCATCATCTTTTAGTCTGCACTGTTAATTCATCAGTCTGACAAAATAGTAAACTGATGCAACTTTGTCCCTTTCAACAGCTCTTGGCTTTATGATTAAGTAGAGCACAGATGTACATTTCACTTCTTTCCTAACAGATGTGGTGACTTTTTAAATACATGGATATGAATCAAGCCCTGTGCACAGTCCAAACCCAAAAGTTCATTAAAAGGTCCTTCACTTTCACACAGTCCTGTTGCAATTGTTTTGCCTTCACATGGCTGTAGGCCTTGGAGGAAGACAGTGTTGCTACCAAAGAAGGCTTCCAACTGGGGCAGATATCTTGCTTTTTTAAGAATACAAAACAGGTCAATGCCCTTTGGGTTATGAGTCCAGTCTCTAGTTATTGCAAACAGCCACACCGTATGTCTTTCCTAAAGTGTTTTCCAAAGTCCTCAGGTCAACATCGAGTGTAAGTTCTTTGTGCTCCCTGTCATATAATATTTCTTTGAGGTCATTGTGGTAGAGAAATGGCCAATGGAGCTGACCATTAGCACTTTGAAGACAAAGACTAATTAAAGTCTATTACGTTCTATTTTTTCTCAGCTCATCAGAAAATGAGAATGAGTCTTGAAAAAGACTGCCTGAGAGTAACAAGATTCTCTACAAAGACAAGTCACCTTGGAGAAAATAAGGAGAGATAAAAATAACACAAGAATTTCACTTCACATTATATCTTGATCCTGACTGAAGGGTCAGCTGTGCCAAAGAAATAGGAAACACGTGGACTGTACAGTGTCCAACAAGACAGATTTGAATAAACGGTTGCTTTTACCATCCCCATAATTCTGCCAGTGCATGCCATAATCACTCCAGTGTTCCCAAGTACAAAGAAGTCCAGGAAATGTAGGCAGCTTTCTTATCTTTCTGATAAGCTCTGGCATTCTCCTCATTGCAGATGATTTCCTTGCAGACTTCTGAACATATTAAACAAAAGAGAAACCCATCTGGTCTAACTCCAGCAAATGCACTGACACAGGATCTTCCTCTCACTCACTGGGATATCCTGTTGGTAGTAGCCATCAGTCAGATGTTACCAAATTCAGGTCACGGTCCAGTGAAAAACAATTACAAATGTTTAATACACGATACTTCACTCAGTGTCTTCAAACATTACAGCTGTGCACACATTCAAACAGAGACTGATAGTGTTTTTGGAGAAGACGAATGCCCTGGCAGAAAGATGAAGCACCAACTGTTTAGGCTTCTGAAGTCAACTATACATTACAGTCAATTCAGCCTTTAAGGCAGCATAGTGGAATCATTCTTTTAGCACAGTCATATTTTCCCCTTACAAGGAAAGGAAAAAGAAAGCCCTTCAATATTAGCAGAACTTCCCTATAAACCACTGTGGCAATTTTTGACTGTGCTGCACACTGCGACACAGAATTAGACCTAGAGCTGAACAAACTGTTCTGAGAAGACAGCATATTCACCAGATTTATGACATATCTGAACTCAGTGCTACAAGTCTCGGTGAAAACTCAGGAGCTATTTTGCAGGGGATAAGGATGAAGGGGGGGAAGGAAGTTTTGTCCTCAAATATACTCCAAACCTTGAAGAAAGTACAGTTTAATTGTAGTCTTTTTTTTTCTGTTGAAAATAACAATTAGTCTTTACATGAAGTGGCTCATTTTAGATGTACAGAGTAAATCTATATACTATATTCTCAGTCGTTACTCCGTGTATGGAGTTAGAGATCGGAGCTGTAGGCCCAATTGTTTCAAACATTTACCACAGTCTTTTTTTCTCTTGATGTTACTTTTTGGGAGTGTTGCTGTCCTAAACAGGAAAGAGTTTGCCCAAGTTTCTGATTGTATTTGTTTTTCTTTAGAAATAAAGTTGACGCTGTTAAAAATGTTTATTTGGAGATAAGGCCCCCTCTAGGGAATGGCAGAACAATCAAAACCTTTTCCATTCTCTCTTCCACTTAAACACCACATTTGAGCTAGTTGCATTAACTTCACATTTTAGAAAAGACAAAGTTCCTTCCTGACTAAGGTAAAAACACATAAAACACTGGGAGCAAGATTTATTGGCTATTTACAGACTATTTTACATTCCATTTTCTCCTGGAAAATCCAAGCAAAGTAATTGTGTTGGCATGTACATGCATGGCCTTGTTTGCAAAGGGTATGGCCACATATCCCTGTGCAGCTCGTTTGTTCGGTCGGTTTATTGGTGCACCTTGGCTGTACATTTCCCCTCGTTGTACTACAGTCGACTGATGAAAAAAATCCCAAGACATCCTTGGAGCCTCAGTTCACTGTTGTTCTGACTCAGGTGGAAAGCGATTTAGGAACTTTTCACAAAATTAAATATTCTGAAAATATTTCACTGCAATGTTCTGACTGTTCAGATTTATCACTACCATCCTAAAAGCTAAAACCTATGGCAAAAATTAAGGTTTAAAAGTTGAAACTCTGCATTTTAATGCTTTTCTATCATATTTGAAACAAGCTGATGTTTTCCCAAACAATTCTGATCTTGTGGATTATTTTTCCACGGGGATCCCTTCTTTCAGAAACATTTCCATTAGCCTCAATAGCAGTAAGTTCAGTATCCAGCTCACATACATCAATATTTCCTTTGTATGTACACTCATATTTGCCTCTCTCTCTTTGCCTCTGTGTCTAGCTCTGACCATTTGATAGACAGCTAAACAAGTATGTTAGTCATTAGACAGGCAGTCAGGAAACCAATATTTTGGTTTTGTCACTGACTTGCCATATAATTTTGGCTGTCACACATCTCCCTTCAAACCATTGTAAGAGCTCTTTCTTTAGATCTCATGCTCTTCAATGTTGAGCCTTTCCTTTGTTGCCCAATAGGTTCCTGTCCTATAGCTGGGGACTACAGTCTTGATTTGTCTGCTCATCACCATTGACCTACAAATAACTACGTGTATTTTGACTGATCTCTTTGCCACTATTCTGGCAGCACTTGTCTCTAGACTCACTCTGCTTTAAGCTTCTCATAATATTTGGATGATAACTTAAGCTTTTTCTTCATTTTCTCCCCCATTTTGAACTGTAAGTATCTCAGTCTGGCAAGTTTGTGTTGGTGTTTCTGGGGTAGAGATCTCTTGCACAGGTATTCCCTCTGTGCAGCCAACAGCTCCTACATGCAGCAGGTGCTGAAGAGTTATGAGAGGGAGTGCTCCTGGACTCATGGGACAACAGAGATGTCCTCATTCCCTAAGAAGTTATAGTTTTTTGTTCTTTTTGTGTCATCCTTGTCAACCTGCTATTTTTTCAGCTCTTCATTCAGCTTTTCTTCATTCAGCTTTTTCTGTAGATACAGTGTTTGACAACTTGGATACCACTCTTGTGCATAGAGCTCCAGGAGCAGGCACTTTCAGGTGCTCTGTAACAGTAATTGAAAAAAAAAGCCATGGCATCCAAATGAACAAGATGTCTGTGCTGCCAACTTGCAGGCAGCCTCTGCACAAAGAAGGGGATTCTGTTATCTCTAGGAAATCAGAAGCCATTTCAATGCAAGCACTTCTCAGAGCCCACCTGACGACCACTCTCAACCTTGAATGCATGCCCTTCCTGCAGCAAATGCAGTGACTGATTACATGAAGGAGCAAGCAAGGCTGTGAGCAGGGAAACTAACACAGCCCAGTTCCCTACTGATTTGTGCTGCCTATTTGTCTCCTCTGACATCTAGTAAAGGCTGAGCTCAGATCTTTCCCCACTGCTGGGGCACTCACAACATCACTCTTCTGGGCATAATCTGGTGTCTAATAAAGCCTGAATTAACGGAACAGCCTGCTTCTCAGTTGGGTGCACACGTAAGCTTCATCTATACTAATAAATTAAACAATACCAGGGAATGTTCCCAAGCACTGGAACTTGACCAACTATGCTGTTAAATTGTGAGAATATTGGCTGGCATAGTTTTGACCAGAGAAAACTAGCACTCTCTTAAGCAATTCCCAGGAACTGCTCAGGAGTTAGAAAAGGCCATGGTCCACCAAAATAGGCACTTGGACATGGTAACCTTTTTTGGGGAGGGTAAGAGACTTTAATAGTATGGAAACCATTTGTTCTGTGCCAATTGGCTTCAGGAGCAGAGGACAGTATGAGGCACATTTAATTCACTACTGTAGATGTAGTCATAGCCTATTTTTGCTCCACCCAGTTTCTGATTTTCATAACACTTGTGGGAATATAATGTTTTTGAAATGACCCTGTTTTCATTACACTGGATTGAACTTACTGGTAGAAAGATGTACATCCATATCCATAAGCACCTATCCACCAGCACATATACATACCCATACATATGTGACATATGTGTACATGTATATTCACCTACACATGTGCATACTTAAATGCATGTATGCATTTATGTAACTGTAAATGTAATTTCTCTACTAAAAGTCTTGCAAAAACTTAAAAAAATCTTATCTTGGCTCCCTATGGATATGTGGTTGAGAAAGAATTTCCCAAGTCACAAGGGCAGTGATTGACAGCAGTTCAAGGGAAGTTCTGTCCTTTTTTTAAGTAGGAGATGAGGTTATTTCCTAGGACCAGGAGGACTTTTCCGTTTAACAAATTTTAAAATTAACCCAGACTGAAACTCTTGTTCCCTCGACTGGTTGTAGGATGTTGGAGTCTTGTCTTGTGCTGTTTCGAGCTGGAGGAGCCATTGCTGTGAATGTTTTTGGACTAAGTACCCATGTCAGGGTCCCCAGTGGATCTGAGTGCCTGGTCTGGGTGGTGAAGACAGCCCTGTTTCAGCCCTGTAGATCCCTGTGTAGAGAACTCTACACTGTCAAGTGATTCACCAGCAGTCAGGAGGAGCCCAAGGCAATGTCATATGCATCATTTAGGCTGTGCAAGTTCATACAAGGCTGTAAAAATAACAGGGTAAGATTTGCAGACCCCAAACCAGGCATGGATGCAGTGCCTGTAGAAATAGTAAAAGCTCAATATCCCAATGAGCTTCCAATCAGACAAGTGAGCTAAATCAGTTGAAACTCAGTGGGCCCATTTACCATGACTAAACCTTTATCTCTATTAGCTGTATCAGAAATTGTTCTGAGAACCTTGTGCTATACTGATTTGGTTTGGAGGTTACCAGTTTTATGAGCTCACACTTGGTTATATTAGGCTCTCTGAAGTCCACAAACCTGTCAAAGACTCCTCAGTCAACTTGTGTGCATATAAACACTCTGCAAAATACAGGCCTGTCTGTGGCTCAAAGATAAATCTGAACCAAAACAAAAGGAAAGATTTCTTGGATTTGGTTTGGATTGCTTGAACTCCTAATGCTGAAGTAAGGATTTTGTTCCTGAGCCCTTTTTGTTAAAATGAGGAGTAATAACCTGCACTATGAATACAATACAATTAATTTCCCCACTTACTATTTTTGTAAGCAAATCAAGTTTTTTAAGGCAAGTTAATGATAACCTTTCCTCTACAGCACTCAGCCCTGAAGATATCAAGTTGGAACAGATGGGTAACGCACTGGTATTTTGCAATATGTTCAGAGAAAAAGCTACACCCAGAAATTAAAATAAGGCTTTAGGTGCCAAATAGCAGAGAAGGGTGGTTTTTTTTTTTAAGCATATGTTCTCGTAAGCAAGCAGAAGAATTCTGGCAGCAGCCTGAAGGGGAGAAACACCGGCTGTTAGGCAATTCTTCTGACGTGCAATTTGCCAGCGATTTACCACATGATCAGCACCAGTTCAACTTCCGAAGGCCTGAAGCTCCTGAGGTGTTTTTCATCTCTCATAGTGCCAAACTGCAAATCCAAACTCTGGCTAAAACATCTGTACCCTGCCCACACAAGAGGAATGCTGGAGGTGACCTGGAAAGAGGCAAATGAAGACAATTGTTCTTTTTCACTTAATTACTAGGATGCGTAAAAGTCACTGTTCTTCATTTTTTCTCTTTAAAAAATTTTATATTTTGGAGAGTGAGTGCTTTTTCTTTCTTTTGATTTGTCTGTGATGTCAAGTTTTATTTAAGCAATGGATAGTGGTTTCTGAGCTTTCAGTTGCTAAACTGGGTGTGTGACTGAATTCCCTTTTCCCAGTCCTTGTCAGGTTTCTGAATTAAACATGAATACTTTGATGTGAATTAATAAACACTGGAACAGGTCTTTATTATTTGTTCTTCTGTTCTTGAATCTTTTATGAAATGCTGTGTAGACAAGTTTATAATCTTTGTTATCCAGACAAGATATGTAATGTAAAATGAAACAGATGTGTTCAAAGAGAAGAATAATATTTTCACTTGTTTTCATGTATAGGTTTTTGTAAGAAAGCAGGATACAAGTTGAAGCTTTTTATGCTCCTTCAAAGGTCACCGTTTTTAAAAGTTGATCAAAAAATAACTGGTTGAGACAAAAATGAGAAATTGGATTTCAAGCACCTACATGAACTTCTTATGATCTAGATTAATACAAGCAGTTTCTGCAAAAGGAAATAGTGGCAGGTATATCTTTTGAACATACCAGCTAAACAATGGATAAAGAACAGTAGTGCTTACAATTTATCAGACTTTCTAAAGGTCTTAAAAGAATCTTTGTGGGAGACTTTTTAAAGAATTGAAATAGTCATGCATGAGATGTCAGTTTTTTCATGAATTTGGAACTGTCAAAAAAGTTGGAAACAACAACAACAAAATTATTAGTGTCAAATTTATTCTACATAAAGTTAAGCACTAGATAGTATAAAGATCTATCTTACACTCATTATATTTGTAAGATGTATCAGAAATTTGAAAGAATAAGCCTGTAGTGATCAGTGAAGTACCAAATCTAGAAGGTTATGCAAGTATTAGGTAAGTTGTGTTACTAGCTGACACCAGAGAGCTTTATAGGGATGTAATAAATCCGAGTGAGTGGTCATTGTGATGGTCAAAGACTTTCTATGCTTCAGCAAATGAAAAGTTAATGCACTCTGGAAGAAATAATTTGAACTGTGTGCTGTGAGATTTTTACACATTCAGGAATGAGATTTTTATTACCTTAGGCTCTGGAAATTATTGTAAGAATGACTGCAGAATCTCTGCCTCTACAGATATTTAAGATCCTATATGAGGAACATCTCTCGAAGATTATTTGATCCCAGTTCAATTCTTGGGAAGGGACTAAGTGATCTGCCTAGATCGTTTCTTAATAAGATATGATTAGGCAGGTCAATGCAAATATTTGCTGTATAAATAGAAACATTCAGAAGAGTAATTCAGTATTTTAAGAGTTTTATGTATATTTGAATGTATAAATAAGTATATATATATTTACCTAAAAAACACACAGGCACACACCTCAGTACACTATTGCTTTGTTGTAATCAAGTCCTTGTAGCTCACATGCAAATGAGCTTTGTCCAGAACTATCATTTCTGGGAAACATAACTGAAACTCTCCCAACCTGCCCAAAATGTGGCAAAACCTTAACTCAAGCTCATTTCTGGACAAAGTGTGTTCTGCAGTGTCTGTTCTCACTCACAGTAAACTCTCTGGATTACAGCAACCTCAATGTAGTTGTCCTCTGCTAAAATGCATCTGCAGAGCATCAGCAGAGCATGGGACAAGGAAAAAAGTTGATCATTTTAGGCTGCCTTTACTGTTCAGGATTTTCACAGGAGGAAAATTCCCAAAGAGTAATGACCTGCGTGAGAGTAAAAGTGTTACTTTTATAAACAACACAAAACTAACAGAATTGTCTCCTAGGGCCTTATCTGGACCTTTTTTCAAGCTACAAATAGGGGTCAAATTGTTGTCTCTATCTATATCTGTAATTTTGCATGTTATATATGTGATATACTCATTCATGTGCACATGAATTTCTGTAGGTGTTTCTGTTCTAGCTATGTTAGAAGTGTCAATATACAAGAGACACAGGGCTTGCATTACTTCAGAAAGCAAGACAAGCAAACTCTAACAAATGCACATAAATAGTTAAATGCTATTCCAAGATTATAAATTTCCAATATTATAAATATTTTCAGGTTTTATTAAGAAATAAGCCTGCTCATCAGTCAAAGTTGGTGGTATAGGTCAGCTTTGCCACTTTTATTAACTCTGATGTAGCTCTGCCAACATTAGTCAAGTTGTGTCAGTGTGTACCCGCTGAGTAGTTGGCTCCTAGAAATATATTTGTTTTCCTACCTTAACCTCAAGCTGTTGGGAAAAGGACTAATCCTAGAAATAGTTGTTCCTGCAATTAGTTTTTTTCTGTATTCCATTTGCTTTCTCCATCAGTTGCATGTTTTTTTCTCTTTGTAAGGGGAAATCTTAAGGCTTTTATAGAAATCTCATTACTGTTATTAAGTATGTGAAGCCTCTTTTCTAATGAGGCTTTTTTTTAATAAACTGAATTTATAAAAACATAGATGAACTCCATCAACTAAAGGAAAAAAAAACCTAGGAAAACAAAGGAAATTGAGCAAGTCTTCCATAGCTTCCTTTAAATGTACCAAATCCTTCAAATTATTTTGAATGTTGGTAGAAAGATACCAAACTGTGGGAGAGGATATACTGGTGAGTAGTCCTATGAAAAGGGACTTGGGGATTTTGGTGGATGAAAAAATGGATATGAGCCACCAATGTGCAATCGCAGCCCAGAAGGCCAATCACATCCTGGGCTGCATCAAAAGAACTGTGGCCAGCAGATCAAGAGAGGTGATTCTGCCCCTCTACTCTGCCCTGGTGAGACCTTACCTTGAGTACTGCGTCCAGTTCTGGAGCCCCCAGCACAAGAAGGATGTGGACATATTGGAGCATGTCCAGAGGAGAGCCACCAAAATGATCAGGGGAATGGAGCATCTCTCATATGAAGACAGACTGAGAGAGTTGGGGCTGTTCAGCCTGGAGAAGAGAAGGCTCCAGGGGTACCTTATAGTGACCTTCCAGTACGTGAAGGGGGCCTATGTAAAGGCAGGGGAAGGTCTATTCAAAAGGGTTTGTAACAACAGGACCAGGAGTAATGGTTTTAAGCTGGGAAAGGATAGATTTAGACTGGATATTAGAAAAAAGTTCTTTAATATGAGGGTGATAGATCACTGGAATGGGCTGCCCAGGGAGGTGGTGGAGGCCCCATCCCTGGAGTCCTTCAAGGTCAGGCATGATGGGGCTCTGAGCAACCTGACCTAGGTAGTGATGTCGCTACTTGAGTAGGGAGGTTGCACCAGATGACTTCTAGAGGTCTCTTCCACCCTAAAACATTCTATGATTCTAAAAGTATTTTGTTGCCGTATGTGTGTTTTAGCATTTTGATGGATACCTTTGCTATGACTTCTGGTGTATATTGGAGATTTTTATTGCAGGTTGTGCTGAAAGTGGGATGTAGTGACAGCATTAGATAGCATTCAGGTGCAGCACTCTAGCTCAGAGCCTCTTGCAGCATGTAAAATTATTAGTAAAAGAGAGGCTGATTCTTCACTAGGTTGAAGATCCCGTTCCCCAGTCTCTTCATGAGGGTAAGTCATGAGGTGTTCACTGTTTTTGGCTTATGAAACAAAGACTGAAGCCCTATTGGGAAAATAAAAATATTTTTCTTGTTGTGCTATATTCTATTTTCTTCTCAGAGTTTTTATTTCTTATCTTGTTGTAGCTACTGATCAGTTCAAAAATACTGGAGCATGCTCAGAGCAGCTTTCAAAGGCTAGAGCTGAGTGCATGCAGAAAAATCTCTCACAGAAATCATGGGCTTAGGAAGGGTGAGGACTGAAACAGAATCACACAGAATCACAG
>VYZX01021711.1:21361-51058 GCA_013401335.1 Brachypteracias leptosomus
CACTGAAAAAATGTATTAACTTCAGTGCTAATATTGATTTTACAAATAGGTTCTATAATATAACCTTTCGCTTAACACCTAAGAAATAAAGAATGACAATTTTAATATTCCTATAATCTGTCAAAATATAAACTTTCCTTTAACGTAATGAAAAAGTAAAAGCTCATTAATTCATCACAGCAAAATATATTCCAAAGATTAAATCTATGTGTAACAGATTTTAACATTAACAAATGTGGTTGAGATTTACAATTATTTTGCACATATAGAAGCAGACACACATAAAGATGTATGTATAATTATAACACATGCATTTATAAAATGCATTTAATCTCAAAATAGTGTTTCAGTTAACTTAAAAGTCAAGAAACTTTGAGGAGACTTTCAATAGATAAGTTCAGGCAGATACACATTGATTCTAGTATGCTGCATGCTGAAACAGTGTAGAGTACATGCCTGATTGCGTTTACACTGCAAGAGAGAAAATTATTTTCTCATCTTTTCAGATTTATTTTCTCTGAAGTAGATATATTTATTTTCTTATTAGGGAAGATAAGTTTCTCCTGTTGTTTGAAAATGTTTTCTCTGTTCTGTTGCCTGAAACAAACATATCTGCTCTAAACTTAGTTTATACTATGTAAACTACTTGACCCATTAATCAGTATTGCCCAGTACTTTTTAGCAATGGAAAAAATTTTAGTAGTTTATGTCTTTCATTCAGACTGATAAATGCTAAATCTAGCAGATGGTGTGGAATCAGGAATTCTAATTCAATAAAAATTAGAATCAGGCGCATCTTGAGGTTCATTGCTTCAAACACTTTCAGTTGTGAACTGGATCCTCTTTCTTCTAAAAGATATCAAACCAAAGATGGAAGGATAAAAAGAGTCTTTATTCAAGGTTAAGTTCAATTATCTCTACCGCAGCATTTTTTTTTAACAGTAAGAAAGTATGAGAGTTTGCAGTTTTATGATTCTTCAAGAATATTTAATGAATAATTCACACTTGCTATGCACATTTTTTACTTGTGACTTTACAAACTGACACCTAGCTTGAAAAGGACTGTATTGCCTTAGCTGCATGTTTACGCTAAGTAATTCCATATAGTTTAAATTCAGCAGTGAACTACAGCACAGTTCTTTTAATTTGAGATATCAGGAAACACATGCTGAGTTGAGAGTGCAAATTAAATGGCATAAAGTCAGTATGAAAGGACCTTTATTAGAAACCATGTCAGACCTCTGAGCATGTCTGCTGGGAAATCAATTGAGAAGTTGCTTGAGAACCTGTATACTTAAGCAGCTAGTAAAAGTATTTTTTTTTCTTAGACAGGCAAACCTGTCTCCTGAGTGTATGCTATATATTAGATGTTTGAATTATGCAAGTTCTCAATATAAATAACATAAAATGTTCCCCCCTCTTATTAATGTCCTCTCACTTGTAGCAGTAGTCACTCATGAACACACACAAGCATAGGGTGTTATCCTAATTAGGAGGTTCTGGAGAATAAACACCACCACTTAACTTCATCATTTATCACATATCAGTTGTAGGAAGGTAACTAAAATATCTTTTCTTCAAGAGCTTTAAAAAACTTAAAAAAAAAGCCTTGAGGCCAACTGGCAACCAGTCACAAGCTGCTACGAAGAAGATGGGGACTCCCTTTTTACAAGGAGTCACATGGAAAAGACAAGGGGTAATGGGTAGAATTTACTCCTGACGAGATGCTGATTGGACTCTGGAAGAAAATCTTTCACCATGAGAACAATTTGACATTGGAATAATGTCCCAAGGGAAGTGGTGAATTCCCCTATATTGGACAGTTTTAAGACTCAGCTTGACTGGGTGCAGCGCCATCTCGTTTAAACTATATTTTTACCTTGAAAGATCGGACTAGGTAATCTTGAGGTCCCTTCCAATCTAGTATTCTATGATTGTATGATTCTGTGTCTTCTGCCATGAAGTCCTGAATCCTGCCACACCAGAAGTATGCTGGTCTTTTCTATGTCCTGTTTCATATCTGTGCTTGTGCCATGCAGGTGCTTCAGATAATGAAGGGCTTTTAAAGTTTTAGGCACCTCAAATTTACCTTTTATTTTTCTACAACTGTCTACACAGCTGGATGTACAAAGACCTGTAAGTGGTGGAGTAACTCTCCTAGGACCACTTTATGCAGTCCTTGGAAGAGTTTAAGTTTCTCTCTTCTGAGTCAAGTGCTCTGTTCATTAGGGCTTACATATTATGACTCTTAAAATTTTGTCTCCAGTCAGTGGTTCTTCACTTCCTTATGCAAAACAGAAGAAGCTCAATTGCAGAGTTGGAATGTGGCCTTATGTTTTGAGAAGTTTCATGACGGCTGACCTATATCAGGTATGATCTCAGCATACCTCCTAGGAATGCCAAGGATTTAGGTAGTGGAATTCTTACCCTGAGGATCCCACCGCATATCCCATTTTCTCAGAATGATACCGGCATAAAATTTTCTGAGCTTTCTAAAAGTAAGAGCTTAAGCATAACAGTCAAACTTCACATCATATTTCGACATAGTAAGCTGTGTTTTTGTCAGATGTTTTGGTTTTGTTGTTCTTTTTTCCTCAAGAAAACATAATGGAAAAATCATGGTTAATCAGGGAGAAGATGCCTTATATTTCCAGATTGCACCATTTTATTCATGAAGTCTGTATTATTTTGGCTTTTGGCTACCAATTTCTTCTCCTTCATTCTCTAGACATTCATGTTGTTGAAGACAAGGCTAATACACTCTGGTTCTAATGCTAAACTTTTGATTTTTCATCTGCACATATTGGGTCAGCTGGAAGGAGTTATCAGTGTGTGGTCTATTGCAGAGGAAGGTCAAATGCAGAAACCTGCTCCAGTTCCACAAATGCTATCAAATCGAATTTTTCTGCTTGCATGATTCAAATTGTGTTCTAGACCAACCTTAATTCAAAGAACATATTTATGCTTGTATATAAGCCATTTCTGTTCACAGAAACACATGCATACACCATTAGCTTTTAATACATGCAAGTTACTTTCCAGGGGGGAAAAAAAAGACTATTGAGACATGCAGTAATCCTGTAATCACAGTCATACTGCATAAATGTTGTTGATCTGTGAGGTATTAATGATGATTCTTTCCTCTGATACTTCCTTAGAGTATTCTGTTTAAACGTCCTTTAACGTCTTCCTCTCTCCCTCTCTTTACCTCCTCCTTTCCCTTTTTGTTTTTATCTTTCTTTGAAAGTAATCCACATAAATATTATAACTAAAGAAATGGTATCAGAAATGTGGCTTCTTTAAATGTAACTAAATATGAGAAAATATGTATTGTTACTATGCATTATCACATTTAAAGGGAAAAGAAAAGGATGCTGAGGCCTTGTCAATTGACAGAGGGCCTTGAGCAACCCGGTCTAGTTGGAGGTGTCCCTGCTATGGCAGGGGGGGTGGAACTACATGATCTTTGAGGTCCCTTCCAACCCAAATAATTCTATATTTTAATGATGATTTTATGATAACACACCACACCACTATGTCTAACCATGCATGCTCGTGTACATACATGACAGTTTTGACTTTACAGAGTAGGTAATTTAAAGAAAAAAGTAGTTTTATAAGATTTAGTAATCACATTCAATTTCATTACTATCATTCATTATTAAATTAGAAAAATTTCAAAGGGAAAAAAAATATATAAAAGAGGGACTGACATTTTACTACTAGATGAAATTGTGACATAATAGAATATTAAACCACTATTTTGGTATTTTCAGGTAGTAAAAACTGTATAAAACTACTCTGCATAAAAATCTTTAAGAAGAAATTTTTAACTGGTGCCTTTAAGGCTGATCTGAAGAATCTAAAGGGAGGCCTGTTTCTACTTTGTTATATTTCATAAAATTCAAAATTATGTCTGAGAAATACTGAAACAAGCTGATAAAAATGTACTGCTTTTGAAAAGTGTTTCCAAGAATCAGAGAGGGAAGTTAGACTTACCATCATGTTTGAAGGTGTCTGAAAAGTGGTAGAGGTTTGTTGGAGGGTGGTAATGTTGTGCAGCTCCTCTCCAGCCCGGTGAAGACACACTTCCTAATGAAGGACTGCTTAATCGTGGTCTGTTCTTTGAAGTAAATGAAGCTAAAGATGAACTACCAGATTTGATTCTTAGGATAGCAGCATATGAAGTGGGGAGACCAGGAACAGCTTCTGAATATTCTGAAAAAAACCCAAGAAGTAAACGCTGAATAAAGAAAAAAATCTATCACTTTTCAAAAGAATATGTAGTTATGCAGTAGAAAAGTAGAGAATTTTTATCTGTAAAAAGGAGCATCAGAGACACCACAGACTTCATGAGGAACTCAGGTTCTGGACAGAACTGGACAGCAGCGTAGAGCTCGAAGAGAAAATTCTCCTGCAGTTTCAATACAATATGCAAATCAAATGATTATTAAATTTCTTACTTATGAGTTTTCAGAATTTTTAATGCTATTCCTATGACCCTATATCACTGTCAAGTCACTGTGTTTCCTTCACATCCTTACACTACTTTGTATGTGCAGTGCAGAAAAACTGGCAAAAACTAAATATGCACCTCATTTCAACACTACTCTGCAAATCAATTGGGCTTGTTAAAAAGACCATGAGCCCATATAAAAAAAAATATCTCTCCCAAAGACATGTTCATGCCAAAATCACCTCCTATCTTGTCTCTGCAACTTCCTTTTTTTTTTCCTTTTCTGCCTGTACTTAAAATTTCAGTGTGTACAAATAAAGAATAATGTCTAAGTTTTTGGTCCCTATATAATGCTAAATATAAGAGAAATAAATAAATTATATTATTATAATAGATTACAAATATAACTCAGGAGCTGTAGAAACAAAGCAAGTGGAACAATTGAAATCACTAATCCACAACATGCAACAGTCTTGAGGAGGTGAAAAGAACATTTCAAAAATAAATTCATACAGATGAACAAAGGGATTCAAATTGCATATCAAGTGTCTATGAAGAAACTGATCTTTTGGGGGACAGTGGAAGTAGTAGGCAGAAAAAAGTATTATTCTGTCATATCCATATCTGGCAGATTTTGGAAAAGGTTATTTCAGTATGGTATTTATTATTTCTGATCAGATGTTAAAAATGCACCTCTTCTAACTTTTAGAAGCTAGAATTCAGCAAAAGATGACTAGTATTTTAAAATTACAATTTTCACCTATGCAAACCCTAAATATACAGTTTATTTGATGATGATGTATCTTATTTAAAATTTAGATTTAAATACAAGTTTTGACAATTAGATTAGAAAGGCATAAATAAAGCAAACTCTGCTTTAATTCATTTTTCGTCCTAATCTTACAAATTATCTACTTTATAATGTGTATCATACTGTTTTGTTTATCATAAACATAATATCATCCTTCCTGGCCCGCAAAGAGAGAAGCAGAACATCACCATGATAAATGAAAATGTAATATGAAGATATATTTTATACAATTTCTTGAAAAATTATCATTGGAATATAAATGTCATTTCACAAAAAAAAAAAAAATAACATCTTTGATTGTCTTTCAATGCATTCCTTCAATATTTTTCAATATTCACGTATTTTAGTTCTTTTGAAGTAAATTTTTTCCATAGAGAGAAATTAAAGCAAAATTTTTCTAATTCCAGGGGAATATTGAAAAAAAAATCTTTACAAATTCATATTAAAAACTATCACAGTTAAAATAACCTATTTCCATTCTGGTTTCCCTGAGGTAAGAATCTCAACGTCATTGAGGTTTCTGGAAGAAATTTTTGCCAATTTGACTTATTTTGGTTTCACTAAATACTAATTTCTCTTATGAACAAAAAGTATTTTCAGCCTTACAAATATAAATTATTTCAGATAAATGAGTTGCAGTAGAAATGTCCATGGTTAAACTTATCACATAACATGCAGAATGGACATCTTCCACATGACCAGAGAAGACATTCCCTGGGGGTATGGATACAGGAAAGAGATAAGACTCTCTCTAGGAGTCCACCCAGAGGATGGAAAGGCTTGGTGGTGAACATGGCAATCCTAGTGGCAGAAGAGCTAATTAGTTGGTCACTGTGGAGCTCCCCAGATCCTCACAGCTCAGATTCTCCTATATTCCCAGGGCTGCTGATACCCTCCATAGAAATGCTACGGAAAATATGGAAATGGACAGATTGGGATGTAGTCCTGTTTTTCTCAAATGGAGCTGGAATCTGACCAGAGTTTAGCTGGTGACACGGATGCAAAGCACCACACAAAGGATTCTTGCTTTGAAAAGGTACCACATCACTCTCATTTAAATGCACATATTTTCTTCTGCTTCCAACCCAAGGTGCACTAATGATCTGTAATCTACATGAAATGGAAAAGGAAGCAGTAAGAAAATGGTAAATTAGAGAGTCATGTCACAGAACTATTCCTGTGTATATTTTCATACATAATTAAACTGTTATAAAATTTTGGATTGTGAACTCGCTGCAGGATAGAAGCCAGAGAGTTGTGGTCAATGGGGCAGAGTCTAGTTGGAGACCTGTATCTAGTGGAGTCCCCCAGACATCGGTACTGGGACCAGTACTACTCAATNATTTAAAATCCGCCTGGACACGTTCCTCTGCAACTTGGTTTAGGTCATCCTGCTCCAGTGGGGGGATTGGACTAGATGATCTTTCGAGGTCCCTTCCAATCCCTAACATTCTGTGATTCTGTGATTCTGTGAAAATTCTAACAGTGATACATATTCTATTTTACAGGATCTATTTCTACAGCTTTAAAAGTGTGCACACAGACATAGAAGAATTACACACTGGAAAGAATTTTACTTTATAATAAAATAATAAGATCTGCCTTTAGTCCAAACTTTACAACACAGCATAATAAACCTTAATAAGATTTCCAAAGGAAACATGATCATAACCACATATATAATGAATGTACTGTTCCTTGATTTTTTTTTTTTCTGCAGATATAGGCACTTTTCTATTTTCGACATGGTATTTTGACTCTATGCTATTTGCCCTATGGCAAAAGACATAGATTTGGGAAAACTTTATGTCAGTACTTTTTCAGCAAATGATAAATACATTGTGTGACTGAAATATGGTATTATTAGGCTGTTAAATATACTATATGCCACACATGTATCAGCAGTAAAACTCTAGTGTCTGAAGAACTTTTAAACTATGTAGCCCATTTGTTGATGAGAGAAGATAATTTCTTAAATGGTATTCTTGAGTATATCAAGCTATTCTAGCTTGAGAAGATTCAAGTAATTATTTTTATGTCATTTCATTGGGAAAATCATGAAACAGTCTTGCTTGATGGGTAGACAGAAAGGCAAGTTAGAGAGTCTGAGATGCATATTGCTTCTTTTGAGAAGAAATGGAGGTTAGCAATCAAAAATTAAATGCCAGTAATAATAATTCTGATTCTTATATCATTTAATATAGCTCCTATGCTCCTTTTACCCTGTATTGTTAGCTTGGAAAGTGGATGGAGAAAGCACACAGCCCTGCATGTTTCTACATAAACATACTACATTAAAATTCTTCCTTTTGTTTTCAATATTAAATTTTTCATTAAAAATTTCATGCTGAGAACAAAATGCAGCCAGCCCTCTGCTCCTCTAGCAATTCTGCCACTTAGTTTTCCTCCTTGCTGTTTCTCACATTCTCTGACATCTCCACCTGCTTGCACAAATCTCTCAGATGATCTGGTTCACAGGAGAGGAACTTCCTTCCATTGGTTTCTGCCACATCTATTACCCAGCAAACAAGTAAGGACAGATAAGCAGCCTTCCTCCCTACTGCCCAGGCACACGAAATAAAAAAGTAGTATACATATATAAAGTTACAAACAGCACATCAAAAACTGTATCCTCCATAACAATTCATTTACCACCAGGCCAAATTGCAGATTATACACACATGGGAAAGCAAAATAACCATTAATCCTTTTAAAATTGTACTGTGAAATACTTTTTCTTTTTACTCTTTTTAATTGGAAGGACATGTCAACTTGTGAGATGAAGCATACTACAGTTCCTAGTAAGTTTGAGCTAACAAGTACTCTGAACTAATTAGTTTGGGATTAGACTTTACATCATTAGAGTGAGTGCCTGGAACAGCTTCCATGGAGAGGAATACATCTTGAGGGCAAGAAGGTTTGAGGAGGTGCGGGAGCCAGACAAACATGGAGGGATAAGGAGTGAGACTAGAAAAAGGAGAAAGTACAATAGCGCCTGAGTTTTGCCAAAATATCACATTGCTAGACAAAAGCAAATAGAAGTCATACTGAAATCTCTGGTGGCATGAGCCTCCCTTTCTGCAGAAGTTTGAATCAAAGTGCAGTTTTTGTTACTGTAATATTTCTCACTTTTTGGCTATGGTTCTCCTGTTTCTTTGCATACATAATGTAATAAGCTACTCTAGTAAATAGGATTGAAGAACACTGAAGTAGTTTTGACAACTTTTTGCTGAAATATATGTGTAATAGCCTTGTGAAATGAACTTATTCTGTGCTACCTCATCAAGTCAAGAAGATTGTAACTCCCCACTTAAAAAGAATATTTTAAAATTCTTTGTTATCTGGTTGAATAGGGAACATTTGTTCTGCAATAGTAAATACAGGGTTTGAAAATTTAAAAAATCAACATGATCTCAGATAGCACGAATGTAAAGTACTATGGGAAGAAAGAGAAGAAAAGGATATAAAAGTCGATCTACATGGTGAAAAGGTCTTGCATTAATGACAGTGTTACGCAAGCTGGCTTCTGACCTTTCATGGTATAATTGTTTTATTTGGCTGAGATTAGTGATCAATGTGAAATTTCACCCTGACTCTGGTTGCTCTGTCGTGCTTATGGGGATACTGTATCTGAGTAAAGTTTCTCTTGTAAGACATAAATGGAAATGGTTAATAAATTATACATAAGTAAATATTTCTTGGTTTGTTTACTGAAAGCCTGTAGCCTGTGATCATTACTGACATCTAGAGCAGAAATCATGCTTACCTGAAAACAAAACCTACTTGCTAATCTGAACATTCACCTGCAAAGATTTAGACTTCTGAACTGCCTAGCTGCAGTGCCTTAATTAAAATATAATTTTATTTGAGTATTATTTACAATAAAATTATTCCTTTTAATTGGTTTGGACTAGACTTCTGATACTTGGGAGAATAAATATATTTTCCATTATTTAAGTACATAGTTAAACTGCTGGATAGTGTTACTCTCTAATGTGTTTTTTAGCTTTACCAGTTTACCCTTAAAATCCTTGAGAAATTCCATCAAAGACCTATGGGTAGCTCTCAAAACTCTGCCATACTTGAGCTTCACAATGAAATCATATTTTCCTTAGCCTCGTTCTTAGAAATAAATTAAATGTTTGGGATGAAACATGTAAAGGTTTTTCAACTGCAAGTAGACACAGATAAGGAATACATAAGCCTAAATGGTAAGGATATTAAGCAACTAGAAACCAGACACAATAAAATCAACGGCTTGGATAAGCCTTCATAGTTCTTTGCACCAGAACTACCAGATTTATAGTCATTTTAACAACAGTATGACAGTTTTAAGATAGACAATATATTTTATTCCACGTGCACATTTTCTTATATGTGATTTCTAACAGCAAAATATGTTTTGAATTAGTTTTGGTAACTTTTTAGTGAATCTGTGTCAACTCATTAAATTATATGGATAGTTTAATGAACAGCCCATGCTGTTCTTCAGCATTTCTTTGGTCAGATTTGACACAGGTAATAGAGAAACTGTCTTCTACTGATTACTGAAGCTTTCTGCTTTTAGAAAATGCAAAAATATGAATTTCGAGGTCATTTGAAAGAAGTTTACACTTGTAATTTCTAATAGCTATGTCAGGTTAAATTCTACTTCATTTCATGTGTGCTGTGGGAGAACTAAGCTGACTGAGAGAAAGGGGACCTTTTCCCACAGGATGGCATATACTTATACACATTCCTTAGGTACAGCCCATGGGTACAAATATAAATCACAAACACTCTCCTGTTACATTTTATCTGACAGATTTTCTTCAGAGGGCACATGTGCTAGCATAACTCCAACAATTGTACTATGTAATTTGACCAAAATATATTTTCTTCAAACAGAGAAAAATGACAAGGTAAATTTACTGAATCCATACCCAAAACTTCTTTGAAAACTGTCTTTGTAGCTTTTGAAATTTATGGAGAATGAAGGATTCTGACTCTTGGGGTGATGTTTTGTTTTCCTTCATTCCTTTTTTTAAAGTAGCTCCTGGTCAGTTACTGAGTCATTGACATTTCTCAACTATCTAATTAAAATGTAGTCTATCTTATAATACTTGTAAATATGACCTTCATTTGTTTATTTTTGCTAGCTAGCATGTTTAATCAAATGTCACTAAGAATGCTAACACATTTTTTTTTCCATTGTAACTTTTAATTACATTATTTCAGTGGAAGTGTTCAGTCTTCTAAACTTATGAAAATATATGCCTTCATTCTGTAAAGTGGATTGTATCACTGTTGCTCCTCAATTTTTTAAACAGTAATATATTTTCTGTCTTGTTCTGTGCATGCACATTGATTTCCTTTTGCACTGCTCAATGACATATAGCTTGGCAACAACCTGAGAGAGAGATGCAAGAATAGTAGGATTCTGTGTTGATAAGATGTCCATCCAGGGCATCTCCTATGGAACTTGCATTACTACTCAAACACAGCAAAATGTCAATAAATTGTGTTTCTCTGATGAAATGAGGTTAAATTTAACAACAAAAAACAACAAAAACCCACATCAGAACAAAATAAAGAAAAAAGTAGAAGCCAGCAGTTTTTCTCAAGAGCTGGTTAATACCTCTGAGTGTCCTCTGCACATTTCCCACTGTGTGTGGTTTATTTTGTGTGTCAGTGATTTCATTTTTAAAGATGTTATTATATCCCAATTATTACTCAGAACAACAGGCAATACAACAACATATGCAGGCAATCATCAAAACCAAACCAAATCAAATCAAAGAGACTGAAACCTTCATGGGGAAACTGATTTTAAACATTTGAAATCTGGATGTCAGCTCGTGAGGCTAGGTTCACTCTACAGATAGTGAATAGGAACACTGCACGTGATGCGATGGACATACTTAGTAAATGGCTACTTTTTGCCACTGATTTTAAAAGGAAAGTAAGGTGAGTAGCTGAGATGTCAACTTGTTCAGATATCCAATGTCTTACTCCTCTTATCAGGATCTGAGAAACTGATCTTAGTGAAGCTTCATTTGTGTCTTTTCTGCTCAAAAAGTCCTGTTGTTTGTGGAGGAGTGAAGCTTAAGAGAGTTGTTTTCTAAAGCAGCAGTGGGGATGATTTAGAAGCTGGAAGTTCTCAAGGCAAACATGCTGATGGTCTTCATCAACCTTTTTCAGCACAGATCTGATAGTAGGAGAAAGGGAGAAAATTCATCTATTTAAGGTGGTCTTCCCCTGGGGGGAAACATTCTTTTTGGCAGGACTTTGGCCAAAATAAATAAATCCAAAAATTGTTCTGTTGAACTTTTCAGTATTCCTGTGTTCAAGGAAGATACACAACAATTCAATCTGAAAATCCAAAGTAGCCTCTCACTTTATAGAATTTTCTTTTGTCTTAGAAATCTGGTCATACAAGGCAGCAGATTTGAGAACACAGAATACTATGGACAAATACAGAAAAAAAAAACAACTAGTTAGAGGTATATTTTGTTTTCCTTTGAAAGTGCTTTAAAGACTTAAAGCATCAACTGAAAGACAGTAAAGAGTATTTCCAGTGGCTATTAGCAAATGAATCAGTATCTTTGGAATATTTTACTGTTAGAGCTAATTTGAATGTCATGAATTTCGATGAGGAATTATTTTGAATAATATAAAGATACTTTTGTAGAGTTAGTCATTGTTTCCCTTCTTACTGAAAAAACAATGTTTTCTATCTTATTTACACTTCATAATGCAGCAAATAGATGACTCAATATATGCCCAATTATTCTCACTTTGCAACCAACATATAACATCCATCAGATCAAACAAAATCTATTTTAAAATAGAACACTTTCTGCTACAGAATGCTTATAACTGAAGTAACAAAAATAATAAAATTAATAATATATTCCAATTATGGAAGAACACTTATTCAAAGTAAAGCAATTTTAAGCTGAAAAAAAGTGCTTTCCTATTATTGTCATATTTCTTATATCAAAGAACAATATTTCAAAACATACTAATATAATATAAGGATTAAAACTATTTAGGGTATGTTTCTGCCATAGCATAGGCTTCAATCACAGTGATTATGTTCAGTAAGTGCTTTGCACCCTTTTTGAGTGAGAAGCGCTTTTTAGATGTAAAAACCATAACATGAAAACTCTTCTCATTAACTTATTGCAGGAAAATATTACTCTAAATAATATCAACAAAACTTTATAATTTTGCATATTCCATCTATCTCCATACTTACTACTTCTGTTTTGTGCGCTTTATAAGACCACAGATATGTCGGACACTTTATCAACGTGTGTAGGTTTTCTGCCTGTTTGTCTAATAAAAAGGAATTTTAGGCCAATTTTATTTGAAAAATAACACAGATCATGTACATAGCTGATGGCATTGCTACTCTTATGAGAACCAATAAAGAGAAAGTAGAAATTATCTTCTACATATTTTGTGATCTTTGGCCTGAAGGACTACTTGCTACTTACTAGGTATAATTTCTAGACATATATGAAGAAATGCCTTAAGACGCCCAAGTGGTTTTTGTTTGCCAATTTTTAGATATATATCATTGTCCTACTTCTTCAGGTATTTTTCATGCAATATTTTTCAGTTCAAATGTGACATGTTCTCTCTAGCAGGAAAGTTTGGAGCGTTACTAATGTGAACCCATAGATTAGCCTACACTGCATGCTTTTAATTGAAATCTTAACTTATTTTACCCGTGGCTGACGATCATCAGAGTGAGCTGTCAATTCTGAATGTGAAGGGAGAACCAAGTACCAAAGGTCAACTATTTCAGCACAAATCAATTAAAGTAATTAAATGGATAGAAATCCTTATTTATATCCCTTCCTTCCTACAATGATATGCATATCAATGTTAGGAGAAAAATAATAAATCAATCCCCAGCAAAGGAGAAATTTGTAATTGACACTGTTAATATAAAATGCTTGATTAAATTATTAATAACATCACAAAAACTGAAGCAATCAAAATCTTACTAATCGGTATGTGAAGGAAATTGCCTGCTGACTTTCTTGGCAATGGAAATGTGTTTACATTTGTAAAACCATAGTTTATTAAAAGATCAATTACATAATCTAGAGTGTTGCCCCCTTTTCAGATAGGTTTTGAAGCACATCCTGAACTAGAAAGTATCAGTTTGGTTGTCACTGCTCAAATACAAACTCTGACACTACCTTAAAATTACCAGATGCTACTTTCAAAAGCTTTCTCCTATGTCCTTCAAACAAGGAATTGATTTCCTATATAAGTCTTTGTTGCTGTTCTATCATAGTCCCCCAAAACTACACCTGAAAACTTTTTTTTTTTGGTGATGCCAGTGCATTCAGGTCACCTGGATAGCTAGAGTGAGGGTTGTTATTGCTTTGGATTCTCTTGTGTGCTTATCAAACTACTTCTTTCCTCTGTTTTATATGGTAACTTTGTTCTTTCTTGCACTTCTACCTTTCAGTAAAACAGAACCCTTTGCAACCATGGACCTCAGCAGAAAAAGTGCTGACTCCAGACTGGTGTCCTATGTTGACATGGGCAGTGACCAGGCTGAAATGGGACCATGGGCAGCCTGTGCCAATCCTTGATAACCCTTTCTGTGAGAAATTTTTCCTAATGTGCAATCTAAACCTCCCCTGGCACAACTTGAGGCTATTTCTCTTGTCACTTGGGAGAAAAGTAACTTGTTAGGCTTGAGAGAGCCTGCTTAACCTCTCCAGGGCTTCCCCCCATGCTGCCCATGGCCGAGGGCCTAAAAGTATCGCTTGTTACTTGTGAAAAAAGACCAACCCCCACCTCACAACAATCTCCTTTCAAGTAGTTGTACAGAGCAATAAGGCCTCCCCTGAGCCTCCTTTTCTCCAGGCTAAAACCCCCCAGTTTCCTCAGCCACACCTTAAGACTTTTTCTCTAGACCCTTCACCAGCTTTGTTGCCCTTCTTTGGACATGGTCCAGCACCTCAATATCCTTCTTGTAGTGAGAGGCCCCAAACTGAACACCATATTTGAGGTGCCACCTCACCAGTGATGAGTACAGGGGGACAATCACCTGCTGGCCACGCTATTTCTGCTACAAGCCAGGATGCTGTTGGCCTTCTTGGCCACCTGGGCACACTGCTGGCTCATATTCAGCCAGCTGTTGATCAACACCCCCAGGTCCTTTCCTACTGGGCAGCTTTCCAGACACTCTTCCCCAAGCCTGTAGTATTGCATGGGATTGTTGTGACAAGATCTTTACCATTAAAATGGATATTTACTAACAAAATGCTGTTATTAGAGTATATATATATGAATGAAAACTATTAATTTGAAAAGCGAAGAGGCTACTGCTTCAGGCTTACATCACCAATCACCAAAGCATTCACAATGAAAGCAAGAGCTACTGAAAATTGAAAGAAAGTGAAAGACAAATTAGCCATTTATTTAAGAGAAACTGATGGAAATAATTTTAAAAGCATATTATTGCTTTTTATATATTGTAACAGGTGTAGGCATCTTTTCATCTTTGGCTGAAAGAATCTGTGACATTTTTCATCAAAGTATCATGAACAATAAGGTCATAAGGGTTTCCTGAAGTAATGAAAGACAAATGTATCTTTTTGAGAAGACATCATGAAATGATAGAATGGTTTGGATTGGAAAGGACCTCAAAGATCATCTAGTTCCAGCCCCTCTGCCATGGCAGGGACACCTCCCACTAGATCAGGTTGATCAAGACCCCATCCAACCTCGTCTTGAACATCTCCAGGGACAGAGCATCCATAACTCCCTTCGGCAATCTGTTCCAGTGCCTCACCACCCTCTGAGTAAAGAATTTCCTTCTAATTTCCAATCTAAATCTCCCCTTTTCCAGTTTGAAGCCGTTACCCCTTGTCCTATCACTACAGGCCTTTGTAAAAAGTCCGTCCTCAGCCTTCTTGTAGGGCCCCTTCAGATACCGGAAGGCTACAATAAGGTCTCCCCGGAGCCTTCTCTTCTCCAGGCTGAATAAGCTCAATTGTCTCAGCCTATCTTCATACAAGAGGTGTTCCAGACCTCTAAGCATCTTTGTAGCCCTCCTCTGAACCTGCTCCATCAGGTTCATGTCCTTCTTGTGCTGAGGGCTCCAGATCTGGATGCAGTACTCCAGGTGAGGTCTCATGAGAGCAGAGTAGAGGGGCAGAATCACTCCCCTCGACCTATTGGCCACACTTCTTTTGATGCAGCCCATCATATGGTTGTCTTTTGGGCTGCACTGGCACATTGCTGGCTTGTGTTGAGCTTTTCATCCACCCTCAGGTTTTTCTCCTTAAGACTGCTCTCAATCCACTCATTGTCCAGCCTGTATTTGTGCTTGGGATTGCCCTAGGTGCAGGACCTTGCACTTGGCTTTGTTGAACTTCATGAGGTTGGCATGAAATATATCATGTACTAATAAGACATAAATACTAGAATTTGACAGGTTTAAGTAATCTAGAAATTTACATTAGTTTGAATAGGTAATACCTGTACAGTGTATAACTTGTTTAAAGAATTTTGAAACATTTTCTTTTATTATAAGGGATTGTCCACAGTTTGGAAGTTGTGCAAGCAAAGATCAAATTAACATTGAATACAATAAGCACAAGAGCAAGAATTTCTAACAGTGCTTAATTAAAACAATGAAATAATTCACTAAAAGTTTGTCAATTAACATTTACCTTTTAAGAAGGATCAATTTTATTTTGATATAAAACTTTTTTGATATGTTTTTGATTAGCACAGAGATATTTATGATTCACAGTTTAAGTAAAGCTTCCATTAAATTGCAAAGATAATTAATGATTACCTAGGATAATGTAAGTTTTTCCATTCCCTGTGATACACATTCTTACATATTATCTCAGTTCTGTGTATTTATGTGTCCAGTGGAAGCAGACAGTCTTTCATCCCCTTTAAAATATCTCTCACCTGGTTTGAAGCTTTTTTTTTTTTTTTTTTAAGCAGCTAATATATTCTTCTCTACCTTAGGGTTTTTCTCTAGTTCTCTGTGGTTTATTTTAGTATTCACTAAATGTTTTGCAGTGCCCTATCCACCTTGGCTTGCATCTTTGAGATCTTTATGTGGCTTAGTCTTTCTTTAAGAATGCTATCTATTAATCACTGTATGTATTGTTGAACCCACAGAGTGAAATTCATTCTCATGCTCTGGAGAAATACACTGGCAAAACACTTCTTAGAGTATTCAAAGTGGCACATAGGTCTACAGACTGTTATGGAGGGTAAGATTTTATGTTGCTTCTGAAATGTTTTCAAAAATAATAAAGCAAATTTTAAAAAACCACCTTGTTATGGTGGATATTATTCCACTGTTTTCCTGCATGAAAAAAACAGTTTCATGAAAGAGTACATGCTGAAGATTGTCTCTTGTCTTCTTTTTCTGAGGTCTACTTCCAGACATGAATACACAAACATTTCAAAACATCCAAAATTCTTCCAATATTGGCAGTGAAATAAATCAGAGTGCATTGTGCAGGCATTTGCATTTGCTTACAGTACATCTATAACACAAACACATCTGCACACTATTTTCCTAAATTGGAAATATCTTTGTTGTACTAAACTCACTAAACTCACTAATTCCACAGTCTCTTTGGGTGATTCTTAATTCTTCATAGTCTTCATACTGATTGTTTTTAACCACAGGATCTGGTACCTGCTTGTATGCATTTCTGGCTATAAACCTATTCCGGCGATGAGGATGCCATCCTCAATGAAGTATTTGTAATTCAAAGGAAAGCCATCAAAGAGATGCAGCCATCAAGAGGGACTAGCATCTCTTTGAAGGACACAGACTTGAGCTGATCATACAGTCGCAGAATCACAGAATGTTAGGGGTTGGAAGGGACCTCTGGAGATCATTGAGTCCAACCCCAGATCCATCAAGTCCATCCCTTTATAATGGAAAAAAGAGAGGCTGTACGGTTGATCTCCAACAAAGATCATTATTTTTTAAAAATAATAGATAACATTTTTAAAAAAAATAATAACATGAGCACTGAGATAATTCCTTAACACAACTGTTTTTCTACCCCAACAAAGGAAAAAGTGCAGTTTAATAAGGAGCTACTAGTGGTATACTTAACTTGAGAAACATGATGACTTTAATTTGCAAATTCAGCAATAGATTTTATGGATTTGGGGCAAAAATTAAAATAATCAAAGTTTATCTCACTCAGAACTTAAACAAAATAGTCCTAAATAATGATTTTGTCAAATGCTTGAAGAAGCTGCAGTCTGAAACTAACTTTGGCAAAATGATAACATATAAAGGTGAAAAAAAGGACTTTAAATTATGACAAGATGAAATATTAAAACAATATTTTTGGTTCTGTTTGCATGCAGAGAGATAACTTTCAAAGTCTGATTAATTACTACAGGCAAGAAAGGACAGAAAATTTACTATAAACTCAAGATAATACTTTAAAGTATTTGATAACATTTTTAAAGGAAAAACATTTAAGCACACAGGGTCTCAAAGTGCTGGTCTATGTAGTGGGTTTGGGACTCGGGGGATTTCCACTCCCCTGGAGCCAGGCTGGTGTGGCCCTATGACACCAGGTCCAGGCACTAGCAAGGCTGAGCATTTGTTCCTAGCACAAACACACACATGCAAACGACACAGTCAACACTGGACATCAATGGATCAACATAAACAGGGCAGCACCTATACAGACAGCACCTACACACCAGCAAAATAGCTGTCATACTCTCCCAGGAAAACAGTTTGGAAAAAGGTTTAATGGGAAGGCAATACAGAATGAGACAAACAGGGGCAGGGCGTGACAAGATGAGGGTACTGACCAGCAGCTTATCTGTACTCAGTTTCCTCTTTTATGACAGAACCACAAAATAGTTGAGGTTGGTGGGGGACCTCTGAAGGTCACCTGGTTCAAATCCCCTGCTACAGGACAACCACCTACAACCAGTTGTCCAGAATTGTGTCCAGATATCTTTGGAATATCTCCAAGGATGGAGGCTCTGGGAACCCTATTCTTGGTTAACCTCATAGTAAAGAAGTGTTTTCTAATGCTCAGAGGGAACCTCCTGTGCTTCAGTTTGTGCCCATTGCCTCTGGTCCTGTCACTGGGCATCACTGAAGAAAGCCTGGACCCATCCTTTTTGTACCCCACTTCAAGGCATTTATAGATATTATTAACATCCCCCTGAGCCTTCCCTTCTTCAGATTCCCTTCTCTCAGCCTTTATCATAGGAGAGATACTCTGGCCCTTTCATCATCTTTGTGGCCCTTCATAGGCCCTTCTCTCCAACATGTCCATCTCTCTCTTGTACTGGGGAGCCCAGGACCTGAAACAGTCCTTCAGCTGTGGCTTCAGCAGGGCTGAGTAGAGGGCAAGGGTCACCTCCCTCCACCTGCTGGCAGTGCTTTGCCTAGTGCAGCCCAGGATACCATTGGCCTTCTTTGTGATAAGGCTCCATTGTTAGCTTATGTTCAATGTGGTGTCCATCAGGACCCCCAGGTCCTTTTCTGCAAGGCTGCTTTCCAGCTGGGTGCCTCCCAGCATAGGGGGCAATGGTACCTTAATTGAAAGTCTACATTTCTTGGATCTTCTGAGCATTCAGTAAGAACATGCAGATAACTTAATCTTAGAGTAAACACATGTATACAGAATATTTTGCTTTCGAAGATCAAAAGCATCAGTGTCTTGTGCAATGGGATTTGACATAGGGCAGAAAGGATTTTCTTTACTGTGGTAGTAATATTAATTAATATTAGAAGCTTAATTAGCTACTTAATTAATATTAGTTGCTTTTCAGATAGGTGGTCCCCAACATACACTGGTGCCTGAAGTTGTTCCTCCCCAAGTGCAGGACTTTGCCCTTTCCCTTTTTGAGGTTCCAGTCAGCTCATTTCTCCAGCCTGTTGAGGTCCCTCTGAATGGCAGCATGAGCCTGTGGTATCATCATCCATTCCTATTGGTTTTGTGTCAACTGCAGACCTGCTGAGAGTATACTCTGCCCCATCATCCAGATCAGTNTGTGCTTCAGTTTGTGCCCATTGCCTCTGGTCCTGTCACTGGGCATCACTGAAGAAAGCCTGGACCCATCCTTTTTGTACCCCACTTCAAGGCATTTATAGATATTATTAACATCCCCCTGAGCCTTCCCTTCTTCAGATTCCCTTCTCTCAGCCTTTATCATAGGAGAGATACTCTGGCCCTTTCATCATCTTTGTGGCCCTTCATAGGCCCTTCTCTCCAACATGTCCATCTCTCTCTTGTACTGGGGAGCCCAGGACCTGAAACAGTCCTTCAGCTGTGGCTTCAGCAGGGCTGAGTAGAGGGCAAGGGTCACCTCCCTCCACCTGCTGGCAGTGCTTTGCCTAGTGCAGCCCAGGATACCATTGGCCTTCTTTGTGATAAGGCTCCATTGTTAGCTTATGTTCAATGTGGTGTCCATCAGGACCCCCAGGTCCTTTTCTGCAAGGCTGCTTTCCAGCTGGGTGCCTCCCAGCATAGGGGGCAATGGTACCTTAATTGAAAGTCTACATTTCTTGGATCTTCTGAGCATTCAGTAAGAACATGCAGATAACTTAATCTTAGAGTAAACACATGTATACAGAATATTTTGCTTTCGAAGATCAAAAGCATCAGTGTCTTGTGCAATGGGATTTGACGTAGGGCAGAAAGGATTTTCTTTACTGTGCTAGTAATATTAATTAATATTAGAAGCTTAATTAGCTACTTAATTAATATTAGTTGCTTTTCAGATAGGTGGTCCCCAACATACACTGGTGCCTGAAGTTGTTCCTCCCCAAGTGCAGGACTTTGCCCTTTCCCTTTTTGAGGTTCCAGTCAGCTCATTTCTCCAGCCTGTTGAGGTCCCTCTGAATGGCAGCATGAGCCTGTGGTATCACCATCCATTCCTATTGGTTTTGTGTCAACTGCAGACCTGCTGAGAGTATACTCTGCCCCATCATCCAGATCAGTAAAGAAAATATAAAACAGGACTGGAAACAGTATTGATCCTTGGGGTGCACTGCTAGTTACTGGCCTCCAACTAGACACTGTGCTGGTGATCATCACTCTCTGGGCCTGGCCATTCAGCCATTTTTCATTTCATCTCACTATCTGTTCATACAGTCTATACATCAACAGCTGCTCTAAGAGGATCTTATGTGACACAGTGTCAAAGGCTTTCTGAAGCCCCAATTGCCAATAGCCACTGACCTCTCCTCATCTTCCAGTCATGATCCCTGGCATTATCTCCTGACTTTGTCCCTCCCTGATCTACCTCCATTGCTTCCTTTCTCAGCATTTGGCCCTTCTCAGAAATATCTTGTAACAGCTATATCTCCAATGCCCCTCAAACATCTCATAGGTTTCCTATGAGACCCACAATGAGCTTATTTTGTTCCTTATCATTTACAGTGGTCTGGCCAAGCATCTCCATGGATACATCTGAGACATTCCTTCACTGGCCAGTGACTTGAAATCTTGGGTTTTTACATTGCTTCTGTTATCTCTTCTTCATTAAGGCTTGTGTATCTAGGTGATAAATGTTATACTTTTTTATTTTATAATTAATAATTATATATTGTACATTACCATTATACATTAGACACTATACATTATGCTAATTATGCACTATATTATATATTAATTAAAATTATTTTTATTATTTTTAATTTTATACTTTTTATACTTTTCCTGCCTCTTGTCCTAGTGTTTTAGGGATAGACCAGATTGTCTTACATTCCATGTGTCATTACAGCTCATATAAGTCCAGTGTATTTCCCTGGAAAGCATCTGAGAGTAATAACCCAACCAATGTTTTTCTGACTTCTTTTTTGGATGGGTTTCTCTTCTTCATTCACTTTAGCGGGGCTTAGGAAGACTAGGCTTACTAAATGTAGCCTTTGGGAATATTACCTTTATTCACAGTGAAAATCAATGCCACCTACGTACCTCAACAAGCTTGGGAAGTTGAACTTAGATCAGCCTCAAGCTGTTGATAATCATTTTACCTTTCCAATAACTTTCAGAAAATGGAAGAGTCTCTTTTATAGGTGTCATAAATGTCAATAGAATAAAAATGCCCTATATATTTATTGTAATATATCAATATTATTTTTATTAAAAAGGTATATATTGATAGTATAGAGCGGATAGCCTCTTTAAGCAAGCTGCACAAGGTATTGTATAGATTTCCAGTGACTGAGAATAACAACAGATGAGAGGGCAAATATCAAATAAATTACACAAAAAAGCTGACAGATTATAACTGCTTTACATATTATATATACAACTAAAAGATTTCAACATTACAAATAGACCTCACAATTTTTTCATACATTGTGTTTGAAGGAGAATGAAGGTCTGAAGTCTCAAATAAAGACTCATAGTCAAAATGATTTGGTAATTAATATCATAATGCAGCTCCCCAATAATGCCCTGTAACATCATCTCATCCAGCAGTGAGCAGTCACATACCTCTTCGTAAAACTAGTCAATGACTTATTACAGCCTCAAAGAAATTCTCCCCCATTCTTTTCATAAAGTCATCAGCAATAATTCCTATTAGGAATTAACAAGAAGAGATACTTGATATTATAATTATGAAGATAGAACCAAAGTATGGTTTTTTATTAGTAATAGCAACAACAAGTCTAAAGAGAAAATTATACCGGCAAGAAACTCTATTATAAATTTGCATGTAGGTTTCTAATAAAATGTATAAATGCATTAGAGCCATCTATGTGGGAAACAAATCATCTGCAAGCACTGGCACTGCAACAGATATAATGGGATTACAGTTGGAAACAGCACTGAAGCACCATGACAGACTTAGTCCCCATATGTATATCAAGTGAATAAGTAATGAAAACATAAAATACAGCAGAGAAAAATCAGCACAATTGATTTTAGAAGTCACCACAAATGACTTTTCTAAGGCAATCAGAAACATCTATTACATTTCAAAGCAGTATTAGTTTGTCAAGCACTTAGGGGAGTATACATGGGCAACAACAAGAGAAGACTTGTCATGTCTTGAATTGTTTTGGCTTTATTGCTGATTTCCATTTCAAAAAGTAGTTGCCATTTTACAGAAATGGAATACAGCAGTAATTTTTAAGTAAGGAAGATTTTGAAATCAATCAAGGCTGTCTAAAATGCAGATAGCTTTCCAGGAGAATTTATAATAGTTCTTTTTGCTACAATGTAATCTAGTACTGTCATATAAGTAAATTTTTAAGTACAAATAACACAGAACAGAAAGATTTATTCTAAGTCATCTAGTCGGTATATAGAACTTTACGGTAAACACAGTTAGTGTGACTGTTTTGAAGCCTGAGGTTATAGCTTTCATTTCAAAAACCTCTCTATAAAGGAAAGATATTGAATCGATAAGCCTTGTCATTTCAAGGGAATTTGCATTCTGCAGGTTTTATGTTCCTGTCTATGTTTTTGCCTTACTAAATGACAATGAATGTCAATGATCATAATAGAGAAAATAACTTTGCCTACCTGAAATTTCCCTTACTTTGAAATAATAAAGTCCATAGAACTGTTATTCTGGGAAGTTTCAGGCAGTGTAACAGAGAGTGAGACAAGACCTATCAGTCATCATAGGAGGGGTATATTTTGGGATATATGTTCAGGCACATGGCTTCCAGAGGCAAAATATTTTTACCCAGTTTTCATGGAAATTAGCTTGAGGGGAAAAGGCTACAATATCTATTAATGAAGCATATGGAAAATTCAACTTTGAAGTAACATACCAAAGTCTCTTTATCTCGGTACTCATCTCCATTTGTCTCCAAAGCAGGCTGAATTTGTGGACCTCATTAGTCAAGAAAGTCAACTTCACACTATTGTATTTTATTTTCCTGCAGACTGGATCCTCCAGATCTGTGATGATGGAGCCTCCCCAGTATTGCAAACACTGGTCACCTAGGGCACCATTCTGATGCTTTGGCCTCCTAATTTTAGCAAGAAAACCCCATGTTTCTATTACATACTTCTTGCATGTGTGTAATTTAGAATCAATGTTGTCTGCTAAGCAGACAGAGGTTTCTCTTTTGAGACTTTTGAACATTTACACAGACCATTGGTAAATTTCAGAATTGTCACCACCGTTCTGTGTATTCAGATTTCAACGTTTTGCAAACTCCTAGAATGAGGTTTTAACTCAAAGGTCAAGAAATGTTTTTAATTACTGAGTTGATTTGTGCCAGGCATACAGATATTTCCTAGGCATACTTTGGAAATTTTACTCCTGTCTGAAGGAAATTTGCATTTTTTATAGTTACTATTTTAATATTTGATTCTTAAACTCTGCTCGAGCTGCTGGCCCTCATATCTTACAGGGAAATACCATAAAGGGACATCTGGAAGGATTAGAGTATATTTTTGGCCTGGTCTCTTTTGTATTAACTTCACATCCCTTCCATATAAATGAGCAGAGGTCCTGAGGATTATCTCCCTACAGCCTTCCATGAGGATGAACAACAGAAACATTGAAATTTTTTTATTTCTTTGTTTACATTTTTATAATCTCTCCCAGAGGGTGTGAACTTGAGCAGAGAAATGGCTGTAAAAATATTTTGGAGCATGAGGGCCTCTCATTGTTCCCAGGGCTGAATTGTTTTCCACTTTCTTCCAATTAGGAACAACAGTCTCTCTCAATGGAGGAAGGGGCTTCCCAAAAACTCTGATGCTTGTTGCTGTATGGAATCTGTGAAGATCTGATATTTCTATGCTTCTGCTTTTAGCTGTCAGTATGGAATACAAATTGAGTTTTAGAAAGCTATAGCAAGTGACAGCAGGGAAGAGCTGTTTCTTTCAAAGGCCTTTTGAGAACAACTGATGCTGGATTTTTCCATTCTTTGTCTTCTGTTAGTGAGCTTCTGGGAAGAAGAAAGTTAGAGAGAATAAACTTTGTGGGCTGATGTGGGCAGCAGAATCAAGGTGGTTCATCTATTTCATGTGCTGTTTAATACAATTTACTTTTACCAAACTTTTTCAATCTCTATTATTTCCTCAGTAGAAAAAGGAAGACCTTCTGAAATTGAAAATTAGACTCTGCCTAAGTTTTGAGGTTTGAAAATTCTACTTTTTAAAATGGGAGAGTTTCTTACATTTATTCTCATTATTAGCCAGTGGAACCACATTTGAAGGCAAATCCTCTGCAAAAAGTGTGGAATTTTAAACCCCAATATTACTTTTTTTTTTTTTTTAAGCCACATACCTTCCCCATAGACAATAGACAACTGTATCTGAACAGTGTTGGAACCAGGAAAAGAAAGAGAATAAATAAACACAGGAGAGAAACTGTCAAATTTCAGGTTATGGAAGATACATAGACTTTAGAAGAAAATGAAAGTGACTTGTGTCAGTTGTGTCTCTTCCCTCTGCTTTTCACAATCACTGTATTCTTGGCAATGAGGTAGAGTAGAATAGAATATTGAAGGTGCAAAGGAAATCAGAAATTCTGATATAGTGAAACCAGAGAAGTTAAAACAATCATAGTATATTGCTGCTAGTAGCAATAAGGATTAAAATCTGCCTAGTTCCATTTGTAATTTTCCTATCTCTGATAACAACAGAAACAGGAAAAAATACACAGTCACCAGCATAATATTCCTTATTCCTGAAGTTATTAAATGGTAATATAGACAAGGTTGCATCCAGACCAAAAAATAGAAGTGAGATGAAGAATTCTAAAAAGGATTAAAACTCTACACCATCAGGTACACTGCATGGTAGTTGACCAAAACACTTGGTTTTTTTGTAGAATCAGAACTGTCCATTACGTTATTGATGAGCACTCACTAACACAGAAAAAACAAATATCAGCTGCTGCTATTACTTTAACCTCTAAAAAGAGACGGTTCAGACAAAAAAAAATAGCACCAATTCTCTCGTGCTTAGTCATTTAAAGCATTGCTTGACCTTTGAGTGAAAAGCTTGCTCTAGGAGAGTTTGCAAAATTTTGAAATCTGAATACACAGAGCAATGGTGACAATTCTGAAATTTACCTATGGGCTGTGTAAATGTTCAAAGGTCTCAAAACAGGAATCTCTGCTTAGAAGACAACACCAATTCTTCTATATACAGATTGTAGAAGAAAAGAAAGATGTCTCACTTATGTACTCTGCAATGTATGTGGTATAATATTTCATCACTTTCTTAGGCAATTCTCTTTGTAAAGATTTCTGCACCAGGTTATTTATGCAGTTACACTGAACTGTGATTATGGCTACCACAAGATTACTGAGTTGATTGGTAACACGAATGATCAACAATGAACTTTACTATCTCTGAAAACTTACTTTTGTAGAACCTATAGAATAAAACTCTCTTCATCTCTTCACCTCTTACCCACTGTCTCCTTCCTCCACATCTAATCGCTATCTGTGAAACCCCGTGGCAAGGAGGTTGGAACTAGATTATCTTTAAAGGTCCTTTCCAACCCAAACGACTCTATGATTCTAGAAGCAGAAGGTAGTCAGAGAAGAATCAAGGATTTCTGACAAGATGGGCAGATCCCAAAGAATCACACATGACATTATTGACTGTCTCAGACCTCCAGAAGAACCAGTAATCAGTGTTAATTTTACTGGAGATTTTGGCCTATATACTAGTGTCTTCTAGAGACTACGCTGATCCTAGCTAGACAAAAGCTGAGGTCCAGGACAGCATGGAGGGAGTCTATAGAAAGCCAAACCATTTTTAACAGAAGTAATTTAAAGGCATCATTAATTGTTCTGAAGTAACAAACTTTTGAGTTCAATAATACCAGTTGATAGCTCATCAAGCTTGCATGGGGTGTCGGAAAAGCTCCGTGCTAAAAGGACAGCATAACTAAAATATTTACACTGCTAGTGTCAGTTTATTCTAGCTTCATTTGTCATAGCTACAGGAAGAGATATTTTCTCTTTTTTTTTACTGTTCAAATTCAACCCAGAGATTGTCTTCTAAAATTATGCTGTAGGTCTTCAGTTCTATCTTTAGTAATTCAGATTGCTCATGGTTTATGAAGTTATGTGTTTATCATCAATATCAGTGTTCCAACTAGACCAATAGATCACAGGACATGGTTTTTCATTTCCTTTGGACAGTTCCTACAAGTCAGATTTCAGATGCTCTAAAGAGAATGTTAAGAATCTGCTACGGCAATAAAGGTTCAAGCCTGAAAAGATAATAATAATAAAAAAGAAGTTTGAAGTAAATAAATCCTAGAGTCTTCCCTTTCAGGATATGAATTGTAGCAGGTAGGGCTTCCATGATGTAAGAGCTGTTCATAAAAACCTGAGGTCAACTTTTCTGTGGAAATTGTTGCTAAGAAACAATGTAACAGATTCCATCTAGAAGAAAAAAAGATGCTTTTTTAATCATATTACTCAGCTTTCCACTAGAATTTCACCTGGTTTTACTGTTTGTTTGTGTTTTTTTCTTTAAAAATACTGTTCTATCAGAAAATATCTATTTATCAAAGTGAAAAAACCCTGCAAAACCATATCAGTTTGAACAGATGTTTTAGTGAAATACTTTCTTAAATAGTGATACAATCAGAAAGTGAAAAGTATCCTAGAATGTTCAGAAGCTTAGCTATATTTGGCATTCACATAACATGTGGGAGATAGATGTTCATGTCCCTATTCTTTTCAATTTGCAGATAAATACTTACTAAGCATAAAAGAAGGACTGATTGCAGAAGTCAACAGTAAGAGCATTCCCTTGCACTGTAAAAGTCACTAGTTAAAGGCCTTGCTCCAATTTGTATTTCGTTATTTACAGAGGTGAAAGAGGTAATGGGAACATCAAGACTGCTGAGATTCCACTTATAAACTACACTGGTGTTTAGAAAACTCATATGCAATTGTGAATATGGAGGATCAGACTCTGGAAAAGCATAAGTTGAATCTAAGTTACACATTCTCAACATGCATTTTAAGCATTAAGTTGCTGAATATTACCAGAGTGGTCTTCCTGCTTGGTTTTGTTCTCAGATCACTTTTCATAGACACAGTCGGGCAGTGCATATCCACAGTCAGGCAGTGCATATCCTCATCTTAATGCTAAACTGTCTAAGAAGAGCTTAATTCTATTATATCCCATCTAGTGAGTAGTAAACTAGTGTTTACTCAAACTGTACCTTCCTTTTGGAGAAGATACTTCCACCTTGTGGGACAGATGCATACATACTGTGAACTTCTGAACCTCTTCAGAGCTTTCTGAATACAGTAACTCTTTTCTGCCTGCAGCTCATGTAATGGGCTGCGGGGTTATGGCACTGCTCTGGAAGAAGCTTGTTCACACCAGCATGTTTCTGACTCTCATGGGTTTATAAGGTTATCTGCAGGTGGAGGAATCTCCAGCCACCAAGGACTAAAAGCAGGCAACAAGGGCAAGAATTTTTTCTCAGCTGTAAAGATAAATTGAAGGCATTTGAAACATGCTGTCTTAAAGAAACATTTTGAAAATTCTAGTTAGTATTAAAGGTATTTTATTTAAGCAGTATAGATAAATGAAAATATAACGTAAAGCGAATATTCATCTCACATAAAGAATACTACTGACTATATCTTTCTGATACATTGTAAATGTAAATCCCTTATATGTATGGTTTTGTGAGATAATGCCAATGTAAGAGCACAGTACAACAGGGATAATAACATCTAACTGTTAAACAAATATAACTAACAAACCATCCTTTTCCAGTCCTGTAGTAACTGGTAAAATCTATAGTTTATGATATTTTTGCACTTTGTCTTGTTCAGCCCACTGTATAAAACAGCATTTTATTAAATGTCTCAGATTATGCTTATTTCCCAATTAAACACATCTTATCAATCCATATGCTCACATAACATAATTTTCACATCACAGCCTGTCTTCAGTACACAATTACTTTGAATCAACCAACTTCCAAAAAAAAACCCCAACCAACAAATCTGAAATAAAGAGAATATTTGTGCATCTCAAGATCTCAAGATTTTTAGAGTCCTTGGAAAAAAGAAAGAAAAGAATTTATTCTCTTAGCTTCCAAAATCAGAACCAGAGGCACCTTATGACTCATTCACTTCTGCAGTATAAAGTCAAACAAATAATACTGAAGCCATTGAAAGTTATTTTAACTGTCATAAGAGGACAAACTACACAGAAAGGACTTTCTGCGAGATTTATTGCATAACAGGCCTGTCTCACTAGTGCAATTATGAGAGCTTGATGTCATAGAATGATGGAATCATGGAATGGTTTGAGTTAAAAGGGACCATAAAGATCACCTAGTTAAAATCCCCCTGCCATGGGCAGGGACACTTTTCCACTCTATCCAGTTTCTCAAAGCCCAATCCAGCCTGGCCTTGAACACTTATATCACTTACAGAGATAATAAAACCTACTTTTCTTTTCTGGTTGTGTAACAATTTTGAGGTTTTAATGTGTCATTTGTCTGATAAAACATTAGATGTCATTACACTATTGAAACAATTAAATACATCCACCTTTTCCAAACAGGTTTTGTTTCAGTAGGAGAGAAATTGACCTTTCATCAGGCAGCAGTAGTCTCAATGCATAAAGTGAAAATAGACTTTATCATTAGAGAGCCAAGTAATAGTGTTTGCTCATGCAAATATAAATCCTTTTTAAAGTCAGTGAAACAAAACCTGATTGTTCCTGAAAAATCCCTGCTACAGCTCTTTGGCTCAGGCTACCCTTTGTTATGCAAAGGAACAGCAGTCTTCACTCAGCTTAGTGCTTTATGACCTTGTAGCATCTTTGTGTCTGTTGCAGAGGTCTTCCAGCCATATGGCCCTTTTCTAGGGTCCCTCCTACAGCGAAGTGGTCCTTCTAACACCAGCTGAATTAGCATTATAACAAATTGCTCATCCTAACTCTGATCATATACTAGGCATTCCAAAGCTGGTCCAAAATAAAATTTGGTAATATGTTTCATTTTGAAAAAACACTCATATTTGAAGTTAAGTTTAATAGAAAACAATATCCTAGACCAGAGGGCTCATTATTTTCTAGATACAAACCATAAGGCAATACATTAAATAATAAATGGATGATGAGTTGAATTTTTTAACACTTTTTTTGATAACACAAACTTCCTTTAGAGGTTTTCTTCATATTCACACTTCAAAAGCACTTTAAATTTAAAAAATACTGGAAGAATGCATCACGTACTAATTTAAATGTACTATAGTACCATAGTACTATGTAGTATATTTTAAGCTAGAAAAGGGTAGATTTAGGTTGAATATTAGAAAAAAGTTCTTTAATATGGGAGTAGTTGATCACTGGAACAGGTTGCCCAGAGATGCCCAGAGATCCCTGGAGTGTCTGGATGATATCTTTTTAAAGCAAGTAATCGACAGCCTTACCCTAGGGGATGTGATATTGGACGTAATGGTGACCAATGCAAGTGA
>VYZX01021715.1:0-15491 GCA_013401335.1 Brachypteracias leptosomus
CCCTGACAATTCTACGATTCTGTAATATTTCAAGGCTCCTCATTGCAGGAAAAATCCATGTGAGGTCAGTGTTGTGTCTAAACACAGGCAAACACAGGACAGTATTTGACTGCAGTAAATACAAACAAAAATAATTACATATAAACTATTTTTGCTGTCATTCTGTCCTGAAGTTGAGATTCTCACAGCATAAAATTTAAGACAGATACTGAATCTTTCATCTGAGAATTTTTAAGATATGGAGATAATCATTGGTGTCATTAGTCTTTGAAAATATCTTTAAAAGACACTATGCAATTTTAAGATCCTGTTGGTACATTTTTTTGAGGCTTTCACATAGTCTTGTGGCTGCAAATGCTATAACACACTAAATAGGTTATGCAATTTTTGTTTTTATCTATGCTACTCAGTATTGGCTCTCAAATCAACAAAGAGTATTTCTTATAAAACAGCATTTTGGTAGACCTCTAAGAGACTAAAAAAGGCAAAAAAATAGTTTAAGTTGAAAATGAAGTTGGCGTAACTTGTTGACAAAGTGTTTCTGCCTCACATCATTAGGTCACAGCAAATCACAATTTTACAACATCAAAAAGTCCTCCTTTAGACAGCTTGTTAGATGCAGCACTTAAAACCAACATGAACATACACAGCTGGAACACAGCCCTGTCTGTTGCTATCTATAACTTCCTACAGTCATCCATACAAATGTTTATCAATAAAACTTTAATTTGAGATGATCCTAATATTACTCTAAAGTTTCAGCATACTTTGATTTCTTTTACATTATTTTGCTAATTAACCATATTAACATTGGAGTTTGAGTCAGTCATAAAAGCATTACCTTCTTCCAGTGCACTTTTCATCACACAAACCAGACATTTTATGTTTTAAATGCAGCAACTGTTTGGCTATTTTTTTGTTGCTTTTTCCCCTTCTCTCCCTTTGGCTTACTACCCAAGACATGTGGGTTGCTGGGGTTTTTTTTCCTTTCATCTCAATACATAAATGCAATAATAGAAGTAATTAATGTTTAGCTGTTTAACTTCCATTTTATGCAGAGTAGACATCTGATGATCAAATCCACCCAATGTCTGCAATTAGATCAACTTGTGCAGCTGCGCTTCCTCTTGCTAGCTGGAATGCACTTCCCTTTCGCTCTGAACCATTCTGTGATGCACTTGATGTACAATGCTCCATGCACAGCTTTGAAATAAATGTGGGATATTATTCTATCTTCAAGGCCAAAATACAGAAAGGATGCATTAAGCATTTGGGTGGTAGAAGAAAAGAGGGAGGGAGAAGAAAATAAAATGAAAAAGCAATGACTGCAGATGCCCAGGCTGTACGTAGCACTGAAAAAAATCATTGTCAGCCTTGCTGTCACTGTCACACTAAGCTTCCCAGATGTTCATATCTGGAAATGTCACAAAATGTCATGGCATAAGTTGCTGTATTTTGTTTTCTGCAGAAAGGGTGAACAATAATAAAACAGCCTCGGGAGTGTTTGGCTAGCCAACAGCAGCTTGTAAAGGTCTCAGTAAAACAGCATGTGTGCACATTCAGGAAAAGAAGCAAACATCAGCTTCTTTTCTTTTTTTTTTTTTTTTTTTAATTAATAACATAACTCTTCAGCTGTTAGGAATTTAACATTTGAATTCAACACAAAGGAAAGGTCCTTTTGTCATCTCTGGATCTCAAAGCTCCCTTTGTCCAAGAGCTAAAACACTGATATCAGATTAGTTATTGACAGAGCCAGTACAAATTTGTTCCATGATCATTTATCTTCTGGAATTTGATGTATTGCCCTACAATTAAAATTAGAACCCTCTGTGAAATAAGCTCTTCATTGGTGACATCGTTGTGGGAAAAAGCTTTGCATTTTAAAGCAAGATCTTTCAAAGCACAGATTTTATCTTCTACACAAGGTTTGTGTTTTTGAGTGAAGTCCAGGTCAGGTTCACTCTGTGACATCTTCTTTCTCTCAAATTACTTCCTTTTGCTATTCAGAAAGCAATATAGCAGCAAAAACAACTATCTTAGAATCATGGAATGCAAGTTGGAAGGGACCAACAGGCATATACTCAACAAGACACCCTCTACTTAACCATAAGGACTAAGCATTATAAAATTATATTTGCAGTCTATACATCCAAATAAAAAGGGCTTTGGTTAAAACGATTTTGGCTTCCTTACAAAACAACACAAGAAAGGAAATCAATCATCTGCTTTTCTCTGCTTTTAGAACTCAATGCGGACTCAGAAGTTACAGTTAAAATCCTTTTCTAACAATCTTGCTGTTGCATGTATTTAAGTTCACTGTAATATGTTAATATTCCAATGCCATGACCTACTTACAAAGCCAGAACTGTCAAATGGCTAAAAGTGACCCATTCACTTTTGTATTGGTTTTGACTAAATCACTAAGTCCCTCTGCCATTTAGTGAATCATGTGCCTCTGCTTAATCTACACAGTCTGTGTGGGGCACATACACTCATGCTTTTTTATAGCGTGTGGCTATACAATTAGTACTGCAACTACAGAACAGAGATGGGGACCAAGGAACTGATCAAGACTAAATGCTGAGCCAGGATCATTTGTTTTCAAAGAGATATTTGCTCTAGGATAGTGATTTATTTCAATGTCTATTTCATATATGCCAAATGACTCAGATGTCATCATTTAGTCTTGTAGTCCTTGGTACATTAGTCTAATGTAACATCATTGAGCAGCTGCATTCTCATTTATTTGAAGGACAGATGGCAGCTATGCTTTGGTCAATTGTAAATTTGTTCACTTAAAATTTCTTTTTCATCATGCTGTACTTCATTCTATAATGGTTGGCTCAACTCTTTTTCATTATGGTTTTTTTTCCTCCCAAGCTTTTATCAGTGCAAATGAGCTAGATAATCAGCAATCAAGCTGAGAAACATTTTATTTTAATTCTTCTCAGTTATTTTATTATATGCTACATTTAAAAGACAGGTGAACTATTCTGTCTATTTAATAAAATCAAATCAGCAAGTGACAGAGTCTGCATATCATTCTGGTCCTTTCTGTTTTCATCTGACGGAGGAAGAATTTACCTGGAAGCAGTCATTCATCATTCTCTATTACTTGGAATAGGAGGCGTGGCCTCTTATGCTCGATAAATCTGCAAGGAATGACAGCCAAAACCCTTTAGCACAAACAATTGATACTGTAATCATATATTACGAAGGGAAACAAACCTTCCTATCTCTCTCCTTAATTTCTTGTTGTTATTATCTCTGTCTTTCCACCTCTTGATACATGTTGGACACAACAGCAGGCTATGACTCCACTTACCGTTCCCTTCATAACCACTCTTGGTACCACCAGGCTTCTCAAATTCACAGCGCTGCTACCTCTCCTGCAGCATTGCCATGCTAACCCATCGCTCGAGTGGCCAATGGGAGGCTGATACATTCTGGTTTATGATTTGCCAGTTGCAGCACATATACCACATATGCTCTGCTGAGAACAGGTGTGGATCCTCCTGGATGGGAGTGGATGTTTGTGTTGGAGTGGATGTGTTTGATGGCAGGATGGAGTAGAAAGAATGACTGGGAAACACAGCAAGCTAGAAGCCTCCAGTAAAAGCAGAGGTTAAGAGACTCCTAAGACAAACAGGTAGCAGGCACAAAGCCACACCTCAGAGCTGATGATAAAGAAGATCCTTTCATAAAGTTCAGAAGAAGCAACACAGAATTTGTTGCTGCTCAGAAAGCTTATCAAAGTCGCTGGAATGACAGCAGGACAGGATCCACTCAACAAATACAGTGGGCTGGGAAGGGTAAGAGAGATCTGTCAAACACTTTAATTTAAGCCACCTTGACCAATAAAACTTGAGTTTTCTGTTTCAAGAACTAATCACCTTTAGTGGTTTTGAGTTGCTCATTTGAAGAAATAGATGGGATCAGAACTCCCTGAAAGCCCTGGCCACCTCTGCTCTCCTATAGTATGTATATCAGAATCAATTGAGACTAAGTTGTCAGACAATATAGGTAAAACCTGTATCACTTCTATATCATTAGTTATAACTTCTTCCTCTACTTGAGCTCAACTCCTTTCTCATTTTGCAACTTTCACAAACACACTTGTGGAAAATTTGGTAGCAGCTATATATCCACTGTCAAATCTACATAATGGACTGGCATAAGTCTACTCTCCTCTTTCCATGTAACACCTCTCTGGAGTATTTGCATCTGCCTGTCTTACACAGGCTATTTCAAGGATCTAAACAGCTAAGTTTGCAGGAGGGGGATTAGCTTACATCTTCTACCTTTAAACAGTATAAAATGAGGCTCCATGAAAACTTGTATGCTTCCCACTCATAAGAACTTCCAGCAACAGTATATAATGTCAAGAGGAAAGTGATAGAGCTTTACAAGAGTACTTCACACCCCTGGAAGTTAAAACAAACTAATGAAGGAAAAGGGTAAAATAACGCAAGCAGAAACACTGCTAAGGAAAAGTTTTGTGTCAATCTACCCCATGTGGCAATAAGCATTGGCACTAGCATGAGACTTCTAAGTCAGCCTCTCATTTTGTTTCAGATTCTATTATGCTATTTAGTCCTTATCCTGTATAACAATTAAGCTGTTATTTCTATTTCGTGTTTTAATGGATGCAAAGACGATAGCTTATTTCATTAAGTGAATAATGGAAGCCCAGTGCCTGGATTCTCCTCAACATATAAAGGTATTTCAAAAACTACAATTTTTTCTCCTTTCTTGTCAATATCTTATTTGGGAAGGGGAATGACTTTCAGCTTTCAAAGTACCGGAATACAGTTGTCTCCATTTATTAATATCAATGCTATTGAAGTTATACCTGTCTATGTTTATTAAACTGAAAAAGCCCAGAAACATAAAATTTCTAGTACAAAAACTCTTATCTCTCTAATTCATTTTCTAGGTTTGTTTCTTAATATCCAGTATTTCCTCCTCTGCATCTCAGATTCTCTGCTTGAGTTCTTACCTGTTCCCTTAATCTTTCTAACAAATGAAAGTATTCTACCAATACCTGAGGCAGAGTTTTCTGATAAAGTCAGTCTAACGTGTCATTTAAGATGAAGGTAGGAAAGCTTCATTACAGAACACCGAAGTTTGCAAATCTAGCTAGGGTGCTACATAGTATCTTTATAAAACACTTTCTTTTTTAAATAGGGCCATTTTTTAAAGCCAGCTTTTGACATTCACAGTGTGATGAAAGCAAGCTAGAATTTTACTTCTAATTTCTTAGATTAAAAAATTCAGTCTTTGATTTAAAATAACATTTGGTGGGTAGGGGAATTAATCTACCTATGGCATTGCAAAAGTACACAAAACTGAAACGACATTATAGAATTATTTTATTTTATTTCAAGCCAAGAACAGTTTAATTTTGTGAAAAAAAAAAATTTGACTTTTTATTCTGTTTTGGAACAGTGTTACTTTTAATGTACTTTTGTTTCATAGAAAGCCACAAAATTGTTTCTCACTCAGATCTTTCTGTAAATACAGAATCTTTAAGGGGCTCCTAGCCCCATTTCCTGAATCCCTTTGCATATTACATATTTGAATGAGTAGATCATGGTCAACCCTCAAAATTACACATGGCTGTCCCTTACCAAACTCCTCTGTTCTGAGAGGACAGTAAAGGCAAGATACTCTTTAGTTTCATGTGTTACTGTTTCCAGTATTTATTGAGATACATTTCTTTCCCATCATGACTATGCATCCTCACTGTCTATTACAGCCCATAGTGGCATACACTTGGTGAGAGAAAAAACAAACCAAAATCAAACAAGCAAAACCACAACAACAACAAGAAAAGCTGCAAAAGAATATAAACATCAGTCTCAAGGAAGTTTACAGAAAATCCTCAAAATAACCCTAGCAAAAAAGCGAGTTTAATTACAAGGCTTGAATGTGGTTAGAGAGCAGGACGCTATGTATATATGTCAGCAAAGGCTTTAAAGAAGCTTAGTATGAATGTGATAGAGTAATATTGGACAAATTATATATACTGTTCGAGTTCTTGTCTCTGTGTTCATTCCTAAGAAAACATTCCTGGCAACATGACAGTCCAACGTGAACTACTAGCACTATCATTTTAGAGGTATCAATTACTTCCATTTCAATGAACTCCTAGGTAGCATGCTGGCATTTCAATATCCTTTTGTGTTTGTGCATGCATGTAGGGTAGGTAGGATTATACAACAGGAACCGATCAACTGTAATGCAGCCTGCAGTCAGGAAATCCCCACGGAAAAAAAGAAATTAAGGATCTCTGAAAGACACTTCTTTCTTTTTGTCACAGCTTACTTGCAAGAGGTTATAAACTGAGGATAGCCTGCACTATTTCCTCCTTTTTGAAAGGGATAAAGCTGAATATATTCTTGAAAGCCTGTACAACTTTGTATTAAAAATAGACTTTCAAAAAAGATACTTAAATGAAAGGGGTTCCTTTCTGTCAAGGAGGACTATGGCTATGCTGTGGAATTCTGTGGCCTAAAAATTTCTCAATAAAATGAGAGCATAATTCTAGAGTCTGTCTTAATTTTTCCTTCTTTAATTGTAAGGCTATTTATTTTTTTATGCAGACTGGTTAGAGACACCAAACCAGATGTCAACCTCCCACATAGATGTATATTTACCTGCACTCTTGGGGTCACTGCAATACATCATACACTTAGCTCAGTTATTCAGCAAAACCCATCTGTTTCAGCCTTGACCTTTTTCTAAACTAGCAATAATAAGTGTCTGGATCCAACATCAGTGTGGGCAGCATACGCTGGAAAGCTCGATTACCTTAAGAGTGAGATTCACCTATGCATTCCAGATGACAAGCCCCTCTAGATACTCCTGATGACATCAATCTTTTTGTCTTCAATGCACAGTAGCAGAAGTTACTTTCCCAATGTAGTGGGTCTGGTTGAGCTGATTTTCCCCACAGCAGCCCTCATGGTGCAGTACTGGAAGCTAGAAGGGTGCTGAAAACACACCCATGCTGTGGCTGCTGTGCTAGCACAGCACCAACACTCTTTCCAACATTCTTCCCCCCACCCTGCTCAGTAGGACGGGGAGGGCAAGATCTTGGGAGGGGATACAACCCGGACAGCTGACCCGAGCTGACCAATAGCATATTCCATGCCATATGACGTCAGCTCAACTATAAAGGGAGAGGACAGGAGGACAAGGTGGGGCATTCGTCAGGAAGACGCTTGTCCTCCCAGCAACCGCTCCATGTTCTGGAGCCCTGATTCCCGGGACAGGCCCAACACCGCCTGCAGATGGGAAGCAGAGAATAACAGCTGTGTTTTGCTTTGCTTCACATGCGTGACCTTGCTCTCTGCTTTCATTTAACTGCTTTTATCATAACCCACAGGCTCTTTCCATCTTATTTTCTCCCTGCTTGCCCTGCTGACAGAGATAGGGTGGGTGGGAGTGATAGAAGGGCTTGGTGAGCACCTGGCACCCAGCCAAGGTGAACCCACCACACCCAAACAAATATGATTGTAATAAAACTTACTCAGTTTTTCTCCCATCTAAATAAGATTTCTTATTTAGTGATCATTAGGAAACTATTGAGCATTCAGGCATGTGATTTTCACGATCTAAAGCATGGAGTGAATATGGGGCTGCTAGTTTTCTGCACTTGAGTCACTGTTTTTAGCTGTGACTTAAAACAGTGCTACCTACATTTTTATCCTTAAAAATGATGATTAAGGAGATGCTATAGTTCACTTTATCCCTTCAGTTGGATGCAGCAAGATACTTGTAACAGAAGCAGTACATTTACTCTTTTGTTTGCAGCATTTCTGCTTCAGAAAGATGCTTAAATCTCAGTGTTCATATACATAATAAAGGCATAAAGTGGTGGAAAAAATTATGTAGGTCACTGTGAATATTCAAGATCTACAATCATATCAGGATTTTTTTTCCCTCTGTTTTTTTTTTAAATGGGCCATTCATCTAAGTAAGACTACTTGAACAGAGGCTGTGCAAGCAGTAAAACTAGTCTCAAGAATCCATCAGTTTAACTGGAGCAGTCAGTCTCTTCCTAATAAATCAAACAGAAAAAAATCTTTAAGTGATCCACATTTTCCTAACTTTGAATCCTGTAACATTGCATTTGTTTGAGCTATGCTTGAGGCAAGGGCAAGGATATTCTTTGCAACTCCCTTATCGAGATCCACTCCCAAGCTCTCATAGATCACATTAGGCCTTTATTTTTCCTTTCTCTGATCTCATTTTCACCAGATACTATAACAGCCATAGGATGTGTTGCAGGCTGATGAGTTCCTGCCACGTGCCTCTTTACATTTCTCTAGCGCTGTTCTGAGAGAGAGTGAAATAATATCTGGCTCTGCTGGTCCCACACCCACATAGCAAAATATGTCCAATTTCTGGTTTCTTTGCCCTGGCAGATTGACTCAAGCAGAGAAGAGAACATGGCCTTTCTGTTTCATTCTTCCTCACTGCCATGTAGTAGCCAAGCTGTCCTATCCATCAGAGCATTTAAGTGTGTACTTAAAGTTATATACATGCCTTGCTGAGTCCTAGGCTGTATAATTATGGAAAGAATCAACAATTGCTTAGAGTACGGCTGTGTTTTTGATAAATGACAAAGGCATTTCCAACCCTGGATGGGTGCTTTTTAATGTGTCAAATAAATCTAAAATAAATACACACTTCTAGAATCTACTAAAAATCAAATACATTTGTCTTCAACTAGAGCAGTTACTCCCATAAAATCAACATTCCAGTCCTTTCACTTGTCCTCAGAAAGTGAAGTTTTTCATCTGTGTAAACTTACAAAATTAGCAGAATAGGAACAGTTCTCATGTAAATCATACCTTTTATTGTATCTCCTCTCCTCACATTCTTAGTCTATGCAGGTAACACAAAATATGTCATTAAATGGGCACCAAGTGCCATACAAGACAAGGGAGGAGCTGTGCCTCACAAAATAATCAGTATTCTTTTTCATCTATTACCTACTGCTACAGGGAAAAAAAAAAAAACAAAAACCTCAACTCCCTTCCCCTCAGAAAGCAAAGCCAAAAACCTAAACCAAAAAAACTACCAAAAAAACTATCAAACACTCGAATCAATGAAGAGATTTTATTTCCATCTCAAAGAAAAAAAAGTATGATTTGGCCCTTTTGAGCTCTTAAATACACTCTATACATTGTCACTATGGTCAATTTTGCACAGCAGTTTTGCTAACCTAGTGGAAATTTATGCTTTTAGATGCAAAATATTTTCTATTTCCATATTTTCATTTTTCCACCTAAGGATGCTGCATAACACAGAACATGCAAAGAGCCTTGTTGCTTTCAACAGCTGTTCAAAACTCAGAGAAATTAAGCTGTCGATTACACTCATCCATTGGTGTTAAGATGTCATATTGCGGCTATCCATTTCTTGCCTTTTAGGAAACAGAAGCACTTAACAACATAATCCTCATTAGATCCATAATCTGAATTTTTTCTAGCATGAGCACTATATTTTTCTACAGTTCAAAAGTTATCCCAGTAAACAAATACTTTATTGGGTTTTTTAATTCTATCTGACTTCCACAGGATGTCAAATTAATCAATACATTTAAGAAGTATGTAAAAGTGCTGAAAGTCCTATAGGCAAAGATCATTATAAAGAGAGAAGCTAGCTTATATAAATTACAGGTATTTTTCATATAGCTAATAGAAATAGCCTTTAGGCAAAAATAATCCCATGTTATTCCACAGAATATTTAAATTAAAGGTAAGGATCATTAGGTGACAACTAAAACTATTTTTTTCTTAACATGATATTTCATTATGCTAGTCACAGTAATATATTACACCTGTAACTCTACTTTCAAAGGAACTTCTTGAAAAGAAAAAATGTGCAATTAATAAAGGTCATTCATGTCTCCTTCATAAAGATAAATTTAGAGAATCAAGGAAAGTCTTACTTTCCCTTACATGTACAACCACAACTGGAATGAATGACAACTACAAAGAAATACATAGACTAAACTCTCTTTAGTTTATTCAACAAAGCAACATTACATAATTTTAAAAGTACCAAAAACCAGGGGCTCAAGAAATCTTAGCAGGTGCTGGGAAAGTGAAATAGATTCACTCTGCTTTAAAAGCTCATTGGTGAAAAAATCTCAAGAGGTTCACAGTAAAAACTTCAAAATTTGTTGCAACAGATAGTCAAATGCCACAGTGCAAATCAACTGAGATTAAGCAATAATCAAGAGGTATTTCCGCCTGATGAGAGCATGGAAGAAATTGTCTGCAGTCAAGGTAGGCTCTGTAACTGAGCAGAGACTTTCAAGCACACCAAAAAGCAAAGCAACAAAAAGTCATCAGCAGGGTTACTTTGAAGGCCAGACTGCCCCTGAAGCACACTGAAAAACACAAGGCAGGTACCTCAAACTAGCATAGAAGCAATAAGGTAAGCAGAAATCAAGCTCTTGTACCAGCCCAAAATATATCAGGCTCTTACCTACCAGGGGAACCAGCTGCAGCCTAGTGCTGTTTTTTTGGAAACTGATGGGAATCAGGGAACCAGCTGTGAAACAGGGCACAATATTTGCATGGACTGAGAAGAACTGGGTGTCTCATTTTTACTTGTTTCTGGTCATTTTGTGGAGCCATCTCATTAGCCACTAGTACCTCAATCACAGTAAAAGAAAAACTCCATAGGAAACAATTTCCTTTGACCCTTCAATAAGAGCTTGGGAGGTGCCTAACTTCTACTAAGAGCAGGTGAATGACAGTTTTGCCTTCATGCTTTGGTATAACTCCCATTAGCAAAAGTTTCTCAGCTCAAAAAAAGGGAACAAAGGTAATAATAGTCATCAACAATCTAAATCCAGGTGTACCAGCTTGGAAATTAAAAGCTGTTGCTTACCACATCATCAGCAATGAAAAAGCTATTTGCACTACAGTAAGGAAGGCAGTGGGTAAACAGAAGGAAGTTAACCAGAGGCAGTCAATCTCAACTTAACTCAGTGCCCTTCTCAGTTGTAGATTTTAGTCTTTTGACCTTAGTTTAGAAAGCGCTTGTTTGCCCCCCTTAACGTAGCAATGCATGCAGCAAATAATCTGCGGATCATCCAGAGCAAACAATCACTGTAGGGTTGCACACTAGCTGAGGGTAGGGATTTCATATGGCTGAAGAAGGATGCTTAAAACCTGTCTGTAATGGATTCAATGCTGAAAGAATAACCTGTGTAATCAATTTGAGATAATTAGCAGTAGCAGTATCAGAAGCAGAGAAGTTCAGTGAAGACTTTCCCTTTTACCAGAGGATGCTCCAGAATCACTTAGGTATAGCATGTGGTACACTAATGGACTGATTATAACTTGGTTTGATTTTTTTTAGTGCATAATTGTAATATATTGTTCCTTTTGATCACAAAATACTACAAAATTAGGAATACAAACAGAAGGCTTTCTCTAGATCATGGTAACACTACCTTTAAGGTAATGTGAAACAAGTTATAGTACTGCAGAGCACTCTCCAGGATCATCCATTTGCCAGGACTGGCAAAACATATAAACATAGTGTATAAATGCTCCCTTCAATAACATTTCCAGAAGAGTTTTTATATGTTAGAATATGCCATGGTTACTTATTTCCCATTAAAACCAGCATCCATTGCCTCAACCACCAGTTTTTGGATTAATTTCAGAAAGAGCATTCAAATTGTCAGAATACAGATCTCAAGGGATTCTAAAACATAGTGGTTTCATACATCTCAAAAAAACACTTTTGTTCATTATGAAAGAAGAACATTACTTCCAGGAAGGTTTGGAGACTGTTTTCTGGAAGGCACATCAAATTGCTAACTAATTGCAGTCACACTATTTGCCATATCATCAATGGGGAGCATTTTATGGCTGGATGCAGCTAGATTAAAATCAATTAAAAAGATGAGTTTGTTTTATCATGTATTTTTATTTAGTCTGACAGACGCTTTCTGAATGGCACAGAAGAGTTCCTATGAACAAGTTATATCCCCTCTGAATAAACCAATTGTTCTATTCTTTAGCTCTTTTATAGGTGATGCATTTCATAAAAGAGATAGTTGAAAGAGAGAGTTCAAATTCTGCCTGTTGTCATGCCTGAGGTCCTCTCCCAAAAATGATCAATCTGTACTGTCTGTACTGCAACAGAGCATATTCAGAGCAAAATAATAAGGAAATATTGGAAGAGATTAGATAGGTATGAGTATGAAGATATCACTGGAAAGCTGAAAAGAGGTTAAAAAATTGAAAGCAACAGAGAACTGTAAGAAAGAGTAGGACATTGCCTTCCTTTTTCATCTAACATTCTCCTTTTGCTTGCTTTCCTGTGATTGCTGTACCTTTTAAGCCCCTTGGGATAAATGATAGCCACTTAAACAGCTTCTTTGTGTGTCTTGTAATGTAAATAAACATTTAATCAACTTCAAATTTGTCACAAAGCATTAATACTGCTTTTATGATTAGAGTTGCACTTCAAAACTCTTTTAGTATCTGAGACAATGAAGCAGGGAAGCAATGACAATGCTTCCACTCACCAAACAAGAAATACTTCAGCATCGCATGAGGCTTCATCACAATCCATGTCATACAGAGCTTGCCAATATGTTTATGCTGGATTGCTTTGCTATGCAGAATTCTTGGGGTTTTGTTCCCAATTTTTTTTGTTGAACTCTCGATTCTGTTTGATCTTGCTATCGACACCAACATTACAACATTGGATAGACAGGGAAGATAACTGCAAAGTATTTGTACAGTAGATAGTAAACAAGGGAAGTTGTAGAATTCCTTAAGCTTGCACAGAGATCTTGTATGTCAACTCCTTTTAAATACAAATTAAGTTGATAAAATTGCTTTTTTGGTTGTCAATTAAATTTTTGGTTGTGGTGGTTGCCTACTGAAATCTTCTGTAGAATGTGCCAGTCTCTTGACAAGCAATCCAGAATTTAAAATATGAAAATCTTGANTGAGGAAAGTTGTGGATGCTCCATCACTGGATGTGTTCAAAACCAGGTTGCATGGGGCCTTGCACATCCTGCTCTAATGGGAGGTGTCCCATGGCAGGGGAGTTGGAAGTAGCTGATTTTTAAGGTCCCTTCCAATCCAAACCATTCTATGATTCTATGATTCTGTGAATAATGACTTCTCAAAACGTAACGAAACAAAGATTTACTGTCTACATAACTAAGCAATGGGGTATACAATTACTGCAAGAAAAGAGAAATGGAACGTGGAAAATGAAGTCATTGGAAAAACTTTGGTGCTGCTATTACCATATTTTAATGGTACTTTGCTTGTTTATTTATAGAAAGCAACTGTGAAAATGCACTATCCATTTATTTGCAGATTGTTTTATAAGTCTTGAGTAAAAGAACAACTTAAGCTTAGTCAGCGAACAAATAAGCAAGCCTGGATTTCTTAGGGTCTAGCAATTTTTACTGTTAGAATACATCAGGAAAGACACTGTAGCTTTCATACTCATACATCTACCTTTGTAAAAATATATACAAGTCTACATCACGCTGCTTAATTAACCATCACAGGCACAAAACTTGTGTTGGATGATGAATCATTTTGTAAGGCCCCCTATCTTCACATGCTTTGCTGGTTAGCACTCTAAACTGAAAGGTTAAAAGAACTACAGACAATCTCTCTTCTAGAATCTTATTAAAGGGTCACTAATAAGTGAGATATGCCATTGTGACTGTACTGGTTTTGTCTCTCCTTTTTATTGGGTGGGCCTTCAGTCTACAGAAGCTCCCTATATTTCTTTTGGATCTAAAGAACTGGCCCAACAGCTAACTCACATTAAGTTTTCAAGTCTTCCTTTACCCCTTCCTTTCATTTCTCTCAGTTTAGTAAGATGTTCTTACAGTAATACAAGAACATAATTCAAGTAATACAAGAACATAATTTGTTAAAGAATGCTTCCAGACTTTAATCATATGTTTTTAAGGAAGAGTTCAAATGGGGGACATGCCTAACCTCCAGATAAGGAAGTGCTTTTCAATTTCTGGTTGAATGGTTTTTAGTATATTTTAACAAACATTCCTGCAATTTGGTTGCATGGTTCAGCACTTTTGAGAAGCTTCAATGACAAATTATGAATTTGGAAGTAACGATCAAGAGTACAATAATTGTGCCTAAATTAGGCAATGACGGCTTAGCTAAGACTAGCCATGCTCTAGTCTACGATCTCTTATAATTAATTGAGATAAATAGGCACCTCTGAGGTGTGCTTCATTTCATTGAAAGGCTGTGAGATACTTGCCCTCACTTGATGTAGCTGTTTCTCTCTATTGGGTAAAAGAAGTGAGCAAGTCATTTTGGGTGAGATGATTAGCTTTTAGCATTTAGTGGGTGAAAAGAATCTCAGTTTAGATGTCTGAAAAGGAGGCAAATATGAACCCAGCTGATAGGAATACGTTCCAGGAAAACCTGAATCTAAAACATGAGCTTCTTTCTCAATGTAGTTGTGAGCTATCAGGGGTGAGAGCTTGAAACAAAATTACATTGATTACAGAAATGAATTTATATCTTGTAACTGTGCAGATCAAGTTGACCTTTTTAAACATCAAAGAACTACTGAACAAAAATCTCTAATGCCATTTGTTCTACTGGCACATCTAAATTTGTTCTGTATGAACTCCACATTGAACAATCCTTCCTAAGCCATAATTCAGACTGATAAATTCAGTGGTTTCTCTTGCCAGTTAGCTCTCTTCCGTGAATTTGCCATTAATTTAGCTCTACTCCAGAAGTGCTATGGCATGGTACAAATGTATTACTAAGTCTTCTAAAAGACAGTAATAAATAACATAACAGCAATTAATTGAAATCCAGGATCCAAACACTGAAAAAGGCAATGATTACTTCTGGCATGATACCAGAGTGTGCTGAAAAGCTAACATTTGGTAAAGACACCAATCTACTGAAAACCAGGCAAGACCTAGAATATTTCTCTAGCAGATTTTCAACATCAGAGAAAATAAAAACAATGTGAAACAAACATGGACACAGTATATTACATATGAGAAGANCAGGATCCAAACACTGAAAAAGGCAATGATTACTTCTGGCATGATACCAGAGTGTGCTGAAAAGCTAACATTTGGTAAAGACACCAATCTACTGAAAACCAGGCAAGACCTAGAATATTTCTCTAGCAGATTTTCAACATCAGAGAAAATAAAAACAATGTGAAACAAACATGGACACAGTATATTACATATGAGAAGAGAAGTCAAAATCACAAATGCTTATTTTCAAATAGTATTAATTCTCTCTTCTTTTTGATTGCAGGAAACTGCATAATCTAAGAAGAAAAGCTTTTCAGACAAAAAGCTTTATGAAGGTGTAACCTCATGGATGTCATTATAGCCACAAAAATCTACACCTCTTGAGAACAAACCTATTAGATTAAGGTCCGCAATTTAGATTTTGTTCTTCCTGTAATCCTTT
>VYZX01021747.1:7643-35205 GCA_013401335.1 Brachypteracias leptosomus
TATTTTATCCTGTGGTGTGTTTCATTTTGGAGTTTTGCAAGCTTCTGATCATGTGTGTAGAGTTACAAAAGCTTCATCCTCATAGAGTCCTCCTTGATAGTTGTTACTGCAATACAAGACCCATCTAAGCATCTCCTTACTTCTTAGTCAGATAGGTAGTAAATTGCCCCAGAAGTGGAAGAAATGAAAATTCATCAGGCAGTTAAAACTGAATGGCTAACCTACAGCTCCAAAAATTTGCTCCAGATGTTAAGAATATCTGTCTTTTCAAGGGGATGTAATTCAAATACTTTCTCTTCAAATATATGGTGGTTTTTTTAAATATTCTGAATTATTTCCATGTACTGTAGCCTGGATATAAGAGAGTATGTTACCTTAAGTACAGAAGTTGTAAATCTAAAACATTCAGTTATGTATGGTACATTTTCTTCAGTACAGTAGAAGACTGTGGGGAAACTTAATTTGCTTGAAGCTTTTTCATATATGAAGAAAAAGATTTGAGTAAAACCAGAAAGGTTTAAAGTTGACACTTAACTTAGGTGGTATTATGCCTGTCAATAAATACTATTAAATTTATTTTTCTTTGTAGCATTTCATCTAGACAGAAGAAATTCACCACCAAACAGCTTGACACCGTGTCTGAAGATTCGCAATATGTTTGATCCAGTTATGTAAGTAAAAACAATTATCTGTATTTCTGTCTTCTTTTGGAAGGGTCCATTTCTTTCCTCAGAGAGGGGTTTGGAAGAAGTGAGTAAACACAAGTACCTAAAAAGAAACAAATAAGAAATCTTCCTGTTAAGATCTATGAGAAGACATAAATAATCTTAACTATCTGTATTCTGTCCTTCATTGTCCTACTTTATGTCTTTGGGTCACTTGAAGAGCCTAGCATGTAGTCAAACTACTGGGAGCAATGACTGATCTTTCTCCATCAATTAATTTTGTAAATGTTCAATTATATCAGCTGATGGGAGACTCATGTGGCCTAACAACAGACTGTAAGTTTCTGAAGTATTGTTAAGTATTCCCGAGTGTTTAGACTGTTTGCTCAGCTTCCATTTAAGAGGCTGAATTTAAATCATTTATTACTTTATGGCAGTGTGATTGCCTAGTTTTGAAGCAAATGGATTGTTTTGTAGTGGGTAGGTTTTAAACAAATTAATGCAGAGTACTGGCTTTTAATGCTCAGATATGAGTGTGTACCATGTACAAATAAGTAACAAGCCTTGTTTCATGTGCTAACAGTTGAGGAAGAATAATGAAATTTTTTGCAGTCTTTTAAAGCTTCATCCACTCTGCTATCCTGTTATATTCCCGTTGCCTGTGGACTGTATCATGTAAGGAGTTGGGGACCAACACATAGGTGATGTCCGCTAATCCTTTCTAATCTTTGAATCCTGGTTTGTCCAGTGCAAAGAGATAGAGGGACTCCAGTAACTTCTGAAATCATTTATTCCCTGATGGGATGATATAAGGAAAAAATGAAGATACTCTAGTGTCTGACAGAGTAAAAGTGAGATGCTTATTGAGACTGAAGAACATGAGAAGTTGAGTGGAAAACAAAAGCTGTTGATTAGGGAATAACAGGAAGTAGGAGGGACACCAGAGTATGGACACAAATGATTGCAAAGTTTCGATACGTCTTCAGCTCTGTTTCACTTCTGTTTCTAGCTGCACTTAATTACTTTAGTTCCTTGTCTTATTTAATTGGAAAGCTGATAGTTTAGCTGAGGATAGTATTATCCTTGGCACAGAGAAGTACTCTCAAAAACTTTTTCTCAATGGCTTTAAGACATAATGACCATCATAGGCAGAGACCCCAGCTGTGGCTTTTCATAACTTTCAGGTTGCAGTAGGTTGAGCAACACTGAAATGATAGGCATTGTTCTTGAGGCAAAATGATCCTCCTCTAGGAGGATGAAATAAAAGATGAAATTTGCTGAGAACTTTGAGTGAGAGCAACATCCTTATTGTCCTTATTACAAAGGAGACTTCATGAGCTGTATTGGTCAGTCAGAGTAGTACTGAAATAAATCCATTCCTGAAGTTTCACTGTAATATTTATTGGTATGCTGTGTTAGTTACTTGTTGCAAAATGTCTGCTGCTAATGGAAACAGTAACTGAGATATTATTTTTGTCAGAACAATCTCTTTTTATGTGCTATCTTTGCTGTAAACTTCAGTGTTTTTCAGTAGTGACCCAGACTATGCCAGGCAAGCGCATTAAAAAACCCTACGTTTATAGGTGAGAAGTTCACTTTTGACACTTCTCTTCAGTGTTTATGTCCAGACAGCTATTTTGAATAGTGCAACTTATAATACATCAACTTTTTGTAGACCTTATACTTTAGAAGTTGACGTAGCTCCATTGCTGGACTACTGAATTATAGTTGTAGTGGGATGCTTCATCCAATTCCCTATTGCACACCCCAGCCCATTCCTCTTCCATGAGCTGTCTTGCAGAGGACTACTAATTAAAGACGTACCTTTTTTATCACACTCTTGGAGTAATTTTAAGCCACACAAAAACCTCAGTGCAAGACAAACTGCTCTATTCAACTGCTTGTGTCAAAAGAGAAAGGAGGTTTATATTCCTGTCCCAAATCTGAAAAGGGGTGAATGCCTTCACTGACCACCTGAAACACAGGATGTACTAGTGTGTGTGATTATACCGACAAATGCTGTTTTCACATTTGCTGTGGATGCAAGGTATGTTTAACAAAATTAGGTTTTAGCTGCTCTTTAGGTCAAGCTATTGTGTGTTAACAATAAATGACTAAGTACTTTTCAACAATAATGTCAGTAGCTGGTAAAAGCAGCCATTCATAATAGAGGTTTTTTCTCTTGACCTGGGAATTTATCAATACTAAGTCATCTTTCTACTGCCAAAAGTCAGAAAACCTCCCTAGACCTTGTAAATCCTCTAACCACAGCAGCAGACTTGAACTTGGGTGTATATTCTAGACATTTACTATGCCAGACGCAAACCTGGCTTTGAAAATATCAGTCTAAGCATCATTTGGATAAGCCCATTTTTAGCATTTCTGTATCTACCACTAAGTCAGTAAAAAGAATGGTTCATAAAGCATGGGTAGCTTTCCTGCAAGACTCATATTGACAGCTAATGGAACATACATGTGCAGGACAAGGGAAGGGCAAGTTGTTTCCCCTTGCCAGCCTATTTCATTACGGGAAATCCAAGTTAGTTGATAATTTGAGATGTTTCACATCCCAGGTCTGCAAAATGCAAAAAGACTAGACCGAGAATGTGCTTCTGCTTGATATGCCAGCAGGAAATGAGCGCTTGGGAGTAATGCTGTGACTTCAGGAAGGGCAAGAAAAAGAGGGTAGAACAAAGAGAAGGGCAGAAATGTTGATGTCTACTTGTAACAGTATGATTGCTTTTTATGGTAGCTGGCTTTCTGCTGGTGACAGCGTGCTTCTCAAGAAAATCTGGACATGAGTCCTGGGCTGGGAGGGAATGCACCGAAGTCAAGATTTTATAAAATCATAGAATAGTTTGGGTTGGAGGGGACCTTTTAAAGGTCCTGACTTTTGCAACTTGGAATTACTTTACTTGCCTAACATCCTGAGCACGGCATGTTTTTTAGAAAATACTGTTGTTTACACTGTTAGGGAAAGGGAAGGAGACTTAGCTCAAAATGAAGTGAATATGTATCTGGTTAAAAAAAAACACTTTTTTTTTTTTCTTCCAACCTGGGTAGGGGGCATCTTCCCCTAATTTTTGCAGGTTCTTAAATTGTAGGTGTCTTCCACTGGAAAGTCTCTCTCCCAGCAGGCCCTTCATCTCGATCTCCTTTGTGACCTTGTGTCCTCTCCTACTTTAATTTGCATGTTTAATATATAATCTGCCTGTGTAGGGGGTGTCAACTGGAAATTCTGACCCTCTAACCAATTGAGATCAAATAGCAGAAACAAATCAGGCATTCCTTCTTGCCAGAGTCCCATCAACTGTTGTGGTAGTGTCCTGCTCACCAGACTTAAGTAACATGCCTGACCCATTAACTTCCCTGTGTGCATTTCATCCCCCACCACATTGGGTTTTTCCATGAATAAGAAGGAAGGTAGATTAAGTACTTCAAGAATTTTGGTCTTACGTAGAAAAAACTTTAAACCTGTCCAAAGCTCTTGATAGTATTATTGAAAGAGTAATTTCATTGGGGTTTTTTGTGTAAAGACTATTCAGGCAGGCTTAAAGGTGTATTAAGGCTGTTGAAATTGTTTTCCCTCTGCTTAGATTTATTTTATTAGGACCAGATAGTTCCTGTAGTACCTTCATAAAAATACAAAGACTTCTTTTTTCTCTAATTATGTACCTAAAGATTTATTAGTCTTGACGATAAAATATTTCTTGTGAAAAACCCCCAGAATTGGAGCCTGATTTTAATAACTTCTGTTTCCGGATCTGGATTGGCATGTCATGTTAGTACCCTCTGGGACAAACACAGTTTGATGCTTTGTTTGGGACAGCGAAGAACTATTTCAGTTTCTGAATAGCTAAAAGCTCCTTCAGCCTGCTGAAGTCTGATGTGTAATGTTGCTTCTGTGACTGCTGCTAGAGGTGATGCGGTAAAAGGGCAGAGGCCTTTATGCTGTTGTCTTCCCCTGCTCTTCTTCCACTGCAGCAGCAACAGCCTAGGAGTGGCCTCCTCATCTGAGCAGTTGTGGGAAGATGGGCTTGTGACTGCAGCTTCAGAAAGGAAGGTTGATGACAGGCTGCTGGAAGGGAGGACAACCCTCCTCTCAGTGCAGATTATTTCCTTTGATACTTGAGGCTGATTTTTTTTTTTTTCTTTTTTCTGCCCCTCCAAAGTGGACCCTAGGATCCGATTTACTGAATGTTCAATAGCTGAAGTACTAAGTCTGTCCCAAAAGCTTTTAATGGAAAATGTCAAGTTACAGAGAAACCAAGCTCTGTGGGGAAGGATGAAATTGTTGTGAATGTTGAGAAGATGATGTGCTTAATTGAATCTTTCATTGTTTGCACAGGGAAATAGGTGATCACTGGCATCTAGCGATTCAAGAAGCAATCTTGGAGAAATGCAGTGATAATGACGGAATTGTTCACATTGCTGTTGACAAAAATTCACGTGAGGTGAGTCTTTCCAGTAACTTTTTAATGCTTCGTTTATCCTTGTCTGCTAGACTTGAGGGGAGTAAAAAACAAACAAAAAAACCCCCAACAAACCCTCTCTTTCTTATTGCAGGGTTGTGTCTATGTCAAGTGTCTCTCTCCAGAGTATGCTGGAAAGGCTTTCAAGGCATTACATGGCTCTTGGTTTGATGGTAAGGAATTGGGGTTTATAACAAAACATGGGTAGAAATGACAGAAGATGGATGCAGTTGGAGTTCCTTTAAATGATGAAAAGTTTTATATCTGAAGTATTGAACTGTAACAAACTGGATCTTTTTAGTAGTCATCACCTGGACAAATTTCAGTGTAATGGTGTATTTGTGTGTATTGTATCCTGAAGGAAAATGTTACAATACTGAACTAGAAGGTTTCTCTTTTCCTATTTTTTTGCCTGACAGGAAAGCTGGTAACAGTAAAATACCTGCGACTAGATCGATACCATCATCGTTTTCCCCAGGCTCTTACTTGTAACACTCCACTGAAGCCATCAAACAAACACATGAACTCTATGTCACATCTGCGTCTTCGGACAGGCACAACTAATTCTCAGGGAAGTTCCTGAGAAGACTTTCTACAACTGCTAGGACTGTTACTTGCAACAGGAATTTTCCTGTTTGGCTGCCGTCTTCCTTTTTTAGTGCTTTTTGTATGTAATACTTAATGAATTAAATAAAAGTCAGAACGTTCCAGAAATCTTGTTTCCAAAGGGACTTAGCAATGAGGCAGTAATACTGAGCTGACAAAAAAAGACAAAAAAATGGCTTCAGGAAGTTTTTCTGGGGCTCTAGTAAACCAATGCATTTAAGTTTTGCATGAGGACTACCGAATTCATTATACATTTTCAGATGTGGTGACTGTATTTTTGCACCAAGAAGTGTTTTTAATAATACAAAAGCATGGAGAAAAGACAACTTCATGTATTTCCATAGTTACCTGTGAAATAATCTTGTGGGTATTTTGTAACAACCAACCTACAGTTCCTGATGGTGATTAAGTTAAAAAAAAGTCTTTTTCAGTCAATATTAGTTTTTCATTGCTGTATAAGAATCTCTTTTCTGCAGCTAGGGTATGGGAAAAGTTAATCTGGCATTAGTGGTGGCATATAAGTGAGGGGAAATGAACTGAATGTGGATGTACTGGGTTTTGTATATAAATGTAAATGCTGGTGGTGGCAAAAACGGTTGTGTTCTGTGAGGGTGTCTGCATTGAAGCAGTGAATAAGCTTCCTATTTTATTCAAAACCTGATGTTTTATATGGTTTTGGCTGTACCATGACAAGAGGCCAAATACCTTAAAGTGTTAGATACAGGTTAAATAACTTTTATAGATTTTATATTAAAATACCTGATTTTGTGTGAAAGGTCTGATACTAATTGTAATGAATTCAAATTTGTGAGCAATAAAGAAGCAATTGGCAGATACTGGAAAAATACTTTGTGAAAAGCTGTATTTATTATGACAATTGCCAGGACTGTGACAAAATACCATTGGGATTAAGTGACTTTCCCAATTACATTATATCTTGTTTTAATGAACCAGTTACCTGTTAAAATTTTAAAAGGTACTTCCTTGCAATAATTTTGGCTGATGCAAACTAGAAGTACAGCTGACAGCAAATCTTGTGATTCCAAACTTGTATATTTACTAACATATACCTAGAAGTACAAAATTGTTGCTGAGAAGAAGCTTAGTTGCAAATCTAAGATTACTGGCTTTACCAATCCCCTACTCCTATGACAATTTAATCTAATTATCCAGCTGAATATCCTGTAGGAGGTGAGACTGGAAGCATACCAGTCCCACAGATTTTACTGAAACTCACTTTACTTTGTAGATATGATAGATTTGCAGCATGAACTTGCACAAATAATGCACGTTTTTTCTTATGGTTAAGTAAACATGATGCACACTATTCTGCAACAGAAAATCCTATTGTGCCTTACCTTTGTGCTTTTGTGGGCACCATGTTTATTATTGGAGAATTTGTAAACTGAAAAATTTTAAATCCTCAGTTTTATGTCTCAGATGCTAATGAATGAGTATATATAATATATAATCAGCCATGCAGAATTCTACTTACCAAGGACAAGTACATATTTTTGATGGGTAAGTAGATTGTGCTGGGTCTGGTAGATTTTGATGAGTTTTACTACATACATATATGTATATGTATAATATACATGTATATGTATTATATATATGTATATAAACTAATTTTGTTGTATTTGATGTGCATCATAGTGATTTGTTAACCTGACTTAGTGATGACCCCATCTTGTGACCTGTTGCAAGAGTGAATGTAAAAATAGTTGTGGCATTTTAAAAGGTCGCCTCGATGCAAATGCATCTATCTTGCTTCTAAAATATATTTCTTGTAAACACTGTACATTTTATTATTGTAATATGTACTATTATGCAGCTTATTTTACCTTAAACTGTTAAGTTGACCAATATCCCTTCCTGCAAGACAGATGGGAATGTGTATAATACCTGAACATTTGAGAAAAATCAGATGTTTGTTGTAATTTGTCACCCTGTCCTGTAAAAAAGCAAACAAAAAACCAAAACTCGAATTAAAGGTTTATTAGGGGTTTTTATATGTGTCTCACCTTCTAGATATATGAAGTTTCTTTGACTCTAACACTTTCTTCATCTGAGGGATGAGAGGGGGAGATTAATTCATCATCACTCTTCAAAGTTGTTAGGATTTGAAGCTGAACAGGTGCTGCTGTGAGCTGAAATACAGCAGTAAGCTTCACTTCCATGCAACAGGAAACTTAAGGCTTGTGGGGTTTTTTTGCTGATGTTATTACATTTATACGATGCTGCTTTAAAATTGTTTTAGCAATGCTTTGTAATGAAGGGTTGAGGGGTAGAAGGACCAAGAAGGGTAATAAGCCTGTTATTTATATGCAGTTGCCCATCTCACTTTTAGCTCTTCCCCAGGGAAGGGGAGCCGGAGGAGGGGAAATGTGCTGTAATTCTATTCTTCTTCCCCGCCCTCCCCCCTTTTTTTTTTTCAAGACAGGCAAGGTGTTTTAATTTCGCCGCCTGTGGCAAAGTTAGATCAGCCGCTCGGCCTCTAGCCGCCAGTGGGAGCCGTGGGCCGGAGCTATCCGACCCCCCCCGGCCCACTCCCGCCCGGCGCCGCGCAGGTAGGTCAGGACGGCGGCGGGGTCGCTTCCTCCGAGCCAGGGTAGCCCGGGGCCGTGCGCCCAGCTCTGCAGCAGCGGGACGATTATTTTTAGAACGGCAAAAAGCTGCTCGGTTGGACGTTGCGAAGTGCACCCTTCATGTAAAGGCCAGCGAAGCCCGGGCGCGCTGCAGGGATGGGACGGGGGCTCGGCCTGGCCCTCCCCGCAGGCTGGCTCCTGCAGCGGCGCTGGCCGCCTTCCCGCTCTGCCGGGCCGTGTCGGCGGGCGGGTGGCGGGTGTCTCCCCGGCTCTATGTTCATATTTGGCGTTGGCCGCCGGTGCCCAGGAATTTCCCGTCATGCTCCCCGGGCGGCGGGCCCGTCACTGCGATCCTGGGGGGCGGGGGGGGCCGGGGCCGCTTGCTCGCTCCTTCGGGCCTCCCCTCATGCGCGCTGCGCCGCCGCCGCCGCTCCTCTCCGCGCTCTNGCCCAGGCTGCGGGGAGCGGGTCGCCGCCGAGGGGGAGCCCCTGGGCCCAGCCGGCGGCGGAGAGCGGAGGTCGGCGCTCGGCTGGAACTTCGTTTCTCGGAGCGACTCCCCGGCAGGGCTTTGCTCTCTCTTCGTCCCGGCCGTGCCGCGGTGCCGTCCCTGCGGCCGCCGCAGCGCCCGAGCCTCCGGGCTCTGCGTGTCCTCTGCTGGAGCTGCCGCTCCTGATTCGGAGGCGAGGTAAATAGTTCCTGGGATGCACAGCTAAATAGTTGGCTGCGGGAAAGCAGCGCTGGAGCGAGGGCATAATTAGTTCAGTGCTGCTGCTGCGGTCGCCTGCTCGCTAAATTTGTACTTCGTTGGTCAAAAAGGAAGTTTAAACTTCTCATGGGCTTTCAGGACGTGGTCGTGTTTTCCTGAGGGAGGTCGGTGTGCTCCCTCCCTGAGTTGGTTTTGTGTTAACGCTACAGACAAGTATCGTCGATGTGAAGAATAATTTATTGCTTACTGTCCCCTTTCCAAGTTAATGTAGCCATACTTGGTGCATCTTAATACTCCTGGAAAAAGAAATGACTCTCAATTAAGTTTCCTGTAGTATTTGACAAATTTGCTATAAATGCTGGCTTTTCCACTTGAGCTGAAATTCCAGTCATCGTCCCCTTGGCATAAAGACTGCTGAAGACGCAGTGATCTTCAATAGGTATAACCATGTTTTTAAAATCCCAAATCTAGCAGTGGATATCTACAGATAACCCTAGATACCTGCTGTTATCTAGCAATAAACGTCAGATCTCTGTAAAGAGTTCTGGCTTTAGATGCAGCTTTTAGGAAAGTATAAAACCTTACATTATATATGCCACGGTTTTATTTCCTTCTCTTTTAAGCTTCCTGTCGTTACTATTAAAATGGTTCTGAAACTGGTGCTCTCTTGAAAGACAGATGTCAGAACGAGGTATCTGCAATAGGCGGGTACTTTGCCTCACTGGTACCACTTGTTCGTGGCAAGCAGTCAGTAAATGGCAGGGGCAGCTCCGCTCCCAGGGTGGCACAGTGCCCATCAGCTCAGCCCGGCCCTTAATGCTTAGAATTTGCCCTCTCTATGCTCTTGCACTCTCCGAATTGACACAAGTGCTGGCTGTCTTATTTGCTGACGATTCCCAACTTTTCATTGCGCTGCTGCGTGCCTTTGCAGTTCGTCACGATTCCTTGTCTGCCAAATTTGGTTGGTAACAGTGCCCTTTAAGTCTCATTCTGGAAGTAGTTTCCATGTGGCTTGTCATCTTAATCAGATGTTTGCTCATAGTTTCTAAAAGAATTGCCTGCCTTGCTGTACACATTGCTTATTTTAGAACTGTATTTCTTAATTGTCTTTTAAAATTTATGTGCAAAATTAAATATGGTTAATAGCTTAAACAGAGTTAGTAAATAATCCTAGAATTTTGAGATGAAAGAAGATACTATTTTTAAAAGTAAAGTTCTGCATTGATTTCTTGAAACCACTAAAGTTAGTGGAGTTAAGCCATTTATAGTTCAGTCCAGAATGTGGTTGACTGGTCCATTTTGTGTCTGACATTCCTTGGATCTTTATAATACACGTTTGAAAAGCTCTTTTAGGAGGAAAAAATATAATTCCATTTTTCCCCCAAAAGCACATTCTTTAAAAACAGTGCCTTTGTATATGGGATAATGTTTCTATATTCAGTAGCAAAGCCATATAAAGCAGTTGATCCTAGACAAAAATAAAATCTTTTGACTGAATGACCTTGCTTATTTTTCCAAGTGGTGATGGTTATAACACTGTCACGGGGATTTGGTTAATACAGGTTTTTATGTTTGTACATACCATCAGAATTCCTCACAGCTGTTCTATAAGGAAATCTTGCCCATGAGGCAGATATTTGGTCCTTTGCCCTGATATTTATGAAGGTATGGGAGGATCTTGTTTACCTACTTGCATTTTGTCGGCTTTGTAAGATGATGCTTGTTTCTATTTCTTTCGAGATCCAGCCTATTTATTACATTAGAAAAGCTAGAAAGTGGAATTTCCCTTTTAGGTGGATTGTTAAAAGTTCCATCTTTATTTTAAAAGATGGGGTAATAGAAGGGAGAAAGGGGAGAGAAGAGATCGCTCTGTTAAGGATTTAATCTTCTCAGCCAGGAGGTTAAGAAGTCTGCCTGTCTGCCTTTGACTGGCATCGCTACAAGCCAGCGATGCAGTAAACCCATCCAATTTTGAGATAGCTCTGTTGAGCTGCATAATTCAAGTGAGTGTGTCCTCATTACAGAGCAACTTCTAAGCTACGTGCAAGATTTTATTAGGTAGGGAACATGACCTTATTTTCCCCCTTCTATTCTTTTTCTTTTTTCATTAAAAGCTACCGTTGCGGCAGCACCCAGGTTGTGAACTTAAGCTGTGGAGGCTTTAGCTGATAGGAAAGTGGGATAAACTATCAGCCTAATTATAGCTTGATCTAGCCCTGATATGTTTAAGGCTTCCTTCAACCAAAAGACCCCCAGAAAAATAGACCCTCAAATTCCTAGTGTGTTTATGAGGGCGTGTTTAGGAATCATTGTAGGTCAGGTATGGGTTTATCTTTCCCTGAGTAACTCTGAAGTTGTTACTCTTATTTCAAACAGACAGATGGAAATAAGGTGGTTTTTGCTCTGGAATAATCTTGTCCATACATGTAGTTACTTAGAGGCTACTTTCTCTACACAAGCCAGAGGACTTTAAAATGTAACAACAAAAAACCTGCTGGCTTTTGAGGCATTTGTGTTTGTTTTAGTGTCTCATAGAGTAAGAAGTGGCTACAGGTTTACTTTCCTTTCCCTCGCTCTTGTTGCTTCTGTAGGATTGTGTTATTATCCTTCTGGATACCTCATTTGCCTCAGAAGTTCTCAGTAAACTATTAATATGTACTGGCTTAAAAAACCCCCACAAAACCGAAGATTTAAGTCCTCCCCCATGGAAATTTGTGAATGTATAACCAACTAGCAGTGTTTTAAAAGTAATTTCCAACCAATCCCTTAAGAAAAGGAAGGGAGTGCGTATTGCATCAGTGGCTTCTACCAGAAAATGAACAATGTCATTCTAGGTTTTAAAAGGGATTTTTGTGTCCTTAATCTGCAAAGATGGTGATCTTTATGTTTTGTCTGGAAATAGGGTAGAAGAATTCTTTGGGAACCCCATTTATAGTGAGGTAATTGGAAATTATAATTCATCTGCTTAGCTCCAGCCTTCTGATTCTCATTTAGCAACCTCAATTCCAATAGCATTATCTGAAAACCACAGTCTAGCAACTGGAACAGGGAATAAAGAGGCTTTTCTCAGTTAAGGACTTTAAGACCTGAGGAATTGAATGATACCAGCCCAAAACAGGCAAGAACAATGCTTAAAGTTATAAGGTGCTAACATGGTTTTGCTGTCTTTGCAGACTTAAGTTACAGTTTAGCATTGTTTTGTAATATGATTAATAGCTTAAGTACTTCTTTAGGCTGAGCAGTGGAAATGATGTTTCCGGCAGGTTTTGCATTTAAACATGGTTCTGATTTTAAGCATTGCACAGTCTAAGGATGGGGCTTCTGCAAAGCTCCCTGGTTCACTCTTAGTGTCAGTAGCATCTGACCATCGGGATTAATGATTTCTTTGAAATATGAGCAGCAGCTGAGCAAAACGTACACTGTGTGCTAGCGCATTGTTTTGTTGGGAAGCATTAACCACATCCAAGAAATCTTAAAAGTAACATTGTGTATGGCTTTTGGAAGTATTTTCCCAGGAGTCTCTTTAGCTCTGTGTTCCTCCAAACAGGGACAACGCCTTTGCGTTTCACCTGATAGAAAACAAATCCCTACTATCAGGGAATAACAATAGCGCTGATGGAAAGTAGCTGCCAAATGCCACCGCTTTCACTCCGGCCGCACAATGGAAATGGAAAGAAAAAAATCAACACCAGGAACCTTAGCAGCTTCCTGGGGAAGTGATCTGTGCCAGTCGTTGCCAAAAGAAAACAGCCCAGAAAGCGTTGGGTCTGGCTGAGGGATTGCCCTCTTCTTGTTCCTCTGTTGCCCCGTCTGTGGTTCTTGGGGAAATCCGCAGGCGAGGCTGTGCCCCCAGCTGCGTGCACAGAGAATGTGGGTGTATTTTAGCAGTTTCGAGGATGTGTACTGGGGTGAGAGACACGTGGATGTCCTTTCCCCTTCCCCCACGGTGCCTTGTTGGCCAGAGGGGCGGTGGAGCAGGTTCTTGCAGCGGGTGTTTGACAGCATAGAGAGTCTGGCCTTGGTTTTCCTGCAGCTGGTTCAAGAGCAAGTGTTGGTTTGATGTAGTTGCTGTACTTGCTCAAATCAGCTAGGAAAAACGGTTATCTTTGTTCAAGCAGCCTTTGCTGCCTGTGTCAGATCGTCACCATCCTGCTGCTGGGAGGAAGCTTGATATTAAATGTAAAACCAATGCTGATCCCTCCTTACGTGTCCTGATAATGAGCAGTTTGGCTTACACCCAATTCAAGTTGAATTTGTACTAGTGAGTGATCCATCAGTATGCCGATCCAGTCTTAATGATGCTGAAACCAAGGCTTGCAGGCTTGATTGGGTAGGCTTCTGTCCTTCACACCAATGGCACTGTCAGTAGCCATAGCACAAGTCTGAGGGAGAGAACACAGGAGGAGGTGCAAAGGCTGCCAGCTCGGGGATGGGCAGAAGAGTTGAGGTGCATCAGCCAACTGTGTGAAGTTAAAGCCCTGCAATGCAAATTCAGAAACTCCACAAATAAAGTGATTTGGGTTTTCTATAGCATTATCATCTCTGGTTTTGAATGGCTGCAGAGGAAGAAAATTAACCCTGTTGGTCAAAGCATTAGTATTTAACTGTTCACTGTGGGAACTGTGCTTTAAGACTGTATCCTCATTTTTTCCTATTTTTTTTCACATATTAAGTCTTTTCTGTATGTAGTGGAAAAATGCTCTGTGCTGACAGCACACCTTTTAACATCTCTTTTCACAAGAGAAACCGAATTATCTGTGTACGTACTTGTTCTGCATGCTCTTACATTTACTTACTCTTATTGTACTTGTCCCTTTTATACATTAAGGGACAAGATCTCCACCAACTTGTGTTGCAAGTTAGTGGCTCACTGGGGAAGGGATCAGCCAGACGCTGCTGTTTTCTAACCTTCCACAGAACCTGACATCCCTCATCCAAAACCACAAGTCAGTTTTGCTACTTGCCTCTGAACTTGAGAGAGGTGCTAAATTTTACCAAACTATTTTAGCAGTTGTTGAACTATGCTGGGGGGGATTACAGCAGATACTTTGCAAGACCTTAAGACTATGCCTGTGAAGTCCTCCAAAATATGAAATACAGTAGCTGTCTGGGGGAAAACAAACTGGTTTTTGTTGCTTTGTTACATATGAATTACAGAGTAGTACATTTTTATCTGACGACAGCCAAGTAATAGCTATGACACTAATATGGATAGCGTAAGAGCTGAGTGATGTAATGCTTTTTAAGACAAGATGCAGGTTTTCAGAGCATTATCGCATATCTACAGTCACTCTGGTAGACTAAATAAACCAAGTTCTTAAAAAAAATTTGTGTGGATTTGGTTTTCCGAACCATTCTTTTTTTATTCCTCCTCTGGACTTTCCTCAGTTGTTCCTGTCCAACACCCCAAACCAGAGTAGGGTATTCCAGCTGATTCTTCGCTGCTGCTGCTGAGAGCAGATTTCCTCCCCAGCCCCTGCTATTATGTATTATGCTTCTCTTTTTAATAAACTCCAGATTGTCATTTGCCTTTTTTTTTTTTTTTTAATAGTTTTATACCGTTGGCTCAACTTATCGTCACTATAACCTTGACATCCTTTTCTGCAGTACTGCTACTGGTCTGGTATTCTTTTGGTTTTGTGTATTTGAGGATTTTGGTTAAAGTCCAAATGTGGCTCTTTGTACTTGGCTGTACTGAATTTCATCTTACTGATTTTTGGCCATTTCTCCAGTTTATTAAGACCACCTTGGGTTCTGCTCAGCTCTTCAGAGTGCTTCACAATCCTTACAGGGTGGTGTCTCTGCACTTTCAGTAAGACTGCTTGCTGGGTTTTGACCCTAGTCAGTAGGAGAAGTGCTGAATGAGTGTGTTTTTTCAAGCAGCTCTGCACCCATGCATGCCATAGGACCTTGATCCAGAAGGAAGGTGCTTTTACAGGGTACTCTGTCAAAAAGTATTTTATATTTGACACCTCTTGGATTTACAGCTTTCCTCCTGCCTGTAGAATAGAAGGAAAGAAGGAAAGTACTTTGGTTGATGGGGTTAGATTTTGGTAGGTCCATCTGGAAAGCAATAAGCTGCCAAATTTTCAGTTGCTTGTTTATGGATTATGTAGTAATATATTTCAAACGCTCTCTGGGTGTTGAATGTGGGCTTATGGCCATGTAGTTAACCAATTGCTCTTTTCTCCCTTTCTAAAAATGAACTTTGACATCTTACTCCTGAGCTTTTGGAAAGGCAAAAGCCATTAAAAGTCCTCCAAGATGCTTGTTCTTTTCTGCATGATTTCCCCAGCTTGTTTCCCAAACACTGTAGGATAAATTTCCTAACCTATCAGAGGAGAAAGAACAACCTCAAAGGTTGCAGGCACACAAGATAGCTCCATCTGGGAATATAGTGATGCAACGTCAGTGTACCTAATTTCTGATAGTCAGTCGCATGCTTATCCAGCTAAAATACATGGAGTGAATTCCTGAGTGAAAAGGAAAGTTCAATAGATTTTGATAAAGGTCTCTCTCAAAACAAATGAGTCTTTAGCAGCTTCACTGGCAAGATAGTTCATTACAGATCCAAGTGACTGTTGTGCTCCACTGATAATCGGTGTGCAGTGCAAGGTCTGTGCAACAGATTTCAATTATTTGAAACTGCAACTACTTCAACCTCTATTATATCTTTAAAAAATCCCTCAAATATACTGCCGTGGAAGGTCATCTGGGCAGTCATTTCCAACCTGATAATCTGTTGTGTGTGTTGCTGCTTTGTATTGGTTTACAAATAGTGAAAATTTCAGATGGGCTTAACTGATCATAACTTATGTTTTATTAATTTTCTTATTTGTTTTGTCTAGTAACTACATATAATTTCCAAACATCTAGATAAGTTCTATCTATGAATATCAATTTAAGTACACCTATTAATGTAGGAGAATGAGAATCTTTCTGTACACACCAATGCTATAAAAATAACATACTGAATCAAAATTCTAATCAGTAATTATTGTTTAAAAAAACCTTAAGGTGGACATAGAGCTGATACGTCCTTCGTTTTATTTTCATAATGGGTGCTAAAGGCTTACATGGTCAGCATGGAGATCTGCTCAAGTGAACCATGGGAGAACGGTCCCATGCTGGGGACTGAGGATGCTGTGGAGGCATGGCCAAGTCACTGAGGAATTTCTAATGTGTCAGTCAGAGTGGTGTGAAATGTCAGGACCAAGAGGGGAAAGAGGGACTCGCAATGTTTTAAGTGTAGGATTTCCTTTTTTGGAGTGCGAGTCCAAGTAGGACAGGAACAAACTGCATTTTGAGGCAAGGCTTCATGAAGCTCCTGACAGCTAGGCTTCGGCAGGAGGGGCTGCCTGCGGGTGCTGTGCTGCTGCCTCTGGAAGTGGAGCAGATGTCACTTTTAGGAACAAAGAATTATGCAACGAAAACATCCAGATTTATCTTAGGATATTGATCCAGATGGGAAGCTGAGCTTGAAGCCTTGAAACTAGCAAAAGGCTGAGGGAAGAGGAGGGTGAACTTGGTGGCTGCATTGTTCCCCTGTGACCCTCCAAACCAGAGGAGCTGAACTGTGAGCCAGCCGCATGGGCATGTGGCCTCTGGCCTGTGCATCTGGGGGGGCTTTGCACAGGGCTGGGGGGCTGCTGCCAGGCCTGGCGTGTGTGTCTGGGGGTACTCTGTATAGGAATGGGGGTTGGCTGCCAGACCTGGCATATGTGTCTGGGGGGGGCTTCTCACAGAACTGGAGGGGTTGCTGCTAGCCCTGGTATCACCAAGTCAGGTGGCATTGCCCCTGCCTGCTGGTGGCTGATGGCTGAGGCTGCGGGAGCTGACCCTGGAAATACCTCTAATATTATCCCTGTCATATGCTCACTCCAACAGACACAAAAAGTATTTATGGGTTTTTTTCTGAAGGTAAGTACTTTTCGCTGTGCAGGAAGGTTTTGCATGGTTACTGTTGGCTGCGAGTCCAGCTGGCAGGTACAGGATGGGTGTTTACATCTTTTGAATGCATTTAGGGCTGGGAAATGTAGATTAAAAAAAAAAAGTAAAGTTTAATAAGTATTTTCAGTCAATTAAAAGAAATGAAAGAGTCACCTTTGCATTCTGGGCACTTGAGAGAGAATTAAAGAGAAGGGAAATGATCAAGGCAGGTTTTAATGCAATGTATTTAGCTAGATTTAGTACCTATTTTGGTCATTAATTGAAAATAGCTTTAGGATGTCTCAAGGTGCAGGTGTTTGTGCTGAATATCCAGTGTCAATACATTTAGCTAATTATTAAAAATAAAATGCTATGTTTGTGCATTGTTAAACTGCACTGGAATGAAAATCCGAATTCAACTCACACAGATTCCAAGTAACATTTTTCATTGAAAAAAAGAAGTTTGTCTTTGGACATTTTCTCTTGTAATAAGGAAGACGAGTCTAGAATAAATGTTTTTATCTCTGTAATTACCTAAATACAGGTAGATGTAGATATAACCCTGATTATTAAATAGTGGCAGAAAATTTCATGTAAAGTTATGTATTTTTTACTTATCAACATACCTGAGGATAGCCTAACAAAGTGAAGATTTGTTTTAAGAAAATGGTGTTATAGAAATTTAAATAAAAGTGTTTGTTAAATTAATCCACCTTGGACAGTGGTTTAAAATAAAATAATCTTTATATTTGAATCAAGTTTATTTCTGTCAGGACAGAAATAGTTTTCTTTGCTCTCTCACTTTTCAGTCATTATCTCATCTGGTTGTACTGTATGTTCAAAGAAGATTTAAAGTATAAGAATTTAAAGTATATACTCTTTCCTTATTTCCTGTAGTGTTTTCACTGCTATTCATAGAATTAGAAGTACATCTTTGACTAAGGAAGATTTATAACTTCCTGGTTTACTTGATGGAATTTTATTGTGGTATGGATTAGATGTTATTTTAAATTTTTTTTCAACTGCATAAAGATTCTTTGGTTTTAGTATGGTTAATATTACTGTAAAAGTGTGGGGTTTGTGCTGTATTAGAATTTCTTCATGCTGTATTTTTTTTCAACTATTTTTTGGATAAAAGGCTGAGGTTTTCTTGTATATTCATAAGGCTGCTCCGCATCCCATCATGACACAATCTGTGTGATCAAAGGTACATTTTTAAAGAGTGCTTTTATTCTGTTGGCGTATGCATAGACGTCTGTGTGCTGAGGATGTTATTTGAAGGATGTTGCTTGAAGGGCAGCTCATAAGACTGTAATATCTAATTTTATGAAAGGGAGACAGCTCCTCTATGTGGTGATGAGAGGTATTGGTTTTTAGAGAAAGCCACGTAGAAAATTTCCATGTAAGGGAGCCTGCTGGGGAGAGGTTGGCAGCTATGATGACTTTGACTTGAAATGCTTTTCTAGTCGCTGGGATGATAAAAAATGAAGCAACCAACCTGAATTGGTCTCAAATGCAGTCATGGTAACTAAATTTTATAAACCCCATGCTTTACTTATAAGTATTTTTACAAAATATGAGATGATAGTCAGGTCTGGTTCACAGTCTGATCTAAAAATTGTATTTTCTCATGTAGTAAGTTATAAAAATACGGGGAGATAATTCAGCTTTCAAGTGGTTTGTGCTGAAGAATTGAATGCTGAATGAAATTACACAGGCTAATGTCTGGGTAGGATGTGAGTCTATGACTTTTGCACTGGAAGTTTATTTTTCTAGTAGGATGTGTAGCATTTATAGGCACATTATGTACATATACATGTAGATAGATATTAGCACCAACTACTTTTTCAATTAAAAGAGTTTTAAATATCTTAAAAATCTGCTGGCCACAAACCTACTGATTATTTGTTTGTAATTTCCTATACACACTGTAATAACTCCTTGGCTTCTGATCCTGTGTTGAGGATGCTTTAGTTTGCTGCTGTGGCAAGGAGTGTTGTTTCTTTAGGTTTTTTTTTATTCCTCGATACAGATTTTACTCTGAGAGCTCATTAAATGAAGTGCCAAAACCATGCCTGAAATCACAACTGTTTTTAGCTCTGATGTGTTCAGGGACCTTGTCTCCTTCAGTGGACTAGTAAGTGTTGTTTCTACATTTCCTTACAGTGCCTCATAAAACAGGGCCATCAAATTTAACCCTTGTTTCAGGATTCAGCTCCTCTGGGCAGCAGAAGTGGCAGCTTCCTTCACGCCTTCCTCAGCGCAGCCCATCTGTGTGGTGCAGGACAGGAGTGCCTGCTCAGCAGCGTACTGCAGGGCTGGCCTTCACTCCTCTCATTCTAGAAATGAGTGAGACGATCCTGTTTTAAAATAGGGTGCTTTTTTTATGTTTAAGGTCTGAAGTCCTGTTAAGTCACACCAGTTCTCAGGTGGAGGCTTTCTCTTTGCTTCGTTTTTATGTGATACTCTACCTAACAGAAACGGCTCGTATCACATATCTATTGTGTAGCATTACCCAGGCAAATGAGCTTTGTAAGCCGAGGAAGAAGGCTGCCAAATTATGGAGCACTGTGTGACACAATTTAAAAGAACTACAATTCCAAGTGATGTATTTGCTTAATCTTCAAAATTAGTCTTTTAATTTTAGAAGTATAAACTAGTAGGAAGTTGTTTCAGCAAAGTATAATAGAAATTCCTGTTGAAAGGCTTCTGTTCATTGCTAAAAAAGAGAGTTGTTTTTTGCCCTCTAGTAAAGGATGCATGAGATTTGTCCTGAATTAAAAATGGAGAGAGTAGAAAGCTTGTTAGCTCTGCTGTGTTGTTAAAAGCATGACAAGGCAAATATTGGTGGAGAGGGAGAGTGTACCTGGTTGTAAAAATAGGTATCATGTCTTCAGTGCCAGGGTACCTCTTGGATAGCTCTATCCACAGCAGTAACCCAGGAGTTTTTAAACTTTGCTTTTTCTTCTAGTACTGAAAATGAATTCTTTAGTGGTGAGCAATGCAAAAAGCTTTCAGGCTTGCCAGTAGGAATTGTTAAATTAAAAGGTTATTTCCAGAACACTTGTATCTCATCATCTGAGCACCAGAAGCAATTAAATCTTTACCACTGCGCTGGAGAGGACTGCCTGGAATGGAAAAGAGTAGATGTTTTTCAAGATGTTGAAAGGATCGTGATTCTCAGAAAAGACCCATTTAAGAATAGTTTATGACTGTTGTAGTTATAAACTCACTGCCGTAAAAGGAATGTGCTGTATGTTGGCAGGCTACCAAGTCAGGGAAAATGAAAGTGCAGCTTAGGGCTATTTTAGTGCATCAGATTGGGGGGGAGCAGGAATGGACGGGGGAAAATCCCAACTGGCCTATTTTTACTCTCCTTTGGGAAGTATTGCCAGTCCTAACTATTGGGAAACAACCTGCAAATGACAGATGTGCGAGACTGCCTGTTTTCTACCCTCAGCCAAGGATCCTCTTTGGTCTCCGGTCTGAGGACTCCTTCCTTGTCTAGTCTCTTCCTCTCCTTGGGGTCTTTCCACTTTTTCTTGCTCTTTGCAGTTGCATTTTTCTCTTCCCATTTAATCCATTGCCCACAAGGCTTGCAGTGTCTTGCCTTTACACTAAGGAAATCTGCCATTTTACACTCCTCCCTAAAGACCAGAGTCTTTGGAGCAAGGACCCTCTTAACCTTTGTATTACTTAAAGGAGAATTAATTGTCTCCCTCCTCCCCTTGTAGTCAGTGTCACAGGGATGTCCTCTTCATCCCCACTGTACAAGGCCACATCCTTTGGCTGTTGAGAGGGGACTAGCATCACTGCCCTGCTGTGTGCAAATATTAAGTAGTAAAATCGGGAGAATTCAGCCTTGTAATTCTCTCCTTTGTAGGAGCAATTGCAGACAGGGAGGCATTAGTGCACTTTTCCCCTTTTCTCTTTTCAGGAGGGTACAACCTTCAAAAAACCCTTTGTTTTGATTATCCTCTCATGTCTCAGGCCTTTTTGAATTGGCCTCTGGACACACCTCTGGGCTTTAGTTACACCAGCACACCAATCTCTTTGTTGCCAAACTGGTTTTTCACTAGCTGGAGCAATGCCCTGACCAGTTCAGCATACAAAAAGGGGTATTCCTGTAAGGGATTGTGAGCTTTCCGTCTATGGGAACTGATGCTACAGAGGGTGTTAGCTCAATTTGGTAACTAAGTGAATATTAAACATAGCTCTTTGTTCTCTACTCAGATGTAGTGCTTTTCTTTTATAAGTATAAATCATTTTTCTGTTCTGGGTAACAATTCTGATATAAATGCAAACTCACAGACATATGGAGCCCTACCTCCTTACTTAGCATATTTTTTCTCAACAATTGAAATGAGTGAAAGTATCCTGAATTATGTGCAGAGGTTTCAGAATCTGGTTTATTTTCCAAGGTTTTAATGGTTATTTTATTATGGTTTTTAATGGTTATTTATTTTAATTGTTTTAGCCTGCACAATAATCTAAAATCTGTCATGGGAATCTCACGTCTCTTAGATGGAGGAGCAAAGGCTGCACTTCTAAAAAGATCTCTAATTCAGCTCAGTGGTAAACTTGCAGCCTAAGGATGAAATGTGAAGGGTAGTTAGTCCCTAAGGCTTTGCTTGTCACTGTGTATCACAGAATGGGACTCGGGGTGAGCAGGTGAGAATATACCTTCCTGCTCTAGGGAGAGCAGTGCTTCCATGCTCTCTGATCCTTCCCCATCTTCTTTTCCTGCTTTCTTCTCATTCTTTCTCTGACCTCAACATTTAGACTTTTCTTCTTTGTCCCTTACTCCAGCTGTAAAGATGATGAATATAGAGGATGTTGCTACTGAAACTTTCCAGCTAGAATATGACAAAGGTACATCAGTAACATTGATAGACTGGGCTCCCATTTCACAGGAGGAAGGGGGCTGGCCTGTGGGCCCTGTGAGGAAGCTCTGGGACTGGGGAGGGCCTCCTCCACTCCTTGAGCTTGAGGAGCCATGGTGTGTGCCATGGTTGGTGTGCCCACCTCCAGCCCTGTTTGGACAACCACTATAGTTTGTGTTATGAAACACTGAATATACTCCTCCGTTAAGCACTTTTCTGTTTCCTCTGCAAGTTACCATTTCAGTAAGTAAGGGCCATTAAAACATCTGGATCTGACATTATCCCAAAGCGTATGTTTGCCAAACGAATGTATTTGAAAATCTCTTTATGTGTTAGACTGCATTCTGTATTGCAGAAGGGTGTGTATTTTAGGCTTAAGTTTCTGTGATAAAGACACTTAGTTGCTATAGGAAGGGTTTAAAAAGAAAATCCAGCATAAGAGAATATGTAAAATTCAAGAAAGCAGAAAGGTTTTGAACTTCACCATTTAGACTCCTTTCTAATGGTAAGTACTAACTTCAAGTTTAAAGCCTGACATTTCCTGGTTTTCCACTCAAATATCATGAGGTATGGCAGTAATTACCTCTTTTATCAGGGCACAATGTAAACTTCCTAAAGGTAGACTGGGTTGCCATTCAGTTTGCACATGCCAGTGATGGAGAACATGCTTTAATTGAGAGTGTTAAAAGTGAAGTGGGAATTCAGGTCTAATACTTCTGATTTCTGTGGCTGTAACTGAGAAGCTGGTATTGTATGAGGGGGAAGAAGGTATATGCAGAAAAGCATGCAAGTTAGATGCCCCAGGATTTTGTAGACCTATAAGGTTAATACAGTTCACTTCTTTTAGAATGTTTTGTGCCTCTTCGACAAGCTTTTTAAAGCTTATAATTTTAATGACCTTTATGATGTTTTGCTGCATGTTGTTAATTGTTAATCATAGAATGGCTTGGATTGGAAGATACCTTAAAGATCATCTAGTTCCAATCACCGTGCCATGGGCAGAGACACCTTCCACTAGATCAGATTGCTCAAAGCCCCATCCAACCTGGCCTTGAACCCTTCCAGGAAGTGGGCATCCACAACTTCTCTGGGCAACCTGTTCCAGTGTCTCACCACCCTCACAGTAAAGAATTTCTTCCTAATACCTAATCTATATCTACCCTCTTCTGGTTTAAAGCCATTACCCCTCATCCTATCACTACATTCCCTGATAAAGAGTCTCTCCCCATCTTTTCTGTAGCCCCTCTTTAAGTACTGGAAGGCTGGTGTAAGATCTCACCAGAGCCTTCTCCTCCCCAGCCTGGACAACCCCAACACTCTCAATCTGTCCTCATAGGGGAGGTGCTCCAGCCCCCTGATTATCTTTGTGCCCTCCTCTGGAGCAGCTCGAGCAGGTCCTTGTCTTTTGTATGCTGGGGACCCCAGAGCTGAGCAGAGTATTCCAGATGGGGTCTCACAAGAGTGGAGTAGAGGGGGAGAATCACCTCCCTCGACCTGCTGGCAGACCTTGATGCAGACCAGGATGCGATTGGCTTTCTGGTCTGTGAGCACACATTACTGGTTCATACTCAGTTTTTTATCCACCAGTACCCCCAAGCTGTTTTCTGCGGGGCTGCTCTCAATCCACTCATTGACTGGTCTTTGCTTGTGTTTAGGATTGCCTGGACCCAGGTGCAGGACCTTGCACTTGGCCTTGTTGAACTTCATGAACTGTTTGCACAGGCCTACCCCTCGAGCCTGTCCAGGTCCCACTGGATGGCATCCCTTCCCTCCAGCATGTCGACCACACCACACAGTTGGTGGTGTTACAGACTCGCTGAGAGTGCACTCAATCCCACTGCCCATGTCGCTGACACAGACGTTAAACAGGACCGGTCCCAACACGACCCCTGAGAAATGATTAAAGTATTTTACCCTCATCAGGCAGTGAGCTTTTGCAAGGTATTTTAATAGCAAATCACAAACTTGTAAAGACGCCTGGTTTGCGTTATCAGTGGATGTATGAGCACATGAAAATCCAGAGCCTAAAGTCTCTCTTTAAAGATGAATTTCCAAAGGTTTTGTCAGTTACCTTTACAATTTTGTGCTGAATGCTTCAAATACAGTACAATACATAGAAGCATGCAGCTGTTTAAAAACATAATTACAAGGCACAAATGCATATTCACAGGATATGTGGTTTTTGGAGGGCTGAAGGCTGCCCCCTCATTGTTCTAACAGGCTGTTGGGAGGCCAGGGCAGAAGGGATGCTTAGCCCAGGTCGTGAGGAAGGTATGTGTGAGGAGGATACTTTGTGCACTGCAAAAGGAGCACCCTTTGCACCAAAGGGGGTTTCAGGATCAAAGGTCTTCTTGGATCAGAAGGAGGAACTGTAACTCTTCCCTTCTTTTTCTGACAAATAACCAGCAGTCCTCATCCCCCTGCTGAAAAGTTTTCCGGTGCTCCAGTCTCCTGCCACAGCTGGCAGCTTGGTGATGGTTATTGGATCAGACCCCGTTAAACGTCTCCTTATAAACTATGAAGCATTGCCTTCACCCCAAGCTCAGCACACACGTGACAAACCAAAGACATTTACCACAGACAGTAAAGTCCCTAGAAACTACCAAGTGCAGTGCAGGGAGCAGGAGAGACCAAAAGCTTTGGCGTTAGCACAGAATGTGTTAAGGGGAATTGATGAGGGGGTAAATAACAGTTTAGGCACAGAAATTCGTGATACACTGAAATACTTCCTTATGTGGTTCTCTCTAGGCTGCGTTTTTGTCCCTGCAGTGCCTGGTGGTTGCTCTGTTCTGTCTGCTCAGTCTGACTGGCAGCAGCTTTAGGTGAGCCAAAGCCAAATGAAAAAAAAAAAATCAAAATGCTAAGGCTGGAATAAATGTATACATTAAATATCTCACTAATCTTTATCAGTGAAACATTTGGTTATAGTTTCATTTATGTAAAAATAAATAAATAAATAAAGCCTTTGCAAAACAACTGTTGGAACTTACTGCTGGACTGGAGCAACTTAACAAAACAAATACTGATTAAAATGAAACTGCTAATGTAACTCTTGAGTGTAGCAGACTCACAAGCCTTCACTGTCTTCTGACTTCTGGTTGTTTGGGTTTCTCCAGCGTGGCAGTATTTTTGCTCTTTGGTTTTTCCAGTGACACAGAAACTCCTGACACAAGAGCCTGTCTCTCTGGCGAGTGTGTACCTATCTCTAATTGTTTCCTGCCCTCCAAATGGGGCCAGGGACTTGGGGGAGGGAAACTGGGGAAAAAAAAAAAGTAGAAGCCTCACACTGTTAAGGTCTCACTACTGGGGTAAGAAAAGAAGTGATTGTTCCCTTAAGAATTTGTGTTATTTTTTAAATTTACGTGTAAAGAGCTAAGACTTCACATTTTTCTTTTGAGAGCTTGGATTCTCATGCAACTCTAAGAATTCCGGACCTAAGTTGTCAGAAAAAGCACTGAATGTGGAAAAACTTAAACCAGTAGTGTTATCAGCTCCTGAGACCCCTGATGTTTCCCTTACAGCTCTTAGAAGCAAGATGTGATAATACCAGAATTTAAGCTCTGAAGTTGTCCTTCCCCCAAAGACATTTTTCTAGTTGCAGACAGAGGTTGAGGAAACATAACCTGAGTACGTACAAAGTTCTTAATTTCCGAAGGACTAATTTAGTAGACCCCCTACGTTACTTTTTAAGAAATCATGTTTATTTTTGGGCTGAACATGTGATTTCTGTACATTTGCAATTGACAATATAGAAGCTCTTGAAAACTGGTAGTACTTTAACGTATCTCAACATTAGGGTGTCGACACCCTAAAAGGAAGACTCTCCTGGAGTTACACTGCGTTCCATCCTAGCAGAAGGCTCCTGAGGCCCACCTAATGACACAGTTACTGCTATATTTGATCTACATTTATAAGATTTACAAACTGTCTGGGAGCATAGTGTCCATCTTACAGAAGCCAGATAGATGAACGATCCACGCTGGCCCATGGTGTGCTAGGTTGAAGCGTGAAGTGCAGTGAAGGGGCTCTAAGAGGTCTGGTGACATCAAGGGAGAACTGTGGAGGAGGCCAGTGGTGTCCTGGGTGTTGTGGGCAGTGCAGCAAGCAGCACATGTTTTAAAAAAAAAAAGCCCACCAAAGAGCAAAAATGAGAAGTGAGATATGAAAGAATCATCCCCTTCCCTGGTTTGTAAGTTTTGCTCTGACCTCTTCATGGAGCATCCATCCCACCAGAAAAGCGGCATGTTGCAGTGCTGTAATAAAGATGTAGGGGGTGGCAAGTCTGTGTGGTGAGAGTGACACGCTGCATTACTTACCATGGCTGAGGCACACGACAGTCATGTTAGCATGGTGCCTGTCCCCAGGCCACTTGGCTGCGGTGCTGATGAGGTGGGGTGCTGGCACAGCAAGGTTCTCCGGGGCTGAGGCAGATGCCTCCAGCATCAGGATGGTGTCTTTGCTTAACCTGGAAAGGTCTGGGTGTGCACAGCACAGGAGTTTGAACCACCCACAATGATATGTCCAGGGTGGTGATTTGTTCTCATGTTTCCTGTGCTCTGGCTATTCCTGTTTAATGAATCTGCAACACAAACCCTGTTCCTGAACCTGTGGAAGGCTATGGCCAAGCTTGTATCCACTGCAGAAAGAGCAGAGGAACAGTCTCAACCTGTGGCAACAACACTACCGCCATTCTCCCTCAGCCTCAGATTGGACATTAGGAAGAAGTTCTAAAAGAGTGATTAGGCTGCCCAGGGAGGTGGTGGAGTCACCATCTTTGGAGGTGTTCAAAAAATGAGTAGATGTGGCGCTTTGAGACATGGTTTAGGGATCAGAGAGATGTTGGACAAAGGTTGGACTTGATGGTCCTAGAGATTCTTTCTAGCCTAAATGATTCTCTGTGCCCATGGAACTGTCAAACGGGGGTGAAGCACCTCCAAACCAAATGTGTTAACTGCAGTGAGCTGGACTTTGCTCTGCACTGGTTCTTGACAAGCAGTTCCTGCCATGGTGGGTGAGCTTCCAGCAGCAGGGCTTGTGTGTGTGTGCGTGCTGTACCTAGCACCAGGAGGTCCCCTCCTGCTCGAAACTACTGGGCATTGCTGTAACGTACAGAGTAAATAAAAATAGCGATCAAAACGTCAGCAATAAGGGAATAAAATACGTTAACTGCAATAAAGTACTTTCATGAACGTTCAGTTGTATTTTATTGGGCTTTCAGGACTTGTATATCCGCGGAGTCTTTATGAATACTTGAGACTAAGTAACAACATTTTGGTGAATGCTGAAATACTTGACGTTTTCAAGAGGTCAGGATCTATTTTATAATCCTCGGGAATTTCAAATAATTTCCTTTAAACTGTTTATGCTTGAGGGAGTTATGGTCCTGACTGAGGAGAGCAGGGAAGCGGTGCTCGTTTAGGAGGTCGATCCAGGACCATGGAGGAGCGTGGTTTTGGGCTGAGGGACTGCCCAAGGGGAAGGTGACGTGATGTGTCCCTTCTCCTCAACGCTGTACTTGTCAGGTGCCTGTGTCTGGCTGCACTGGGGATTTCAGGACAAGAGGTAATGGCCTCAAGTTGCACCAGGGGAGGTTTAGATTGGACATTAGGAAGAAATTCTGAAAGAGTGGTTAGGCTGCCCAGGGGGAGGCAGTGGAGTCACCATCCCTGGAGGTGTTCAACAAATGAGTAGATGTGGCGCTTTGAGACATGGT
>VYZX01021747.1:39428-103201 GCA_013401335.1 Brachypteracias leptosomus
TTTTTTTTTTTTTTTCTTCCCTACTCAGCTCTTGCCCCTGTTCTTTGCCTCTGGTTTTGTTGGTGAGGATATCACAGTGATGTCTGCATTCAACCTGCTGCATTTGGTGACAAAGAGCCAGCCAGTGGCCCTGCGAGCCTGTGGGCTTCCCTCAGGTTGAATGGGTGCTGCTTGTTGTGTTATGCGTAATGAAGGCCCTTTTAGGAATGGGTGTCTCTGCTGCAGGAAATGATGTGCTATGGGTTGTGCTGGTTTGTTTAAATTTTCCTTTGAACCAGAAGTTTGCCTTTAAAAAAAAAAAAGTCACTGGTTTCAGTGAGCGTTTTTATATCTGAGATTTTAGGATGCTTGAAACTGCTGTCTGACTTCCTTGTCCAACATTTTCTCTCTTAAATTTTATATTATTTTCCTCATTATTGGCAAAAATAGTGGAATTAAACTGAAAAGAACTTACTAAATGCCATTTAGAACTTTTTTTTTTAAAGATGCATAAAAGAATTTAACATATTGATAGAACTTAAACATATTTTCTGAAATCTTTAGCAGTATACTATAGTTACACTCCATGTGTCCCTTTTTACGTTATTATAAATCAAATAAGTTGCACTGAAAATTATGTACAAAAAGGGTGCAGAATTAAAAACTTAATTATTTCATTCCTCTGACAGCATATTCTTAAGTGACGTGACACTTCTCTAAATAAATAAATGGAAACATGCAATTTAATGCCCAGATGCAGCTGCACTTTTTATGTAAGGTTCAGGTTCAGCTATTAGGTCTGTGAAGAGTGCCATTAGACCCCATCTCTATGACCTGGTTATATCATGAAAACCTTGAACCTGAGTATTTTATATTTAACTTAAACCAGCAACAGTATCTGTAATGTCTGCATGATAATGTCAGTGGACATGTTTATGTGGGAGAAAATAGAAGCTGCACTGTGCCAATTTTGAACGTTACTAGGAATTTTATTGACGTCCAAATAAAAAAGATACAATCCTGGCTGATCAGTATTTGAAGCATCAAAAAAGACCAGCTTGGGTGTTTGTTCTGCACTCTTAACTGGCTCATAAGGGTGCAAAATATTACTAGTGCTTTTTCCCAGAGCTGGACTTAACAAGCATATGGAGATGATGTTTTAAAGATTTTTTCAGTGATAAGACATCAGTTTTCAAGCTGATGGATTTTTCTAAAGCTGATTACACTTTATTTGAACTAAATCTGAGTCCAATTTCTGCAGCATTTGTGTTCTGTTTCCCCCCACATGTGCACAAAACTCCCATTAACCTAGATAGGAGCTGCTAACATATTGAGGAAGAGAGAGAATAGCCCACATTGTGTCAGCCTGACCTTGGTTTCCTGTTATATTTGCTGCCAAGCCAGATTTAAAATCCTAAAAATATAGGGTAAGCAAATTTCTTAGCCTTCATAATGCACCTTTTGATGTGCACTCACGTTGCTGGTGTCTACCTTGAAATGAGGATGCTCAGTCTTCTGGCCATTTTGTTCCTGCTCGGAAAAGGAGATCTGGAAGTTGGTCAGCTAGAAACCAGCCCATGGGAGGGATTTCCTAGTGTGTCCTTGTTTGCAAAGCATGACACCAGTGATTTTGTCAAATCGTTTTTCTGGTGTAATCCAGTAGTCACATTTTGGAATAAAAAGCTCGTAACGCTGCTGTTTATTCCTGCCCCTTTGATCCATAACTGTGCAAACATTAATAGATTGAGTTCCACTGGCTGGCTACTTTATAGATATATATAGATATTTATATATAATAAACCCAAATTCATCTGCTATCTCACATATTTGTAGAGTAATCTAAATTCCCTGGATGCATATAAATGAGCTTGCTTTGCCTTTGGTTTGGTTTTTTGTGAGGGATGTACTGAGGGGGTTGCAAGTAAAGGGTCTAGCATGTATCCAGCTGAACATGGGAACGAGATCTAGAGCCAACATCTGCTTAAATGCCACAGTGCACTGTGACCTTAACTTCTGAATGTATTGGAAACGCCCTGAGTTCTCATTACTTTTTTATATTCTAACACTTTGAGTTAGTACTTTTCTCACCACCCGGTCCTGTGTGAATTGCAGCCCTGTAACCATAGCACCATGCTGTGTGCCCACCGAGTCTGGAACGGTGTGGAGTTTGGTCTTCTTCTGATTCAGTGGCAAATTCCATATGGAAGGAGACTTTCTAACTTTCTGGAACCTCTTCAGCACTTAGCATAAGAAGCAAAGTACTGGCAGAGCTGTAAACTGGGCTTTCAAACACAGTATTAAACTCCATGCAGTTAAATATTTGCAGGACAAGGACTTGAATAAAGCATCATTTCAATTTCTATGCTTGGAATGATACCTTTGTCCTTCCTGTAAGGAATGAAGTAAAACAATGCAATATTTACTTTATATTTAATATAAAGTTATAGTTGGAGATCAGAAATAAGTGATTTTTTTTTCCCAAAAAAGTTAAATGAATGAGATAATGCTATGAAGTATTTTAGAATAGGGATGACCTTCTGCCTCTTTGAAACACTATTTTTTAAGTATGTGCGAGTTACACCAGATCAGTTGTGCTAGTGAAGTGTTTTTACTCATTCTTTTTCTATTTGTACATTAGCACCTGGAGTGCGGATCTATTCTTCCAAATTGTATTTTTAAAATATTTTTCTGTCTGAAGCTAGGACTAAACACTTCAATGTGTGCAAACCTAATGCACAGTTTGCCTGTAACATTTTTCACAGCCATAGTAAAGCCAGAGTATGAGCAGCACTACTCCCAGTAGATGGCGCTACGCCTATGCTCTTTTGCACGCCTAACACTATGAAAAGCTTCCCATTTAGGAGTCATTCATACATAAAACACACCCTGAGACCTTATGAACTTTTACAGGTATTTTAAGCAAAGCATGAGCATTGGGAAAAATCACGTCAATCTGTGCCCCTATGCAAATTACCTTCACATTGGCTCAGGGTTTCTTCATGGCCAGTAACGACCACAGCTCCGCTGTGTCTCGTGTGGTGTAGAAGTGTTGCTCCTTCAGTCCACTTCACTAGACTCGGATGCTCTAAATTTCTTTGGAAATGTAGGTTGCACTCAGCACCTGACAGGATTTAGTTCATAGAAATTTAAATCTTAAAAAACCCACAAAAACCAACACTTCCTCCCCAGCCTTTAGTGTAAAAAGTACTTCAGCTGCTTTGGTGCATACCAACAAGTAACTGATACAAGTAATGATTACACAGATTCCATGTACATATGTTTTCTGTAGCAGACCACCAAGCTATAAAGTAAAAAGATAGTTTATTTTGCTTTGCTGTGTCTTTTAATTATTATGGGTTCTCATTTCTTAAAAAAATCCTTTATTTAACACTTTGAATGCCGTGCTGCTTACATCACATTTTTTTGCATGAGATAATTTGGCTTTTCCTCTCCTGTAGATGAAAGAAAGTTATGGTGCTTGTAAAATTAAGTAAAAGTAATGATGAAGAAATCACAAGGGTAGACTTAGAGGTTTTTGGTTTTCTTCTGTACACAATAATAAAGTCCTAGATAATATTAAATTGTTGTGAAGTGTTTAATTACTAAAATAACTACTTAGTAGGAAGCCGTACTTTTTTAGGATTAAAATACAATACATCTGTATGAAGATGGTGCTGGGCATATGGTGTAAGTCTTTATTAAGTAAATGTCTACAGTACAGTTTCTTATAACTTGTCTATTAAATCTTTGTTAATTCCAAGTTCCAGTATAATGTCTTTTCATGAAGCTGAAATGTATAGTTAGTGAACAGAAAATCACTGAGTCTCAAAGTCAGATTTTTAGTAGTAATCTGTTAACATAAAGGATTACTTTTAGGAGCAGATCTTGCAAACAGTTACATACATGAGTTATTCATATGTGTTTGTTCCTCTGAACTCTCAAACTGCTCGTGTCAGTGAAATTATCTGTGTGCGTGGTGTTTGCCAGATCTGGCTTTAACAATGAAAAGTCTAGAAAAGACCTTAGCCTCGTGTGTTCAAAGTACAGTAGTTGCTATCAAACTTTGTGTGACAAGTATGTCTAAAAGTTTCATATTGTATGTATCTATGTTCAGAGATGTGATTTCCGTAATGTATGTTATAACTTTCCCATAGCCTTTCATAACGTGTATCACCAAAGATGTACTGTCACAGATGTCTGTTCACATGGGCTGAAGGAAAATAAATGTAAGACTGATATGTTGTAGAGCAAAAACCACCAGTATGGCTATAGTTAAATGCATGCCAATGTTTTCATTATAAATCCCTATTTTCTGGGGTTTATATCTTGAACATAAAAATTTGCTCTGGGTTTAAATATGTCATACAAGGTCTCTGCTGGATGTATTTGTTCCTCAGAACTGGTTGGGGGGGGCAACAATTTAAACTCATTTCTATGAATCTAAATTTAAAAAAAAAAAAAAAGCAAATATCAGTTTTGAACAAAAATAGATTTTAAAACTTAAAATACAAATTACCTAATTTACCACCTCCCAGCAGTTATGAGGAATTTGATAAATGCTTGAAAAGAGTCTTGAAATCAAGCACTATGTAAGCACAATAGTAAATAGCATGTGAAGCTGTTCATGTGTCATTATTCTATAAATGTCTGTATGTCTGCCTCCCAGTCACCTGATAGTAGAGTGTTGTATTATCTCAATAGAGCACAACATTATAATATTTTTGGAATGGCTTGAAAATGTTTGGGGTTTTTTAATTACCTTTATATATAGCTGTTTTAATGCGAGTATGTTTGATGTTATTCCGTATTTACAGATGCTTCTTTGGTACAAAAGGATTCAGCCAAGAATGTCTTATTTAATACAGTTTTTTGCTTGCAAAACTTGGATTCATAAAGAAGACCAGAAAACCTTTGTTAATGTACCCTTTTTGTTTGTACCCTGTTTTTTCCCCCCTTAACTCCTCATTCTGGTGGGGTTTTGTGCTCTCCTTCATCTGCTCAATAGACAGAAGATGCTTGTCACTGCCTCATCTGGGTGGAGGCTCCTCAGTGACTCTGGCACTGAGTAGCACGGGGATGATGAGGCCTTTCTTGTGCTCCCAGACCATACACAGAGCCAGTTCCTTCAAGTGTTCCCTGATGGATCTCTTAAGGTCATTTGCATTCCTTCCTGCTCCCATAAAGGACCCACCACAAGCCATTTCTACCTTTGCAGGAATGTTTTAATTCTGGGAGCTCATAAATCTCCTGCGTTCCATTCCTTTGCCCTCTGCAGCTCAGGCTTACTGCATTTTCTGCTTAGTTGGATTTGGAAAAAACGAAGTTTCAGCACTAATGGTGCTTCTGTGTTTTAAAGGTTTCCATGAAGAGCTACTTTTTAAATTATTGGACTGTCTGTTTATAACTGGAGGTCTGAGAAGTCCTCTAAGGACTGCCTTCACTTTTCTTCCTTCAATCAAAGGCAACCCCTGGCTTTGTCCTTTCTCTGAGGAGTGCATGATGAAGGCTGCAGAGAAGAATGTGATGTAAAGGAGAGATGATAGCATGCAAAAAGGGAGAAGATGTTATATATTGCTAATGTGAGGGAGAGCAAGCAAGAAAAGTGCAAGACGGGAATGCAAACCCTAAAGTCAGTAAGAGTATGTTGGGAAACAATGGAGGAGATGATCCAAGGGGTCACTTAGGGGATGTGTGTGCTTTGGATTTGATGGTACATTGAATGGGTCTAGAGTGTGGACTGAGAGTCAGCAGGCACCAGAGACATGGGCTTTACCATAGCTTAGCTGTTAGGTTAACCAGAGGCTGCTACAGCACAGATTGTGATTTGAGGGGAAATTAATAGAGAGGAATTGTGCCCCAGAGATGACTAAGAAGCAGAAAATGATTGTTCTTGGTCACAAGCAAAATGTATCTCATCTTGTGATTCCCTTCAAAAGACGCTATGTTGGGAAGGGGCACATGGCTGGGGTATGAAGGTGCCCCCTGCTCCAGCTGGAGGAGAAGTTCTTGTGGGACAGTAGCTGCTGGCAGCCCAGGTCTGGCGCTGGCATCTTTGTGCAGCCCAGGTAAGAACACCTTGCTCAATGCTTTGGCTCAGGTCAAGGAATCCCAAAGAGAGCAGAGAGGGGAAGGGCACAACTGAGTCCTCTTAAAGCCTCTTAAAGGCTTGACCCCATCTTCCTGGCCCATAAAGCATGGCTGAATTTTACAGAAATATACGGAAGTCCAGAAGGCCCACTAGGGAAAGAAGTTGGCAGTTACTAACCTTTTGGGCTGTTTCTCAGCCCTTAGTCCTGAAGCAGCTTGAGAGGGGAGGGGGCTGGAGTGTTTTCCATGGTGGACATAGCAGAGCCCCAGCTAAAGCACATGTTCCAGCTGTTCCTGTCCTCATTCTGGATACGTCCCTCAAGTGCCTTGGAGATGTGGGATGAAAGGCCATGGAGCAGGTTGTGCCTGCTTGCGTCTTTGCTAAAAGGGTTCCTGCACAGTTGGAGACAGAGTTTTGCAGGAGGTTAGATCTGGGCTGTTGTGGTGAATTGGAGGAGAAGAAAGACATCCTCCCACCCTGCTCCTTTCTTCCACCCCCATCCTAAATATAGACTGCAGCACCTTGATTCTTGAAGTGCGGTGCTCATTTCACAGACCACACATCACTATTGTAGAGGAAGCAGCAGGAGGATTTAGCACCAGCCTGAATGCCACAATAAGCTACACACCACTGCGGTAACCACTGGCAAATGCTGACTTTTTAATTGTTTCTGCTGCAGGGTTAAACCTTTATTAAAGCCGTATGAATAAACTTATTTTGATGGCTTACTGAAATATTTTAAATGCAAAAGGTAGCATAAAGCCCTCTTGGTAAATTCAGCTTAATGATGCTGTTAATAAAATGCCTTTCCATGTGTTCTGCACCCTTTTATTGATTCTGACAGAGATCTACTGACTAGATACCGAGTGCTCAGTGTCTCTGCCTTTCTTGTTTTTAATTTAAACAAATGTAGTGCCTGTGAAAGGTGCTAGGATTATATCAGCAAAACAAAAGTCTCTTTATCTGTTAAGGGAGAGAGGAAGAGAAATCCATCATTATATATATAAATGCTTCCCCCTTCACTGCAGCACCAATAGATCTTGGTCTTGTCTTGCCTGGTTTGCATCTAAGAATAAAGCAAATAGGTCAGCTGCCCCCTGCACTCGGTCTTTGGCCATCTCAACAGAAAGGGTAACAAAAGTGGCAGTTAGAACGTATTAAGCTTTTGCTCCACTTAATTGAAGGTGCTTCTGTTCACCAACCTTTGCTGTGCAGACACATGCTGCCATCACTGTACTACTGGTGAAGATGACAGCTCAAAAAGTCCCTGGGGAAGCTGCCTTCACCTCCACTGGCCAGCACAGGGTGGTGGTGAAGACCCTGGTGCTTGTAATTTAGAAAGATATTGAGACCTAGAGTGTGGCTGGTACTGACATTTATTTCATTAATGTGAGATAAGGAAGTAGACACCCCGGGAGAGGACAAACAGAGCTTCTGTTCTTTCCCTCTTCCCCACTACACCAAACACTTCAATTTTTTGTTGAATGTTTTTCACATTCGCAGGGAGGAGAGACAGCTTCAGATTTCCAGGGCGTGTCTCTTTGGCTTGTGTGGCTACCTTGGCCATACAACCTGCCACAAAGATGCTTGCAGACCTGTGGAAAGAAAAACCCAGCTTCCATTTGTTCCCATAGATGCTTTCTGTACTGGGACCACTGGGGTTCCAGTACCAAATTCTTTGGAAAGAAAATGAGTGCACAGAGAAGATACAGTAGTTGGAAGTTTGGAGATGTTTTCTTTTAGTGCTTGAGAAATTCTCTGTCTTACATGGGAGATCTCTGATGGTGACTCAAAATATATACATTTATATAAAGCATGAGCCATGCTGGTGACCAGGTGGAAAAAATAAATATGACAGCTCTGTTACTGGATTGCATGGGAAGCTTACAAATTTGCAAAGAAGGGTCTTGTCCTTTCCTTGTGGCCATGTGACTGTGACCCTGCTGGGTGTTAAGTAAACCATGTTTTTGAAAGACAGCTAATTTTGGGGTCATGTTCTTTTAAGATAGAACCTGGGATTTGCCAAAATTGTAACTGTTGTCCTGGTACCCAGCTTTTGGATTTTCAATGCACAATATAGTGGAAATGGTCTTCGCCCCATTACTCCTAATGCTTGCATGAAACTGCAAATGGTATTTCGACAGTGGGTGGGAGTTAGCTGCCTACAGCAAGAAAGCAAAGGAGCCATCCCTCAGAGAAGAAACACAAGTCTGTCTTTCAACGTGTAAAACATTTACAGGGTTTTTTTAATGATGAAGTTTGGATTTTACTTAAATTTGACCTCCCAACATTGCAGAGTTCTTTTGCAGCATCTATCCTAGCCAGCAGCACACTTAGGTAATTTAAAATGGCTTGTGATGGAATTGTAAGAAGATTTATCATATCAAATACAGGTTTTGTAAAACACTGTTTTCAAATTTAGAAGCCAATAGAACTGTTTGCATCGATTTGCATTTTCAAGAGTTGTCCTGTTTTAAACTGGATGAGCAGCTTCTGGCTTGTTTGCAGGGAGAGGACACTACAGCATCCTGCCAGGGCTGCAAGAGCAGAGACTGCAGAACAGAAATGAAAAGAGAGAGTTGTGCATTTGCTTTTTCCTAAGCAGAGAGAGAGGCAAAACTGTAAACAAGAGGCATAAACTGTGTAAATGAAATTTGAAATAATAAAAATGAGAGATTCCATGTTTAATAATGCTGTGTATGGGCGATAGCATATGTAAGGATATTTATTTAAAGAAATGTGCATAAATATTTTTAAAGCTTGCAGTGTTCCTCTTACTGTCAGTTTGAGATAATTTACCATCAATGACTAAGGTATGACCCATTCATGAGGAGACAGGTTTTAGGAAGCAAAGAGATACATACTTAGAGCCAGATCCTATAATCTGATGTACATTTGTAGACCCTTATTATGTAGTTGTTGGAACTAAGCATATTCCCAAGGGTCTGCCCCCACAGGTCACATTGCAGGATTGGGGCTGGGGTGGTATATGAATAACAGAAGGTACTGGAAGGCACCTAAAAAACTGCTTGGGTATATTAAAAGAAGTAGTACTGAAAACTAGGAGCCCGATTTATTATATGGCTGTGCTCTGCTGGAACATTTGATCTTGCTGTATTTAATTCAGGAAGTCTTAATGGTATGTGCTCAGTGCATGACTGTAATGTCCATTAATGCTAGCGGAACGTAAGCATACATAGAAGGGGGAAAATGTACACTGTGTCTTCCATGCAGCGAAGCAACAAAACGTAAGAGAAAATTGTTAGAACGGGTCAAAAGAGTATTTGAAGAAGGAAAGCCATCAGGCAAAATGCCACCATATTTCAGGGCATGTCAGACACTAATCACCACCCTCCAGCATGCTGGAGCAGGTGAAGGGCTGAGTGGTGAGGAGTAATGGTCTGCTAACTAGTGTCTGTCTGTCTGGGATGTATCTCGCTGCTAGTTTTCTTGTGATTGCTTATATGGAAGGAAATGGCACATGCCTGTGTTACGAACCACAGATTTGAAAAGGTCAATTGAAATTGAAATTTATAGGTAGGTGAGATGCTTAATGTCTTCATTATCAGGTCAACACCCAGAAAATACTTCCTATTCACTTCATTCGAACAGAGGAGGGCTCCAGAGCTGAACTCTGAAGTGCCTGTAGTGTGCAGGTGAATAGTGAACGGCAGTGTGCATTGCATTGCTTTTCAGAAAAGCCATTCCTAAGCACAGAAGTGCCATGAAGGCCCCAAAAGGGTTTCTGCTGGTGTTTGTTTCACCCTCTTCAGCTTTTTATGTCTATGCATTAAGATTTGTGAACCTGGCCTTTTCTTCACAAAGCCTTCTATCCTGCTCCAGGATCTGAACAGCTTTTAGTGCTGCTCTAACTATTGGCAAAAGGCTGAAGGCAGGTGGCCTCAAGTGGAATTGGCTGGTGCCTGTTTGTGCATCAGTTGCATGCTCACTGCTCTTCTAATGAGCACCAACCTGAGTGAAGGTACCGAGGCGCACCAATTACAGAGATTTAATCTGTCCCCTGATCCTGAAGTGGAACCTAAGGAGAATTTTGTCTGCCCTCGTAGGATGGTGTTTAGCTCTCCTAACAGTGGGATATAACTGGAGTTAGAAACATAGCTGTCCTGAGATCTTCTAAAAGTCATTGCTGAGAGTATCACCTCTAAAGAGAGATCCAATCCAGAGCCCTAATGTAGATCTAGTGAATCCAGACTCTGTTATTCTCACAGTGTATTTAATTTAGGTCTCACTTTTAATGTAATCACGCTGATGTCTTGCTATTTGTAAAACTGATGCCCTTTTTTCTCTTCTGCATTGAACGGTATTAATTTGCAAATGAGCTGTCAGCCTGTCTTTATGCCCAAGTTGCTGGAGAAGTTCATTGCCCACATTTGAGCTCTTTCCACAGCCCATGCTTGGTCCCTTCTCTGGGGAACCAGGCTGAGGAAGGTGTTCAGCCTGCACCATTATTCTCTGCTTTAATAATGAACACATTACTAGTGGCAATTTTTCCCATATTGGCCAATTATTTGCGTAGCTTTTTGTCCCCTCCCAAGATACAGATAGTTGGCTTGAATGTAGCAGACACCTCATATAGGCTGTAAAGGAACAGTGGAAGAAAAGGAAGCAGCCACTCTTGTGCTGCAAGTGGAGCACTTTTGTCCCTCTTGCCTGTAATTTTTTTCCTAACCAGAGGACTGTATTCCTAGAATCTCAACAAGTAATTTTTAGGATTCATTGCATTTTATTGAGGCTCGTAGGTGAGCCCTGTTTGAAATAACATATCCTTGCATCCTCTGCAGTCAGCGGTGGGTCTTGCTTTACCTCCTTGGTGATATAGAAATAGTTCAATCAAATTTACTGAGCTATTTTTTTTGTTGCTAGCAGTTAAATAATAAGTGCAATTAATTGAATGGGGCTGTTCTTGAATGCTGAGGGTTGCACCAAGAGATTTCCTTTATGATTTGTAGTGCAACTGTAGCTTTTTGCTGATGTATACTCCATTAAATTCCAAACCTGGAGAGCCCTTTGTTGGGACAGGTTGCAGTTTACACCGGTGCAGTTTGGCAAAATTCCCCTGTAGACATAAATACTTGTCTGTATTGTGAAACACACAGTTAATCATTAAAAACAATGGGGAAAAATATTTTATAACACGCTTCCTACTTCTGATCTGTGTCATGGATCAAGTGAGATATAGAAATTTCCTTGTGCATATAGTGAGCACATTGAGGAACACTAAATTTCTAAAATAGATGAAAAGTTATTCAAGGAGGATAAAGAGGCAGTACTGACCATTTTTTAAAACATTGCAGATTTTCTTTGACTTTTTGCGAAGTGGAGTTACACTTAGCTTGCTTTTTCCAACGTCTAAAGAGCAGATAGAATTAAAAAAAATAGTTGGTATTTTTAAAAGTGAAGAGATGTTGGTTTGTAAGATTCTTTGCTGCTCTCCAGACTACTTTTTAATACTGAAATTATAGATGAAAGACAATCTCTCAAACAGTTTCTTTCTGAGCTGCGTAATGCAACATAACAATAGCTATTTATATAATGCATATGCTTCCTTTCCCTGTTAGCTATACTTTGAAAGACTTATTAGTCCTAGAGCCCTGCAAGTTTGGAGAATAAAAACCTCCAACGTTTGACATCTTTAAATAAGCAACCAAATGTTACAAAGAACAAACCTCACTTACAGTTGGGAAACAATATTTACATTTAAGGTTGAAAAGCCAGGATGTAGGAAAATTTTGCTAATTTGGAAGGTGACCTTTAAGTGCACCAAAACCAAATAATTTGTAAGCTATGGCACAGGGCACATTCCTGCAAAATTTGTGTGAATACTGCTTTAGTGGTTCTTGAAAGACAAACAAAGAGACCTGGAATGAAATCTTTATCCCTCTCCCAAATAAGATTGAAGCTAACAAAGGCATACAGCAGTGCTCTTTCAAAGCTTGCCATTAAAACGAAGGCTCTGCAGCACAGCTAATGAGATGGCTCAGAGTGGAAAACAATCTGTTTTTAAGAATGTTTAGATCAAAAGTAATTTCTAATCTATGAAATAAAGTCGCTTTTCAATACCTTTCTTTCACTAGTAAAGCTTTTTATGTTTGCACTATTTACTTCAATCAGATGTTTTCAATTTTACTTTTTTCTTCTTGAAAATACTTCCTAGGGTTAGTCAGTAGTGACCAACAGCATTATTCTTTTTTCTCTCTCCCCTCTTCGCCCACCCCCACACATTAAAAAAAATGAGAAAAGAAGAGGGGGAGGAAGAAAGAAACATCTTTTCTTAAATGATTTGCAAGCATCTGTGCTTTAAGCTACTTTTTATGAACACTCCTTAGTAATGACTCAAGGTAAAAAAGCAGAAAAGCATCCAATGTTAGGAAATTGCAATCCAATACCATGTAATTTAAACCTGCCATTGCCTCTCCTGTACTAAATGACATACAGATGGGTAGCTCTGTTCCCTCTACTTTGGGAACACAATTGGTCTTTTTATGAGTGTATATACATTACTAGCAAAAAATATTTTTGTTCGGACTGTTTATTTCTAATTGTACCATATTTTAATTACTGTCATAATTAGAGTGCTTTTTCCTGCCACATTTTGTCAGCTAATTTTTGCAAGCGATTATCAAAGTTACTTGAATATTTGGCGGTTTCTGTTACTACTTTGGGAGTTTCTTTCTCAAAAGTAATCTTATTGTTGTTATTCCTTTCCTGATATGATGTGATGTGAGTTTTTTCACTATGCAAATATTTTTTTACAGTAATTCTTATGTACTCCTTGGATTTTCTGTGTGAACTAAGCAAAGCATAAGATGAGATTTTCGAAGGAGGGTAATTTCACTAGCAATTTTTACAAGTTTATTGTTGAACCTTTTACAGCTTTGTGCATGAAGAAATTACTCGCTCCTCAGGGCTCCTATCCTACTGCTTCACTGGTCTAAAAAGACAATGGCTAATGTTATAAAGTAAAAGGACGAGGATGCGACTAGAAGTTAAATCAACCTTATTGGAATTCTAAAGATTTATAATTGTTTTTCAGCTACTTTAAGTGGTAATGAAATTGTTGAATGTTGTGGCTGAACATCATATGCCCAGTACCGTAAGTCTCCAATATAGATGTCTTGTAAAGAACATTTCAGCTGTAGTTGGCTTTTTTGCAGATTTTTTTTTTTTTTTAACAGTGGGAAAAACATTACTTTCTTGTGAATGATTGTGTGTGCAACAGTTTAGTGTATAGCACACTGAAGGGCTTTGGCTGTAGCACGTTGTCACTGCTCCAGTGGAATCACCTGGCTCTCAAGCAAAATTCTTTTTTAAACTTGGATTTGAAGAAATAATCAGCTGCAGTTCAGCTGAGCCATTCTTCGTGCATTAGGGACCGATCTGGTCATTGACAAGTGAATGCAGAAGCTATGCTGTGGCCGTCTGCCAAAGCAATTATTCAGGATTTAAGCTAAAAAGGCTCCTTCTCCCATATCCTCTCCCTTTGCAGGGTCATGTAGGGATAAAAAGGACTGTAAGGTGGTCTTTTCCCAGGAGGAGCTGAGAAAGCGGCTGACACCCTTGCAGTACCATGTCACTCAGGAGAAGGGGACTGAAAGGTAAGGCAGGATGAAGGAAATGCAGTTCTCAACACACAAGCATCTTTCTTTTCTCCTTCTCCTTTCACTGGTGCTTCCTCACCTTCCCCACCAAGTTTGCATTGTTTTTTTTTTCCCCCAGGATTTCTGCACTTGTTTACTAACCCCTACAAATTAACACCACTGCAAAGACAAGCATCTGCAGTACCGGGGCTGAGGCCAGGGGTCTTGTGTGACTTTTTCTTTTAATGAACGCTGCATATCTTATAAAGTCACCGGGCTCATGTTTAGAGTCTGGTTTTAGTTTACTACAAAATGTGTGGAAGTAATAGCGGTTTAGGTACACTTTCTTTGGAAGACATCGCAGTAAGCAGAACCACGAGGGAAATGGCCCCATGCCAGGAGGCTGGAGTTTTGAAGGTGGCCATTGTAAGTATAGACGTTTTGGCTGCAGAAAGAAGGTAGCATAATTTAGTTCTTTTCCACCCCACTCCAATTTCTTTTTGAAGCACATGTGGAGAAGGTATTTATTGACTCATTTGTGGTTGGAATGTCAAAAATTTTCAATAACTGCCCTCACATGGCTTTAGTCGCTGGAAGCCGGCCCTGAGTCCTGGAGTTAAAAAAAAAGGATTTGCTTCCAAGACTGTTTTTAGTGAATAAAGTCTCTCTCTCAGCTGATTCCAGCATGAAGGTAACTTGCCAAGGCCTAGCCATTTTTTGTTTTCTAATTTATACCACTGAGCTTGGCATAAGGCCCTGGCTTTTACCTCTGCTCCAAACTTACTAATGATGTAACTGCTTGTTTTCATTCATGACCTGAAAGGGCTCTCCACCACACGTGGGGTCCTGGTTAATTGGCAGCACTCTTCCTGACAGTGCCTACCGGTGGCTGGATATCATGGGGGGTGCCACGGGGACGGTCCCCCCTCCACCCCGACCCCCCTCATCCTCATGAGCCCCAGAGGGGCAGGGGGCCATTGGCCTCTGCTGGGAGGCCTGCCTTCCCCCCAGCCCTCCTCGCTCTTGTGTACGGGACCAACAACGTGATTTAATGCACACAAACAATCAGAGATTAGGTCATTCTTAAAAATCCTGTTTATAAAAAAAAAATTGGACCTCATAAAAAGGGTGAAAGGATAATAAAAACAAGCTGCCGAGCACATAGGCTTTTTGTTGGGCTAGCGCAGCTGATTCATATTAGATGAATGACCTCCTAGCCTCTTAGATTGTTAACTTAGAAAAATATTCCCTTAAAGCTGTAATATTGCTTTTCAACTAAAAATGTAAGGCGCACGCAGCTTGAAATCGTGGGCCAATTATTTCATTTTCAGCTACAATGCCTCAGTCCGTCGCGGCCTGCCCCAGCTCCCCGGCACCTGGGCGCTTCACCCTCTGCCTCGGCCACTGAGCCCACCACCCGCACCCTTCCTAAAGACAGACCTAGAGGAGTGCATCATCTTGACACACATGTCAAGCAATCCATGCTTACAAAAACTACGTTTCACTTGTCAAATAGGGGAAGATTCGAGTTTTTCACTTTTTATTGTTGTTCTGTCCTTTGAACTGTGGGACAATTCACTTCCTCTTGCATGATCCGTAACACCTGAGGCACACTAATGAGGACATTCCCCTTTTCCTGTGCCTGCTTTATTTGCTGCCTTTAATAAAAAACAACTGCCAACTCTTAAATCGTGGGGTTTTTCTGTAATGTTTTCCTAAAGTCTTAGCTAATTTAATAATTAAAAAACCTCAAAACTCCTTTATTTATTTTTAAAATGTAGTGTTGTTGTTTTCCCAGTGCCTTTGAGGGGGAGTACACACATCATAAAGCTCAAGGAATATACAAATGTGTTGTTTGTGGGACTCCTTTATTCAAGTGAGTATGCTAAATATAGTTTTGAGATTTCTATCTCTTAGTTTATGTGCTGTAATCTTGTGTACATTCCTGTACTTACATAATTGCATAAGATCATTTAAGTCATTCAAATTGATTCAGGATACAAGAAAAGCAATGTAAATATTAATATTATAATAAAATTAGCCTTATAGTAAAGATAAAAAACTTTAGTAAATAAATAAGTAAGATAGCATTCAGGTAAAATAGGTAATTTGACTGGAAAAAAGTAGCAATTCTTGCTTGGTTTTGTTTGTTGGTTTTTTTCTATATGGAGCCATGTCTTTCACTGCGCTAATAGATACTGAGTTTTGGCTGCTAGCACTTCTCACAGGTAGCTTTAAGATCTGGATCCTGAGTGGCAATGCTGCATCCATGCTACAGCATGGTATCTGATAATGGAGCAAAAGTAGATGCTTTTTTAGAATTCAAGCAGTTAAGAAAACAAAACCCAGGAAAGTTGTATCACTTACTGAGTTTTCGTCCATCCCAATTAGCACACATGGAGAGCTGCTTTAGGACCTGAAGCAAGGATTAAGAAAGAAATAATTAACTTTTGTGTCTTGCAAGAAATGCACTATTTAGAAGCACTGTTGGAATTATGGCCTTAAATTTGATGCTAGAAGCAGTGCTGATTGAATTACCTCAATCACTGCACAGATTCAATTCTTATTTCTGGATGCTTGTGTTCATTCTGATGGAGAATTCCATTTTTTTGCTTGTTTTTTCCCTCAGTTCACATTCAGCCTGTCTCACTTGAAGAGATACCTTTACAGTAGCATGAAGCAGGATGGTCAGGGTAGTGCTAATAATAGAGAAAATTAGGTCAGTAAGAGGTCACAAAGGAAAATAAAATTGATGTAGCTTCAGAATCGCCAGATGTGGCAGTGATAGCTGTTCTCAAGAGACTGTCTGTAAAGATGAAAGAAGCACTTCATCTCTGCTATGGAGGATTACCTGCAGAAAATTCAGTAATAACGTGAACCTATTGAGTTGAAAAACTGATTGTAATGAACTTGGCCAAGGCAGTATTCTTGTGTGAGGTGTTACTGCAGTGCTTGGCTTGGGGGTACACAGTGGGGATCTAAAGTTTCTGTAACCTGGTTTTCTACTTTGCCATTTAGACATTCCCCTGCTTACTATAGCTATATCTTTATCAGGGAAATCCTAGCTCTGTTGAAGTCAATTCAGATTTGGCAAGTGAATACAATGGAGCCAGAATTTCACCTTCTGACCTCAAGACTGGCTTCTTTTCTACCATCTGCTGGAGAATGAGTAGGGTTTTTTGTGGGGTGAGATTGGACAGTAGTAGTTCACATAAGTGAATGTGAACTAGTTTCCAGTTGCTCTCACAATCCATTTAATATGGGAAAAAACTGCAATATGAGACTTACCCGTGATTATCTCAAGTCCACAGTATGCTTTGGCATAGTCTTGACTTTTTTGAGTTAATGAGTTGTATTTCTCTATGTGAAATGAGCTATATGGAAACGTCCCTGTTTTCAGATTCTCTTTGAGGCTTCCCATGGATTTTATGGAAGGAGAGAGAGGGAAAGAGGGAAGCTGATTTTTATTTTTAATAAATCCCAGGCCAGGGGGAACCTGAAAAAAAACACCTTACTGATTGCGTCCCAAGGCTGAACTGGCCTTAGCCCAATGTTCCCAAAGTCTTTGAGTTGCTTTGTGAGCTCTTGCCACCTCTAGTCTACATCAAATTCAGCCAGTTGTTCTGAAGTGGCTGGCAAGGGTGGGAACAAATGGATCCATCTTCTTTTGTTTACTGACCCCAAAATACCAGTAAATAATGTCTTCCTCAAGTAGGGAAGATACATTCCTGTATCTTGGTGACTGCTTCATCCCAGACAGCTAAAAATATGAGAAGAAAACATAGAGAATGCAAAATGTATGCTATTTACTAAATTTTCCCCACAGAGTGTAAATCACCAAAGTATCTTCTAAGGAGTAAGATGGTAGAACAATACAAAGTCCATTAAATGCAAGTTGTTTTTGTGGTGGCAGGTTTTGTTGTTTGTTGGGGTTTTTTTAAATTTCCAAATAGTCATCTGAAACTTACGTTTCCATTTGTTTCTCATTGGGTGTCCATTAATTTTTTTCTTTGTGTCCTTTTAATGTGTAAATATATATATTTGGACTATGGACCTGTCAGTTTAATTGGGAAAGAGACTAGAGCTTCAGCAGTAATATTAACAAACTTCAACTTTTAACATTTCTGATTTACGTTGTTTCATTACCATGTGACACATGAGGTCAGGGAACACATGAATTTTACACTCCAGATGAAAGACCTGGGTTTTGGTATGTCTTTAAAACAGAATTCTGTCTCTTTCACAGGAAAGATAAAAGAAACAATTAGGAATTTAACATCTCTTCATCTACCTGCTTGTACTAGTGTTATGAGAAACCTCCCAAGCTTTATGGAGAACATGCTTTAACTTTTTCCACAATCAAAGGTGCCTCACACATAAAATCCTTAATCAAGCTATTGAATCTAATTATTCCATCTCTGAACTTTCACGCCAGACAGTCTCCTACATCCTAGTACAGCTGCCTAAAGAAAGCAATAAATGAGAGAGACAATAAACTAATCTCAAGGACCTCCTTTTCTGCAAGCCAGCCCTTGTTTGGTTTTGTGTTACACCTACTCCAATCTAGCTGCAGGCTTATGCTAGAAGCTGCAGGCTTATGCTAGAAGCAGCAGCTTTGCTCCCCTCACCTTTCTTTAGGGTGTTTTTTCATGGCGTCCCCTTCACTGGACCTCACCTGGTGTGGCTGGAGCATGTCTTGATGCAGCAAATTGGTCTAATAGAAGACTAATCAGCCAAAGAAAAAACCCTCATGCTTATCAACACCTGCTTGTGTGAATTTTTTGTGAGTTGCATTTATCATGGCTGGACAACCTCTGCAGCAAGTTTGTGTGTTTCTGTATCAGTTCACAAGAGCCACCTACACCACTCGAATCCTCAGCATTTTCTAAGGCCCAATTGTGTTTGCAAGATTGCACCTACTTTAATTTTTCAAGGCATTTTCTTGTATATTATGCAAAAATGCCATTCTGTCCACAGCCATAGCAAGAGGAGGTAAGAACAGACCTGAGTGAAATCCACAACTCACACTCTTGCCATAGGAGAGGAGCTATTCCATATTTAATAAGCCACAGCCATGTCCTTTACCATATGCAGGACTGTGTGAGAAAGATGTGGTATAGATGGGAACTGGGAAGCCTGGGAGAATGATTTCTTTTTTAAAAAAGAAATATTATTGTTGTGTCAGTTTCCAATTTTTAGGGCCAAGGAATGAATTGCCAAGCCTTCATAAATCACCTGCTGCTGCCTTTATTGCTTCCTGGATGGAATTCTTGGTAATGGTGTTGGCTCTTCTGAACATGCGCTAGGAGAAATAGCAACACCCTTATTCATGTCATGTTTTCACTTGATTTTTGTTGAACTGTATCAGGTCTTCTCGACATCTCTCAGACATCCAAAAGCAAGTCATAAGAAAAGCAAAGTGTGGCTGGGCAATATTGCAGTGCCATTAACATTGTACCACTCCTGTCTTCACAACACAAGGGAGTATTTCAGTCAAGGCTAGATCTATACAAGGAATTTCCTTGTCCCAGTGCTGAGTGCTTAATTAATGGTCTTTAGGCTTTATGTCCTTTGAGCAGACCAAATGATAAATCAGTACTGGCTGTCTCACTAGGAGTGCCCATATGAGGGAAGAGACACTTATTAGTGTCTCTAAGAAGATATAATAGAACTACTTGAGCAACTTCATCTGCCCTTAGTTTCCTCACAAAACTTTGTCAAAACACACAGCTTCTGTTTAATAACATTTGTTTGGAGTAAGTTGGCTTTTGCCAGTGTAGAAATCGTAGAACTGTTTAGGTTAGAAAAGACTTTTTAAGATCAGTGAGTCCCACAGTTAACAGCACTGCCAAGTTCACAACTAAATCATGTCCCTAAGTGCCACATCTACGCATCTTTTAAATACCCGACTCACCTGTTCCAATTCTTGACAACCCTTTCAGTGAAGAAATTTTTCCTAATGTCCAATTTAAGACTCCCCTGTTGCAACTTGAGGCCAGTTCCCTTTGTTCTATTGTTACCTGGGAAAAAGATCAACACCCACCTCTCTACAGCCTCCTTTCATGTAGTTGTAGAGAGCAATAAGGTCTCCCCTGAGCCTCTTTTTTTCCAGACTAAACAACCCCAGTTCCCTCAGCTACTCCTCATAAGACCTGTCCTCTAGACCATTCACCAGCTTTGTTGCCCTTCTCTGGACACACTTCAGCACCTTAATATACTTCTTGTACATTAAGGAAACCAACACTAAGCCCAGTATTCAAGGTGTGACCTCACCAGTGCCGAGTACAGGGGGACGATCACTTCCCTACTCCTGCTGGCCACGCTATTTCTGATGCAAGCCAGGATGCTGTCGGCCTTTTTGGCCACCTGGGCACACTGCTGGCTCAGTTGGTCAGCAGGCAGTATTACAAAACAGTTCTCATCCAAACCCAGATTTTTACTAGGTCTTGCACAGCTCCAAGAAGCTTGAGGATCTTAAAATTCGCAAGGATTTCTGCATTTTATTGTTACCATCCCCTTGAAAAGGCTGATGGAGTTAAAAAATAGTAAAGTTGTAATTGAGCATTAGTTTCTTCTTGGTTCATCAGTTTTTGATTGAAACCAGCCATTGTTTTGAGTCTGCTGTGTCACTGCTGGATGACAAATTGTTACACGCTCCTAATGATCTCACCAAAAATCAAGATAGCAGAGGTCTCATCGTCCTTGGAGCCATCTAGAATCCGGAGGTTTAATCCACCTCTGAGGATGACCATCAACATGAATGTCATATTTACTGCAGTCTCTGCAGTAAAGTTGCTTTGTGAATACAGCTTATGGCATCTTCCACATCTGAACCTACCTGAATTGCTGGATCTACATCTAATCCTACCTGAATACTGAAAATGTGCTAAGCTATGTACAGCTTATCACAGCTGTATCATGGGGCTGTCACTGGAGCTTGACCTGGTGCTTACTAATTTCTGAGGTGGTTTGGAACAGGACTTTGTCCTCCTGGTCCTCAAGAGCCCCTTGAAGCAAGAACAGTACAATTTTGTCCTTGGGTGGAGCAGCTGGGCAGCTCTTGGGAGCATTTCTCTGGATGCTTGGCAAGTGTGGCATCAAGGAGCTGCTGTCATTATAGCAAATGATTCTGCACTCCTGATGTACTCATGGGCTTTTAATAGCCTCTAACTGGCAGCTTCTTGGCTGGTGCTGAATGTTCATTTCACTACCCTCATATAAGCAATGAAGGGTAGAGAGATTTTTATGTTCAGGATTAGGAGAGCAAGAAGAAATTTGGAAAACAAAACCCACTTCATCTCATTTCTTCCTAGATCCACAAGCCACCTGGTCTTGTGTTTTCAGTCAGCTCTATTGCAATGATCTGGTTGCTGCCCACAAAGGTAACAAGGCACTATATGAGTTACCGCAGGTCAAGGCCACTACCTGCACGAGGAGCAAGTCGGATGAGGCTGCCAGCTACAAGCCAATACAGCAGCAAACCTGAGATTTCCTTTTGCTTGTGTTCTTTGCTTAAGACCATCTCCAGCACTGAAACCAAGTACAGGAACATCTCACTTTTTGCTAGGCAGAGGACATTTCAACAAGTATCCTTTTCAAAAGGCAAATATTGATATAGATTTCTTAGGTGAAATGTGTTAGGATTCAAAAAAGAAGGAAAAGGGGACTTGAAATGTAATGTTTTAAACATTTCAATGTCTCACTGAGACAAACCTGTGAAATTCTTTTGTTTTACTCATTGCTAAGCATGGCTGAATTGCAAATCCTTGTTGAAAGTACTTAGAAATAAGAGGAAATAAATGCAAAGATTTCCATAATCCTAGACATGTGTATAGATAACTTCCATTGACTTTACCAAGTATTTCATTGATGTTTTTGCTGTTAAATTTCAATGGATTCTTTGTAAGCTTTTCAGGCTGATCCATAATTTTCCCTGTTTGAAATTCACGCTGCTTTGTATTGACTGTTCATCAGTCATCCTGCTTGGAAGATCTAATTTTGAACTGGTCTTAACCTACCTTATGCTTTATTATGTGTATGTTTGTACCTGAAGTAAAAATCAGGTAGGGTGGATTTTTACGGATTATGACTGCAGAAGCTGTAGATTTCTATATTTATCTGTTTATAACTCTCACATTAAAATAAACTCTGGACAGAACTCACCCAGAAAGTACTCATTGACTAACATGGTGTTAAAATGCTCTTTTTGAATCTGACTTTCTATCAATATGCAGAACAGAAATTGTCACAGCAGCCATCAACAGTGAATCTGTCTTTTTTCTGTAGTCCAGGAAAGAGAGATTAAAAATATATCTTTAAGCAGGCTTCCTAAGGAATTAAGCTTACAGCATCATGCTGTCTGTCAATCCTTCCCTAATAATAAAACTATATTATTTAATCTACTTGCCAATTTCAGCCAGATTTGTCAGGGGAGTAGCTATTAAACCTCAAAGATATTAAGTTCTTAAAACTTTCATGAAATTGGGAGAGAGATCACATTCAAGCCCTCTCTGAGGGGAGACCTGAGCAAGAGTTCAACTATATTATTAGATTATGCCTGATAATATTATTGCAAATAATATATATATTATTGTATTATATCAGAGAATCCACATGAGGGTGGAAGAGAGAGAGGCATTATGAATGTCCAGCTCTGGGATGTACCTATGAGTAGTTTTGCCACCTTAGACACCACAGGATCTGTCCTCTGGCCACGACACAGAAGCAAGCCCAGCTTTGCTCCTTCTGCTGCCCGAGGAACTACTTGGTTCTCAGGAGCTTCTCAAATTCCCTCATGGTGCTGGTCTCATAAATTCCTAGATAGTTACATCAGGTATTACTTTTTACATTGGAATACTGCTGTGATTTTCTTCTGGAAGCTTGCCTTGTTATTTGGATCTTGGGCTCATGAGTAAGATCAATAACTGCTTCCAAGTAATGGTCTGTGTTTTCAGAAGGGCTGTGTCAATACTTGTAAATAAGATGGACAAAAGCCTCTTCTCTTGCCCTGAAGACAAGTGACAAGACATGGCTTGTTAGCCTAAATTCCTCTCCTTGGCAACTAACTGGCCCGGTTCATCCTGCTTGTGGAGAATGGTCCAGACATAGAAAACACTTTATAAATACCTTCTTGCTCTCTTTATGCAGATAGACTCCTTTCCAAAGATATTTATGAGCAATGCCCTGACTTTCAGAGTACTCCTGTGGGGAAAAAGTAGAGAACATATGCACAGAGCTATTGTATGCACAAAGGTGTATCTTGTTTGGCAGGAGACTTAGGTTGGATATCAGAGTATGTACAATGATAACAAACAATGTACAGAGTAGTTTTTCCTTCTAGTTAATGTAGTTTTAAAAGCATAAAGGAGTCAGAATGAATATTTTTGCATGTAGCAGAACATCCCTTTGGAATGTACTTTCAGCATTAAATTTATCCTATTTATTGGTAACTTTTTAGTTGCCTATTTTTAATACCTATGTGCAACTAGTTTCTGATACCTTTGTCTCGCATGCTCTCAAGAAAAATATGTAAATACTGGAAGTATTTAGGGGGAGAAGTCCTAGTTTCATTGAAATTGCTGGAAGCGTTCTCATTCCTTCAAATAGTCAAGATAACTTTGTATTCTTGCAAAGGGCTTCTCTCACATCTATTACTTGTTGCTTATTTGCAATGCCGAAGACACTGCATTATTTTCTTCCCTTTTTTCTCTGCCTTTCTAAGATCTCTAACAATACTGTAATACTGTGTTCTAAACTTTGCATTGTTTTCCCAAGGTGACATGGTGACCACAGCGTAGGTGACCCTCCTCCTCTTAATGGCTCCTAGTGCTACCTCCCACGTTGTGTTTCCTTTCCTAGCTATTCTGCTGTTGCCAGACAAAGTTCTATTCACTTATCACCCCGTATCAGTTCTCTGATTTGTTGTCTAGTAATTTATGACTGGAGCTTTGGTACTCATTACAGTGCCCAGTGGCCCTGGTGACCCTCCTGCCCATGTACTCTTTGCCATCTTGGTCCCTGGGCCTGTTTGTTGATGCTGCAAGTCACAGTGCGTATGTCCATACCAAGCCATGCAGGCTCAGAAGCAGGATCTTTCTTTGACCAACTAATGCCAAGTATCTAGATCTTCACCAGGGAGAAGTTGTTTGCGCAGATAAACAGATGCTGAGGGTAAGATTTGTACTTTGTCTCTGACCATGTATGTAGGTTGCTGATACAGTGATGAGCAAGAGAAAACAGTCTAGACAGATATCCTGCAGCTTGAGGAGAATATTTTAAATAAAATACTGAATAAGTGGCTTTACCTGGAACTCAGTGAATTTACCCCCCAGCACACGCTTTTTGCAAGGTAGGGACTTTATCCTGCTGTGTGTGAACACCAACTGAAATATGCTGCCAAACAGGAGCATGGTCTGGTGCTGTGGGCAGTTATTGAAGGCATGTCAGCAACATACTTTCTTTATTCATTGCTTTTGGTGGTACTTTGTAAGTATCAATTAGAAAAATAAGTTATGTTTTTTTCCTTCCGTCTTTTCATCACCTGATTGTTATACTTAAGACATAAAAGACTGTGAGCACCGGGGGAAGGTGGAGAATGAGCAGCAAGGGAGGAGAATTGTTTCCTTTCTGATGACTTTAACTAACTGTGTGAACTGACTCATTTTTTAGATCATGACTGATTTGATATTTGTTTGCTGTAGTATAGATCTTTGGTAGGGATTACAATGCCAGTTATATAAAATACATAGAGTATGTGTAAAATACATCTTCGCGTACCTGCATGTACAAGCTTGTAAAATAAAAGAAGAAAATAAATCTGCAAATTAGTTCTTGAGCTTCAGTCATTTATTTTCGAAAAAAGAAGGACTGTAACTTCCCAAAATACATCCTCTCCTTGATGCAATGTGAAAGGATCCAACATTGTACTTCCTCCTTAGAAATTCTGGGGAAATGCATTTTGCTGCCAACGTAACATCCTTTAACAGGTCTCCTGCTGGTCAGCCCTTGTGTCCCGCTGTGACAGCCATGACCATGTGTACAACTGATTGTTAGTGGGCAATATAAATCTGATTGGAACATGCCCCTTAATTGGTTTCACAGCTCGATATAGACAATGCTGTCTTATAGCAGATTGTGTAGATACGCCTAGTCATAGGGTTAATTCTGCTTGACAGCACATCAGCAGCATCTTGAGAGTAATTACCCAACTTAAGTTTTCCCACAGTTGAATTAAGATCTTCAAAGGCTTCTACATTTACAAGTATTATTAACCTATATCTGAAACATGATGTTCCCACAAGGGCTAATTTTTTCTTCCTTTTATTAAATATACAGGTTATAGGGTTCATTTGCAATGTGCTAAGCCCTTAGAAGAAAACACTACTTGTTAGAGAGAGTAAAACCTGCAGTGCACAACCAAAGCTAATGGTGCATAATGCACACATCATTGTCTGTTTGCAAAGACTTTAAAACAAGTTAAAATCTAGGTCTGGCTCCCTTCCTCTATCCCTCTCTCCCACCCCCCGCTTTTCATTTTTAAGAAAATCAAACCACTTATTCCTATGTGCAGAGTGAGTAAATTGAAGACACACACAAACAAAACCCTCCTAGGATGTTGTACAATTAAGTACAGATCATTGGATACAATACATATGACATTAATGAAATGGTATCTGCTTCAAAAATAGATTGGAAACATTCATGAATAAATTAAATCCTCGTAATGACTTTTCAAAAATGAAAATGAAAACAATATTTATTTCATAGGAACAACGCTCTGCCACGATTCACAGCATATAATTTAATCCTCTTAAATTTGTATTCTATTTTCTGCATTCATTTTGTGACTTGTCTTTTAAAATATCTTCTTTGTAGCTCTATGTTGTAAAAAACCTTCAAAGTATTAAAGATAATAGTTATTATCTGGGTTCAAATGCCCTCGAATGCATTAAATATTAACATACAGAGGTACACAGTCTTGTTAAAGATGGTATTTACTGGGGGGGAGGGAGGGGTCAGTCTGACAAATGGCTTTTATGGCATAAAGCAGTTCTTGTAACTTACGATATTTTTATTTTCTTTTGCAGGTCAGAAACAAAGTTTGACTCCAATTCAGGTATGTTTAGATTTACAGTGTTTTGCTGAATGTACACTATTCAGGTTAATCTCAAAAGAGTAGTTTATCAGTTCAAGTTCAGTTTAGTTTTAAACAAACTGGGGTAGGTCAGTCTTAAAAAGGATCTTCATTTCTCACCCTCTGAAAACAGCATTATTACTGTGAAACATTTACTTTCGTTCCTTTCATTAGTTCCTCTCTCTTTACATTTTCCCAAAAGATGATCAGGAAGATGTATCTTGTGACAGGCTTTAATTGATCCAGAAAAATTATAGTACAAATAAATGATAGTACAGACTAAAGCAAATGAAGGACTGAAGTGAAGTTTGAGAATGATCACTGCTTTAAAGGAGAATGTTTTTCTTCCTCATGGACAAAGACATTTCATGGGAATTTGAAGTCAGTGCAGCCTATCTGTCAGGAAACAGATGATTTGTCATCAAATTTTCATGACAGATGCATGTACACAACGCATGCCAGACCAGTCTGTAGAGCTTGCTTTAGGAGGTTTACCAAAAGGCAGTCTCTCTCAAGTTGTCTTTTTAAAGAATTTTAATGTGTTGTAGGGATTGGGAGGGAAGTGAAGGTCAGTCTAACAGGTTAATGTGTATCTAACAAGACAGAAAACACAGGACAGCAAACAGGGGAACAGTTGGGGAAAAAACAGAGATCCTAATACCAGACTGTTATTTTTTCACTTAACTATTCCTGGGTGTTCCTTAAAGTTAAACAATAGTAAATTAAGAATAGGTTGTTGTCATGAAACTAGCTGAAATGTCCATTGTCAGAAAAGGTCATTCAAAATACATTTTTCGTTATGATGAAAAAGACTCTTTTAAGCAGAAAACCTGGTATTATTATGGCAATTTTGTATTTAGGCCAATATTACCCTCTATATCGTTTGCTTAATGCAGTGATTATAATTGCTTATAATGATACAAATTTTGCAATATATATTAATCGGAGTATTTATTAAATAGCATGTTTCCTTTTATCCCAGTTACAGCATGATTTGGGTATGAAATGTGATGTATTACGTTGCTTTTTCTTCCCACATTAGATTTTATCTTTGGAACTATATGAGAGTGAAATCTACAGCAGGAAACATTTATATAGCCAATTCCTACATCTTGTATACTTGAGTCAACTTGCTTCTATTATGATTTTAGTCTGTGAGTTTGAGGTCACTTGCTTTAAATATTGGTTGAATGCACTTTGGGCTAAGATTGTTTCTTGGATCTTGACAAAACAGTTTTACATGGTGGGGACGGCTTCACATATTGCCTTCTATTACCTTCTTTCTTTCAATAAAGTCACCAAAATTAGGGTGTGGAGCATAATGTCAAATTTGAGGTAATGGCCTCAAGTTGTACCAGGGGAGGTTTAGATTGGATATTAGGAAGAAATTCTTTACTGGAAGAGTGGTTAGGCACTGGAACAGGCTGCCCAGGGAAGTGGTGGAGTCACCATCCCTGGAGGTGTTCAACAAACAAGTAGATGTGGCGCTTCGAGACATGGTCTAGAGGTCAGGGAGATGTTGGGATGAAGGTTGGACTTGATGATCCTGGAGGTATTTTCCAACCTAAATGATTTTGTGATTCTAAATGTCTCACTTGTCTGTTGAGGGGAAAATGCTCTCTGCAGAACATCAATCTGCTCAGTAGATTAAACTACAGTTTTCTGACTTTCTCTTTTGAGGGGCACTGCTCTGCGTGCCCCTCGCCTTGGCAGCGGAGGCAGGGGTATGGTATTTCCTAGGGAACACAGAGCAGTGATAAACAGTTTGGAACTGACTATTGCAGCTGTAGCAAACACCTGCTTAGTGTCACCAGACCTCTGTGATTGGACTCTATAGGGTGAGCATGATCCTTTCAATGTCTCCTCTTCATCTGTGCAGGCTCCACAGGCTGGCTTTCCTTGAGCCCACATGTAACTTCTGGGCTCTGTCCCCTTTGTGGGCACAGTTTGTCTCTTACTTCTCACACAGGGGTGCTGGAAAGCCTGGTTGCCGAAATGCCAGAGGACTAGAGTTGGTCTCCCTGCCCTGCTCTTCTGAAGGTTCTCCTTAGGCACTGTTCTTACAAGGCCACAGCTCTAGCCTTGTGAAGGCTTGATGCTGTTTTATCTCCACAAGAGCACAAGCACACAGAGGTTGCAAAAGTATTTGGAAGTAAAGACCATTCACAGGAGATGACACAAAAAATACATAAATGTAAATGAGCAGTAAAAGACCCAAGATCTTCTTTCTCTGTCTCCACTTTTTTTACTGCACCTAAATAATCTCTGGATGCACACCAGAATTTTCTGCAGCAGGTGATTAATGTTATTTTGCTAAGTGTCAACGTCAGCAGGTACCATGAATGTCAAAGGACTTTGTATACTGTCAGGGATACAGTACAGGAAAGCCTGGGGCTGAGGTATTTCTTAGATTTATTCCTCCTTTTTGTACAGATCCTCACTGTCATCTTCTGCTTGTGGTCCCTTTCACCTAAATCCCTGGGCAAGTTTTCACTTGAAATAGTTTCAGGCTTTTCTGTCATGGAACCCTGGCCACCTCCAAGGTGTTTAAGGCCATTGTGGATTGCCAATGTGTATGGCTGGCGAAAAGAGTTTGCCATCTCTTTCCAAAACCAGGCAGTAAGCCCAGACGTCCTGCTGCCTCTGCACGAACAGGAGGGCATAGGCAGGGAGTGGAAGGATGCATTGGTGGTGGCAGAGAGGCATCCTCTCTGATATGGAGGGATGCAGTGCCCTATGTAGAACCATGTCCTACATAACACAGGCCTTTGAAGTGTGTAAATGTAGTGTTGGTTTTAAAAGGCTCCTGCCATTTGACACCAATGACACTATATTTATGCAACCTTGAGTTCCTTGGAGACACCTTAAAAGTATTTTCATATCCCTCATTTCATTTTGAATTCCCCAGACTGATTCCTGAGTAAACCAATGATCCTGCAAACTGGAACAAACATGCTTTGTTCTCATTTAGCTCATGTTACTCAAAACAGTTCAAGTGTTGAATGTGAGAATGAGATAATTTTATTCTAGAATGAATTTTTTTTTTCCAGGGAGTTATTCTACAACCTGTCGCGTGCTCTAAATTAACCCTAATGCTAATTCCAGTTAACTTACAAGTCTAGATGTGCCCTTGTTAAGCATTTATCAATGCTTATTATACTTGTCTCTCCTAGAAATATTTGTGAAGCATTGGAGAATTAAAAGAAGTCTTTCTGAAGCAACTATAAAGTCTAGAATACAGCTTTAAAACTGCCCGGTAGGCTCACTGTAAATGTAACCCTGGAAATGTTGTTCAACACTGAAATATTAGGCAAACATTGTCAAAAGAAGATTAATTTGAACTTGAGCATTAACTTAAAAGAAGGCTACAGAATTCCTATAGTGATGATCAGGATTTATCATATAAATAGCTATAACATCTGTAGGGGACACACATTCTTCATATCATGACTAACAGTTCCATCTGAGAAACTTCTTTTTCTCCGCTGATTCGTTTTTAAGTCTACAGCTGGCAGAATTTCTATCTCAGAGACCATGGGGCTAGCTTCATGCTGTTAGAAGATCTTATGAAATGAAACAATTTTGCTTTCCTGTCATAATATGATGAATTTCACTGGAACTGAAAGTAGATTTTTTCTTAAAAAGTACTTGAAAGCAAAAAGGTTGGAGGAAAAATATTTTTTTCGTCAAAGTTTGTTAGGGAACAAGTAAACCACAAAACCCACAGCTGAAACAATTTTGTTCTAATTATTATTATTAGTGTCTTAAATGCTTATTGTGCTATGTGCCTGGTTAGTAAATTTTAGTATTTAAGAATGTAAGAACTATATTGGAATAATAAGTTAATTAAAAGATTTTTTTTTTAGAGAAAAATAAGTCTTCAGAACATGAAGAATTTGTAGGTCTCAAAAGCTGTTGCTGAACGCTGTTAATTCCACTTTAGCAATAGAAAGACAAGCATAGAAAATGCAAATAACTGTCTCAGCATGCCCGCTGGTCACCAGGGAATGGTAATGGTGAGTTTCCTACCACCTACTGGGAGGGCTGGAGTGTTCTTGGGGCATCTCCTGTAATATTTTGTGTATCCTGCATGTCACTGTGGAGGGGAGCCATGTGATATTCAAGTGATAGTGTTGGCAGTGAAATTACGAAGGGGAAGACATTTAAGTTTTGTTCTGTGTTAAAAAGAAAGGACAAATCCCCAGACAATACACATGGTGTCCAGTGGAGTCTCTTTCATATATGTGTCACTCAGATGGTGGAATGGAGGAAATCAGAGAGCACAGGGTGCAATAAAGTGACAGTTGGGGAAGCCCCGTGTTGTAGAAATGCATCTGTGAACTGGCAGAAGAGAGAGGAGTGACCAAGGGCACACAGAGCCTTCAGCTGTCTTCTTCATCACTGTGCCAGCTTCCCACTTCTCTCAAAAAAAGAGATGCATCTCCAAAGCCTGTTCTTCTGTCTCCCTGCTTCTATACAGATCAAGTGAAATGTAGAGATTACCTGTGTGATTTTTATATCACTGTGTCAATACTTTGGAAACATTCCAATTAGCATCAGGAATTAAGCTGTAATCGCTGCCCATGCAGCTAGAGGCGGTCCTGAGGGACAGTTACACACAAGCTTTTGTTGGATCCCTGCTGCCCCAGCAGTCAAACACAAAGCAAGTCAAGGAGCCCCCAACAGTTCCTGGAATTTCCTTCGCCTGCCTTGTCTGGACTCACAGTGTCAGCCAGTGACTACACAGGTCATTTCTCCTCTCTGCATATCGCTTTTTCCACCAGAATGAGTGTATCCTCCTGTCTTCAGCATTGCACAATGCTGCCACCCCTTCATCCTCATCAAAGTTCTCATCCTTCCCTTTCTCACCTCTTGTACTTACTGGTAATATTCTCTTAATGTGGCCTCTAAGATATACTAACTTGCTAGGTTACATGATTCAGCACAGGTGCTAGAGAACAGTCAAAGAAAATTGTAAGGTTGGGAGTGGTCAGATGTTTTCCTCTCATAAATTCCTCTTGGCTACATTTCCAGATGTTCAGCAATAGACTTTCCAAACTCTTACCACCAGCCCTGATTTCCCCAAGCCTGTCATCAGTCCCATTGTATGAAAGTTATCAGTACAACTATCAAGAGCATAGGGAACTCTTTGCCCAAGTAAGAAATGAAAACCAAAAGGTATCTTGAAAGTGAGCATCTCTTACTGACCCTTGCTACTAGGGAAACCCAAAAGAAACTTATCTTGCCTGAAACGACATATCCCCTGAAGCAGTGGGGATATCATGCATCGATTAATTGGATCACAGATCTACAGATTAACAAATCAATTCCTAAATTTTATTGATGTCAGCTTCTTCAACCAGGTTGTGATATAACAGGGAGGAGAAGAGATATTTGGTGTTGATAACAAAATCATATTGACAAGTTCATCAGTCACCCTACAATGAGAGTATTTGATAAAAAAAGCATAAAAAGATTATTTGCAGAGTCTGTAACAGGAAAAAAGTGCAAAATTAACAGATATACTGAAGAATAGGGGTGCTCCACAGCATTTTGGACGAGGTAAATGACCTTTCCAGAGTCTCTTTCAACTATAAGGAATTATTTCCTTCTCTCTGGCCACCACCAGCACGTAGATTCTTGAAAGGGTGCTTGAGCTGGCACAGAGAGACGGTGGGAGACAGCAACTACACAAACAGAACAGCAGGTCAGATTATCTCACTTGTCCTTACTTGTCAGTGCTGTTCTGTTCTTGGCATTAACACCTCTACAAGAAGATCGTTAGGGGTGCGGTGGTTGGAGAGCATGGTCTGTTATATTTGTTCATCAGCGAGATGAGCATTGAGATTCAGATGCAAGCTGGACCATCTGTTGAATGTTTTCAGGGCCATACTGCGATGTGAGTTGGAGGATAGGTGGACTGGGACCTCTCACTGGACATCCCAGTAAACTGTGTGCTTATAACAGCACTGATCTGCGGTAATTGATCATAGAATCATAGGATGGCTTAGGTTGGAAGGGACCCTAGAAGATCATCTAGTCCAACCTCCCTGCCATGGGCAGGGCTGCCTCTCAACTAGACCAGGTTGCTCAAGGCCTGATCCAGCCTGGCCTTGAACACCTCCAGGGAGGGGGTATCCACAACCTCAGTTCAGTTTAAAACCATTTCCCCTTGTCCTGTCGTTCAACACTCTCATGAAGAGCCCTTCACCAGCCTTCCTGTAGGTTCCCTTCAGCTATTGGAAGGCAGCTATAAAGTCCCCCCAGAGTCTTCTCCAGGCTGAACAATCCCAGTGCCTTCAACCTATCCTCATAGCAGAGATGCTCCAACCCCTGGATCATCTTTGTGGCCCTTCTCTGGACCGCTCTATGTCCCTTTTATGGTGCGACACCAGAACTGGATGCAGTATTCCAGGTGGGGTCTCACAAGAGCAGAGTAAAGAAGAAGAATCACCTCTCTTGACCTGCTGGCCACACCTCTCCTGATGCATCCTAGAATACGGTTGGCCTTCTGGGCTGCATGAGCGCACTGCCAGCTTGTGTTGAGCTTCTCATTGATCAACACCCCAAGTCCTTCTCCTCCGGGCTACTCTCAACCCACTCTGTACCCAGTTAGTAGTTATGCCTGGGACTGGCCTGACCCAGATGCAGGACCTTGCACTTTGACTTGTTGAACCTCATGCAGTTGGCATTGGCCCATTTCTCAAGCCTGTCAAGGTCTCTCTGGATGGCCTCCCTTCCCTCAAGCGAGTCCACTGCGCCACACAGCTTAGTGTCATCGGCAGACTTGCTGAGGGTGCACTCAATGCCACCCTCTAAGATCATTGCCCTGCTTTTATATCTCTTCTAAAGGATGGCAAAAGTTGGTCAAATTATTTCAACATATAGAATGATGTTTTAATTTGTGGAGGACTGATTAAAAATGTTGTAAGCATGCAGGCAAGCTTGTTCATCTAGGATTTTTACAGAAGGCAGTCAGCTGCCAGAGGACTTGGTGTGTAACTTTCCAAATTCTAATACTGGATTTGCAACTGCAGATGTTTTTTCCTCCCACTTTCTCTGTTCATCTTACTTGTATCTAAGCTGGGCTATTCCTTTCTATCATTGACATGATTCTTTTCAGTTGTTAAAGTATTTTAACAGGAAGTCTGTTCATTTCCATAAACTAGATTCATGAACCTACCAATGGAGGCCAGCAGCCTTGGCTGGACTCACAACAGCCTTAAATCTGTGTGAATAGAATCATAGAATCACAGAATCATAGAATCATAGAATGGTTTAGGTTGGAAGGGACCTCAAGGATCTTCTAGTTCCAATCCCCCTGCCATGGCAGGGACACCTCACATTAGACAATTTCTGTTTTGCGGGTTTTTTTGCAGATTTTATACCTCCCTCAAAAAAATCCCGTTTGTGCTCTCATTAACAGAGCAGCTACTTAAAGATGCTCTGCCCTTGTGAGCTAGCACCCATGCTCACCATGCTGCTCCTGCACTAAGCACTGCTGGTCAGCACGTGGTAAGAATGGTGCATTAAAGGGCCTTGCTCGTGGAGCCAGGAATCTAATATCAACAAAGACAAATACAATTTTCTATTTTTGTCAGACATATACTTTAATAACCATTGCTGCTTCTTTCTTGCCTTGCTGTGAGGGTCTTGCCGAGAAGGATTTTGCAATGTGTTTAAATTGGTCCTGTAATGAAAATATTTAAGTCTAGGATTTCCATCCTATTATCATTAATGTAAGCAAATTAATCAGATTTATTTAGGAGAATGTTTTTTACCCTTCTTTGTAAGTACTAAAGACAATCTTTTATATTTTTTATTTCATTTTAAGTAGCTAAAAAAGGCTGCCTTTAAGAAACAATTTGGCAAAAGTAGTCTAAGAAAATAGGAATATATATAAATCATGGTTTTATTACATGGAATTGGAAACTGGTACTCAGTTAAATTATAAACTAAAAAGTAGATTGGCTGAGGATTTTTTATTCATCATTAGTATAGCTGCTTCAGATAGGCTTGGTCTGTTGGGAAGGTAATCTACTGTTAAGAGCAAGCTGCTCTTTCAAGTTAGCAACATTCAGCAGCATAACATCTTTACTGTTCTGGAGGGCTGGATTTCCTAAATACAAAAATGTTGTGATTCTTGCTTAGATCTGTTAATCATTGTGCAGTTTCTCACTGAGCAAGGCTACCTAACTACTTCTCAAGAGCTACTTGCATTGCAGTCTTGTTCAGTAGACAAAGTAGAAGATTTTTGGTGATACTCTTGAATTATCCTACACTTACAAACTTCATAAAGAATTCTGCTGTTCCTTTCAAATGAGCATTCATTCAGTCAAATGAGAATCATAGAATCATTTAGGTTGGAGATGATTTTAAAGGTCTTTTCCAACCTAAAGGATTCTACTTTGACTGAAAGAATGTTCATTCATTCTTACAGTTTAACCCTATTACAACTAACTGTGATCATTAACTTTGCCATAGTCCCATTTCATTAGCCAAAAATGGAGTATGTGCAAGAGAAGCCAAAAGAATGGACAAGCAGGGAGGTTTCTGGTCACAGCTGTGGCTCATTGAGAAGGTTGCATACCTCATATGCAAGTTATCCACACCATGTCCAGTCAGTTGTATTGTTTCATTGCTTTATTAGTATTCTATTCATTTAAACCATGAAATGGGGAGGGGCAGGGGGAATTCCCTGTCTGCTTTGTCATTTGGAAGCTGAACTGTAATTGATTTCTAAGTGGAATGTTATGGCATTGTGCATCATGCACATCCTTCTGCAGAGATTTTGAAGAATGGCAACATGGGGTACTGTTGCTTGGTGACAGGAAACAAGAATTCTCTAGGATCCAAGAATACTTCATGTCTCTACTGTCTTCTGGTGCAGAAGCTATCATCATCCATCTGGGTTTATATAGGGAGCTGGGATGTTCAGCTTTGGATGTAATTTGGATGGCTGCTTCATGTTTTTAATGTTGTATGGGCAACTGCTGATTCTATACACTGTTCCAACATGTCTGACAGCTCTGTGACCTTGGGCAAAGTACTTTTTCCCTATGCCTTTTTCCTCCTTCACATTGTCTGTCTAGTTTGTTTACATTGCAAGGCTTTCCAGTAAAAGAGCTCTGTCTTGCTATTGAGCATGTCCAAGACCTAGTGCAGTGGAAAAACCTTCTCAGTTGAGATTCCTTCTTAGGTCCATCATAATTGTGTGAAATCTGCAGCAGAATGCAGGCTATAGATAAAGGCCTGAATTTCTTTGTCAGAGTCCAATATGTAATAATAGTGAAGTTTAAATGATATGTAAATATCATCTGAGGGTTTAGGCATATAGGACAGAAAATACATATAGAATGTAAAACTTCCAGAAGCTCTTGAGAGAAGACTAATATTTCTATCAGTGATACAGGTCTAAGGAAACAGTTTTTTACCTGTTTATGATAGGATCATTCACTCATGCATTAATTTCTAAGAAGAAAACCCAACCCAAAACAAAACATTTGTATTTGCAAATGTGAACGATACTATAATATAATGGGGCCTGGACGACGTTAAATGTTCTGGTCAATCCCAGTTCATGAAATCAGTTTGAATGGTGCAAGATTCTGAGCAGTCTGATCTCTTCTGCAGGCTGTGAGAGTTGAAGATGCTCCACACTTGTGGATCAGTTCTATGGTGTTTTCCATTATAGTGGAAATAACATTGATTTTGAAGGGAAAAGGAGGTGAAATCAGAAATACAGTGCCCTGTGAATACTGAAGAGATCCTAGTAATATGTTTGTTAATGAATACTGTATTTGGTACAATCTGATGCATCCTCAAAACAAATTGGTTTTTCCTCCTTAAAAAGTAAGTTTCTTTTTAAGCTGCAACTCCCTCCCACTATGCCTGAATGAATTCGGAATCAGTAAATTCCTTGCTTATTCTAGAAGTCCAAGTTGAGTTTCCACTGCAGGTCTCCACTCCACTCTTCAGGAAAGTTCACAAACAGATCTTCCATTCCCTTTTCATTCATTCCCATTCACCTGAAAATTCCCCTTCCTTTCTTTTCTAACAAAAATGTTAATCTTTTATTTGGCTGTAGGCCAAGCAGCTGAGAAGACTGGGTTGAGGCCCTTTGTTTATTTAGGCAGTGACTAAGGCTGTGCTGGGAAATCAAATGCCAACTCAGTAGTTCCTAGACCCTTCCTTGGGTAGACCATTGGATTGATTGTCCTATGAAAAGGCATCCCTTGTTCCTCATAGGGCTTTTTATTCTGCCTCTCTGAAAACAGACAAGGTCAATGGAGGAGAGAGCGCAGTGTAAGGTGGCAAGATTAGTGGCCTCGGTGAGATACTAATATGCACTTCCTACTTGATTTCTTGGGGAGGAGAGAAGTTCCTCTGCCCTACTGAATCAGAATAAGATGAAAAATGTGGCTCTTTAGCTGAGGAGTGTTCCCATTTTTTCATACACAAAGTTTAGCAGCTGCTTCATGTTGGTTTCACAGTAAAACCAAATTCATAGAATCATAGAATGTTTCAGGCTGGAAGGGACCTCTAGAAGTCATCTTGTCCAACCTCCCTACACAAGCATGGACATCTCTACCTAGGTCAGGCCACTCAGAGCCCCATCAAGCCTGACCTTGAATGACTCCAGGGATGGGGCCTCCACCACCTCCCTGGGCAGCCCATTCCACTGATCTGTCACCCTCATGTTAAACAACTTTTTTCTAATATCCAGCCTAAATCTATCCTTTCCTAGTTTAAAACCATTACTCCTGGTCCTAACGTTAAAAACCCTTTTGAATAGACTTTCCCCTGCCTTCCTGTAGGCCCCCTTCAGGTACTGGAAGGTCATTATAAGGTCCCCCCAGAGCCTTCTCTTCTCCAGGCTGAACAGCCCCAACTCTCTCAGCCTTTCTTCATACGAGAGATGCTCCATTCCCCTGATCATTTTGGTGGCCCTCCTCTGGACACGCTCCAATGTGTCCACATCCTTCTTGTGCTGGGGGTTCCAGAACTGAACGCAGTACTCCAGGTGAGGTCTCACCAGGGCAGGGTAGAGGGACAGAATCACCTCTCTTGATCTGCTGGCCACAGTTCTTTTGATGCAGCCCAGGATGGGATTGGCCTTCTGGGCTGCCATTGCACATTGGTGGCTCATATCCAGTTTTTCATCCACCAGCACCCCCAAGTCCCTTTCCACAGGACTGCTCTCCAGTATATCCTCTCCCAGCCTATACTGATAGTGCTGGTTACCCTGGCCCAGGTGCAGGACCCTGCACTTGGCTTTGTTGAACCTCATAAGGTTCACCTGGGCCCACCTCTCCAGCCTATCCAGGTCCCTCTGGATGGCATCCCATCCCTCTGGGACATCAACTGCATACCCCAGCTTGGTATCATCCGCAAACTTGCTGAGGGTGCACTCAATGCCACTGTCAATGTCATTAATGAAGATATTAAACAACACCGGTCCCAGCACAGACCCCTGAGGGACACCACTCATCACCTTCCTCCATCTGGACTTTGAGCCATTGACCATCACTCTCTGGATGTGACCATCCAGCCAGTTCCTTATCCACTGAACAGTCCACCCATCAAACCCATAATTCTCCAACCTAGAGATAAGGATGTTGTGGGGGACCGTGTCAAAGGCCTTGCAGAAGTCCAGATAGGTAACATCCATAGGTCTACCTTTGTCGACTGATGCAGTCACTTCATTGTAGAAGGCCACTAGGTTGGTCAGGCAGGACTTGCCCCTAGTAAAGCCATGCTGACTACCTAGGATTACTTCCCTGTCCTCCATGTGCCTCAGGATATCCTCCAGGAGGATCTGTTCCATGATCTTCCCAGGCACAGAGGTGAGGCTGACAGGGCGGTAGTTCCCAGGGTCATCTTTTTTACCATTTTTAAAGATGGGCACGATGTTACCAAACCTAATCTAAACCAACTCCCTATTTTTGTCTGAGGGAGAAGAATTGCTTAGAATGCTTTCCTTTGGCCACCCTGGCTCTCCCTTCCTACTCTGGAAGAGTCCACAGCTTCAATAAGGACAGCAACAACTTAAGACAGCAATAGCATCATTTCAGTTGTGACAATCTGGAGGTGCTTGGCACTGCTGTGACCTCCTCAGAGGAAATCTAGAGCTGTGTAAAACCACTGGGACAAATACCACAGTGCCAGCCTCATCAGCCTCTGGGACAGAGAAGAGGGCAACCAGGGTGGCATTCGGTGGGTGTCCTGCCTTAGCCCCCATACAGTACGTGTCAGATGGCTCCTTTAACTTCCACAGCCAAACTTTGACTTCTGTAGCCAAACACCAGGCAAAGAGGTCTACTGAGGTGTTTTTTGCCTTTGTGCCTTGATGAATTTAACAGGACAGGATGGTTATGGTCAACATGTCCACTCTTTTTCTCATTATTTTCTTACTATCATGAAGTGTATTTTTCTGTTTTGGATTTTTGTCAGTGTCTCATTAAGCACAGTATCTTTTGTGGCTGAGTGCACATTGTCCAAAATCGCACATCTTCTGTTTTGATTAGCATGGTTGATGGGGTTATGAATTTGAATAAGAAAGAGGGACAAGCTGGTTTTGTTTCTTCCCTCTGGATTTGTCAAAAAGAAAAAAACCCTTAACATCTTTTCTGTACAAGATGATGAGAATGATATCATATAGTATTAATTGAAACTGGTGAAAATCTGTTATTTGAAAAAAATTATGTTTCATGTCACTAAACTGTACAAACCAGCCAAGTGATAATTATTAATGACAGAAGATTTAGTAAAGATTAGAATATTTCCTGGTTTTCTTTCATTGATATAGTGCTGTAAATTTATGACAAGTAAGAAACCATACGAAAGATCTGTCAGCTTTTACTATTTCACATTTTAGTCTCTTATCAATGCTGATTTCAGGTTTTGTAGTACTGGAAGGGGAAAATGCAAGCTGCTTTTAATCAGACTGGAATGTTCCGTGATCACCATCAAAATCTTTACAGTGTTGATCTGAGTATGAAGAAAGAACATCAATTTGTCCTTTGTAGGTTTAATTTAGTGGCAACCACAGCTTTTAAGATGTAATGGTAGACAAGTTTGTGTCATACCACTGCAACTGCCACTGTACATGTGAACACCCATCTGTTTAGGATTAAGTCCTAAGTCAAAACACCAATGAGGTCTAATGCTGCCAGTTTAAGTCAGACACAATTTGCACTGAGTTTTATGCGAGTACAAGCAGCACAATCAGGTCTTAAGCCAGACAACAGTGAATTAAGTTACAAGGGCTGAAAATATTTCTGCAAGGAAATAATTGCATCCCTATGTGATCTGATCAGGAGTCTTAGCAACCTTGTTTTTCATCAGGGGCTGAATTACCATTCTCTATTGTTTGGTATACCATTGCCATGCCTGCCTGTTGTTCTTTACAGAGTAAGTGGTCCCAGCCTTTTCATCAGCCATGATCCAGGTGTCTGAACAACTGTAGATCTGTATGCTCTTCTCCAAACAAGAGAAGGTCCTATCAAGATCACAAAATGCATACTCTCAGTGTTTGGTTCTTCTGAATAAACCCCAGAGCATCTAATTTAGCGCTAGTCTTTGCTATTCTTTACTAGCTGTAACAACGCAGGTGCTTTGATTATTTGCATAATATCCTTTTTAGATTACCTGTGTCTAGCTTTCACAGAATCCTTGTGTGTCTGTGGAGAAACGGTAGCATTTCATTTGGAGGGATATTTTATATAAGCTATTACCATATCAGCAGGAGTGGGATCATTTTGTCTAACTATAATTATCTACCTTAACATAACCCCCTGCACTTCATCAAGAGTCAGCTGGAAGAGATAATGATCCTCAGAGGGGTTCATCCCTTCTGCTGGAGAAGTCTGTCTGGGGGTGCGCTGAATCACCCTTCTGAGCACCCATCAACTTTAGAGTTAGGCATGTAACTTTGATGGTTAAAGTTAGGAAAGATTATCTCTGTCTGGAATGGATGTGCAGAGGGCTGGGCATGAGTGGGTGTGATCTCCAAGTGACTTTCCACAGCTGCCATTGTGGAGGTGTAGTGAAAAAATTCATAAATTTAAGAGGAGAGCTACACAATGGCTCTCAAGTTCTTCTGCTGGGTGTCAGTAAACCACCTATACACAGAGCTGGGGTGCACTGTATTTATGAGAAGGACAAGTTTTAGTTCTGTTTCTCCTTGTATGCATTTTCATTTCACTTTTCTTTTCTTACCTTTCTTAAAAAAACCCAGATCTGCTTATGTGTCTTCAGTAATCATTACTCCAGAGAACTGCAGCAATTTTCTTCTCTTTCTCTTGAGTTATGAGTAAGAAATGTCAGATGTGAAAATGTGTTTTATAAATAGATCATTCACCACTTTTAAAACATTTAAAACAGGCATTTTTAAAACATTATAATTTAGAAACAGAAGCATAATGTTCTTGCCTTTTACTTTTACTTTTCAAGAAGGTGGTCATGAGAACAGATTTCCCCCATTTATATTCTAATTTTAAAAGTCTTTACCCATAACATTTATGGGTTCTGAAAGTGTTCAAATACTTCCATACTATTATCTCCCCTTGAGTTATTGAATATTTTTTCCCTGCCACACAGTCTATATTTAAGGGTTTTAAATGGAATCCCAGGAATATGGATTTGCAGAGGGGTGGAATTTGGAATGTCAATTCTCAGTGCTGATAAAATACCTGAAAACTGGTTAAGACCTATTTAGGTTGAAGAGTGGTGGAAAAAACAAGGTTGTGAATAAAAATCCTGCTGCATAAAATACTGTGTTGAGGGCATTAGGGCTTTGAAAACAAGTTTAAAAGGCAAGAGAGGAAGAAACTGCATTTCACTGAAATTTCACCCCTCCCTGCTTTCAAGGATAGTAAGAAATCCCTGACTGAAAGAGTACTGTCAGAGCTGGACTTTAGGTCATGAGTTAGTATTGGAGTTAGACTAAACTGAAGTTACCTCACCCATCACTTACCCATTAACTGGCTTTGCTGGAGAAGAGAATTATAGGAGCTTTCTTTTTAAAACTATTTTTTTTACTATCTGCATGTCTGAGACTCTTCCCTTGCTCCACAATGATGATGTATCTTGGGCGTACCTGGGTCTGTGACATTGTGGCAGTATGATTTAACAGGGCTGCATTTTACTGTTGAAGAACAGCATGATGTTAAAACCAACGCCAGCAGCTGCTTTCACTCCTTTGGTTCCAGGCACCACAGTACAGACCATATAAAAAAGTCCCACTTCTAAAAAAACAGAGAAATGTACATAGCAGAGCTGTAAGCTTAACTGCCTTGCTCTAGTCTCTGTTAAAGTAATTTCTTTAATGATACATTAACATAAGTTTTCAGGTTCCCCTTTGGTTTCTTGCACAAAGGTCTGTGCCCAAAGGACCTACTCCTGGCCAGGACGTGTAACACACCAGTGAGACTTCCCAGTGGGATGTGCCCGCTCCTGGGCTCCTGTTTCTGTGGGGGAGGGAGTGAGTACCCAAGCACCTCCCCACCTCCTGTAAAGACTATGCACAAGTCCAAGTTTGAGACCCATGTTGTCACTCATGTAAGGTGCCTGCTAGAATGGCACCCAGAATGGCAAAGGCAACTTGCCTGTATCTGTGTGGGAGTGAGGACACAGACCTTCATATAAATGCCCTTGGCCTTAAGGTGATGTGATCTTTCTCCATCAGATCAAGGAAGGGGTGGACCATACAGAGACTCTGTCCATCCCTCCCTCCTCTATCCTGCTTTCCACAGTTAAGCAGGTTATTGGGAAACTTCAGAAGCTGAAACTGATGAGTTTTCCAATAGCACTTTGCCTCTGAGAATGTTTTTACTTAGCCACAAATGATTGAGCTTTAATGAGTTTCTCATAATTTGTATGAGCAGTAACAGTATATTTCTTTCATTTCTCTGCCAATAGTTCTTGCATATTTTTTGAAATTTTCATAAACTGTATTGGTCAGTGCCAGGCTTAAACCTTGCACAGATGGAGATGGACAATAACATTAAAATGCCTAAGTAATCAAATGTATTACAGCCTGCAGTTCTGTTTTAGCATTTGGATAGCAGTGTGACACACTGTTTCCCGCAGTGTTCTCCTGTAGAAACTGGCTGCTCATGGCTTGGATGGATGTACATTTTGCTGGATGAAAAACTGGCTGGATGACTGGGCCCAAAGAGTGGTGGTGAATGGAGTTAAATTCAGTTGGCAGCCAGTCACAAGTGGTTTTCCCCAGTGCTCAGTATTGGAGCCAGTTCTGTTTAATACTTTTATCAATGATCTGGATGAGGGAATTGAGTGCACCCTCAGTAAGTTTGCAGATGACTCTAAGTTAGATAGGTGTGTTGATCTGCTTGAAAGTGGGGAGGCTCTCCAGAGGGATCTGGACAGGCTGGATCAATGGGCCAAGGCCAATAGTATGAGCTTCAACAAGGCCAAGTGCTGGATTCTGCACTTGGGTCACAACAACCCCATGCAACACTGCAGACTTGGGGAGGAGTGGCTGGGAAGCTGCTTGTCGAAAGGGACCTGGAGGTATTGGTCAACAGTCAGATGAATATGAGCCAACAGTGTGCCCAGGTGGCGAAAAAGGCCAAGAAAATCCTAGCTTGCATCAGAAATAGTGTGGCCAGCAGGAGTAGGGAGGTGATTGTCCCCCTGTACTCAGCACTGGTGAGGCCACACCTTGAATATTGGGCTCAGTTTTGGGCCCTTCACTACAAGAAGGACATTGAGGTGCTGGAGCATGTCCAAAGAAGGTCAACGAAGCTGGTGAAGGGTCTAGAGAACAAGTCTTACAAGGAGCAGCTGAGTGAGCTGGGGTTGCTTAGCATAGAGAAAAGGAGGCTCAGAGAAGACCTTATCACCCTCTACAACTATCTAAAAGGAGGTTGTAGTGAGGTGGGGGTCAGTCTATTCTTCCAAGTAACAAGCAACAGGACAAGGGGAAATGACCTCAAGTTGCACCAGGGGAGGTTTAGGTTGGATTTTAGGAAAAAAGTCTTCACAGAAACATTTTTAAAGCACTGGAACAGGCTGCCCAGGGAAGTGGTGGAGTCACCACCCATGGTGGTATTTAAAAGACATGTACATGTGGTGCTTAGGGACGTGGTTTAGTGGTGACCTGGCAGTGCAGTTGGACTTGATGATCTTAAAGGTCTCTTCCAACCATAAGAATTCTATGATTTTATGTGTTACTTCATATTTAAAACCACAAAGGTGCTCTGTTAAAGAAACTGAAAGAATAAGGCAGAGTGTTCTTCAAATTCATAAAGATTAATAAATGAAGGGCATTCAGTGTCATCTTCAGTGCAATGTAAAGAATAAGTTTATCTAAGTTATGCAGACATTCTACCTTTAATTCAAGCTGTATTTACAGAAACTTTCCACCCATATCTCATCAGTTCAACACCATGGTTTATTTGTGCAAGTCTGTTTTAAAACTAATGAATGATGGGGAATTAGAGAGGTTACGGCAGTGATAGGTATTTAAAAAGCATTCAAAACAAGAGTGAAGAATGCTACACTCTCAGGAAATGAACTGATACTTACTGAAGCCTATGCCAATATTTAAATGATCTAATAAAGATCAATGAGGAAAAAAAAGTAAGAAAAATTGTCTCACAGCATGGGCATAGTCAATTAGATTGTTAAACACAGGGAGAGCAGAAAGATACTCCAGTACAAATCTGCAAATAAACTTATTGTTTGCCCTACTCACCCAGTTGACATATTTGGATGGCTGTATAGCCATCGCTATACATTCTTACTGTTTTTAAGAGAAAGAGGTAAAATGTTCAAAGAGAGGAGGCTAAAGTTAGTGCCAGAGGCTGGGGTAGCCACAGCTAGAACTGTGAGCACAACAGGGTGTTTTGTTTGGGGACCAAACCTATATATGGAGTCAAGGGTGGGGACTTGTGTGTCCAGGAAAGTTTACTTTATAGTTGGCAAGCAGAAAGAAAAGAATTTGTTTCTTTCAATGTATTGAACAGGGTGTGTACCCCTCAGATTTTTTAACATAAATTGATATTGGAAAGGAAACATTTTAAACAAATGCTTGAACTACATGCCTTCAAAATGAAGAGTGGAAAACAGTTGAGCTATTTGAGTTTTGGCCAAATTCTCCAATTTTTCCAGTCAAAGTTTTTTACAAAATTTGAGAAATTTTCAGAAAGTTTTCTAGACCCTTAGAAACTGTAGTTTAAGGCAATTTTATTACTTAGAAAGAAACTAAAAACAAATTCCCAAACCTGTCATCAGCTCAAAGCTCAGGCCCCATTTAATTGGACACTTAATTACAGGCACCCACAGGTTGGTTTCCTAGACTGTACAACCAGCCAGCTGTGACGGCCTTTCTTTTCAGTGCTGCCCTGTACAATGCAGCTGAACCCCTCTGTGACCCCTGGAAATGCCAAGAATGGAGATGATCAGTCACTGCACACACAGCTCTCCAAAGGGTGACCACTTTGTTTCAGGTCCTTCTAGAAAACGATTCATAGTTTCACAAGACTTTAACATTTCTTAGGGTGTAGATTAAAAGATGTGTTGCTTGGAGTTAACAGCGTGAAACAAGTACCACACCTCATGAGAGCAGTGCTGAAGTACAGAGGTTGGACATTGAAAGTTTTGCTGCTGAGGCTGCTTTGAATACAAGAGAGTAGGAATTCTTCCTCCTCCTCACTCCACCTCCCCCCTCAAAAATACACATCAATGGGATGGTGCTTTGTGCAAGTGAAACCCCATCATGTTTCATGTCAAAACGTACAACCATTTTAATCTGGTTGAAGGTGAGGCTCTGAAGCTGATGTCAGATATGTCCTGTACTGAAAATCTGCAGGTCATTAAGCTGCCTGCAAGGGAGACAAGTGTGTTTTTAAGGTCCACTTTGGAATGTGGGTTGAAGGTCCTCAGGTCCTCTAGTTCCTGCTCTAAAGCCAGAAGCTGCAAGGCTTGTTTCGGGTTTCTGTGAGATGCTTTATGGACTGTTGCTTGTGGCGTAGGAACCAAGTCATTTTTTAGAAACTGATTGTGCTGTTGGCTCCATTCTTTTCCTGCCGAGATTTGGATTGTATTTTACCTCTTTAGTCGTTTTGTAGGAAGGGATCCTATTGAGAACACCTGGAGTGATACAATTCCAGCATGACCATTTAAAACCAGGGGTATGCCTGAGCTTCCTGGGGAGCTGGGAAGAAGTCAGGGAGTGCATGAAGATTTTTTGGGCTGACTGCAAACCATGCCCTTTAAATTTTAGTGGAGGTTTCAGCTCAAAACAGTCCCTTTTAGACAACTGAAAGCAGACCTTTTCTGCTAAGTCCAAGAGCACTCCACAGCCAGAATGTGTGTTATTTAGGTTGCACTCTGATGAACATGTGAAGGATAGAGAGGGAAAACCCAGCAACCTCTGGCATTCCAGTCCTTCCCTGTCCCTTCAACTTCCATTGTTGTGATGCTGCTAAATCCACTTTGCCCGCTCAGAACTTAAGTAAACAGACATTGTGCTTGTGGGGAGTTATGCAGCATTAAAAAAGAGTCCGAGGTTGTTGAATAGAATTGGATCAGTACTGGGGTAGCTTGGTGTCAAAGGTTAGATTTTGTTATATCCAAGATAGGGTTGGGATCTGACATACTGTAGCTTTTCTTGAGTGATCTGGTTTTTTAAGTACTCACAGGGTGCTTAGAGAATGGAAAGTGCAGTATGTTTCAGTCCCTTTCCTGAAAAGTGCATCCTCTGCTACCTGCTCTCTGAGAAAAGATTTAGCCCAGATAATAACCCAGGTAATTTATTTTAAGTTACAAATTGGCATACTTTGCCTTTTGTGATGCTGAGCCAGAGCAGATCTTTGGAACAGAGGGATTACAGGGTTATCTGAATTATAAAGGCGCTGACCTCAAGCGGCCTTTTAGTCAAATCTGTTGTTCACTTGGTCAGCTTATAATCATGTTTCTGTGATACTGGTGCAAAGACATAGTGTCAAGGCTGAGTTCTGAGGTTTACCTTGTTATAACGGTAAAGTTTCTATTAACTAGGAATACCACAATAAGTCATACTTACACCTCTTGCCCTGTATTCCTACCTTCTACCTTGCATTGCCTCCAGGGGTTGTTTAACCTCTCAGTTAACTGACTCCACTTGATAGCCCAGAAAAAAACCTGAATCATTTTCTGCTGGTTTAGTGAATTGAACTTTCTCCCCGCAAATGGATAAGCACCAGAGCTGGCAAATGGTGAGGAAGCAGCAGGACCACGACAACAGAACCGGGGCAAGAGAAGGGCAGGAAGCTAATGGATTGCTTCAGCCATCTTATGACACCTTCCCCTAAGTATGCCTTGCTAAATCTTCTCCACTTTGCATACAAAATATTACAAGTTGATTACAACAGAAGCCTCTCATGCATCTCCCATGGGACCTCCTGACCAGCAGGTTACTGGGGTGAGTGGATTTTTGGTGAAATGGAGACATCCCTATGAAAATGTTTTCTTCCAGCAAGTAGGCATTTCATGTGTCTCGTGTTTAAAAACCTGGTTTTATGGAAGATTTCCTACCGAGCCCTTGTCAAGATTTTGTATTTTGCCTTCTCTGGTGAAAGTTTCTATAAGACTTTCCTTTTAAGATTGAACCACAAACTCATCTTTCAAATCTAAACAAAATCTCTGTACAGCTGCTTCCAAAATCTAGTCTAATCAAGGCTACCATTCCTTGACTTCTCACTCCCAAGTGCACACTGCCCAAGAGGAAACTCAGACACCCAGTTTGCTGCCTTTTTGAGGGAGAAAGAAAAGAAAGAAATATTTCCTGTAGTTTAAGGAAAAACTAAGAAAGACAAAGTGGAAAGACTAAAAATGAGAAGCTGGACACATAGGGTGTGAAAAGCATCGAATCAAATTAAAATCTAATTAAATTCTCTACCTGCAGCTATTTTTCAACTTAGCTATTCTTCCTTACTGCCAGTTGGTGTGGGCTGTACTTCTGCTGTCTGACATCTGGTTTGTTAACAGTTCTTCTCCCAGTGAAGCCTGACCTACCTGTACCTCCCCACTTGCTTCATCCCAGGGCTCTCCTGGCAGAAATTTTGGCAATAAGGAGCCAAATAAGCAATTGTGTGTATGAAGTGTGAAACGACTTTACTTCAGTAAGTTCAGAATACTTTGCAAACTCGTGCAGCACTATGTATGCAAGATTTCTGCAGAGTTTACTTTTGAAGCAAATATTAAAGTGAAATGAGGTACAGTGCTGTCTTTGAATGCAGAGCATTATTTTACACCTCATTAGGTCTATTTTTCCTACTAATACAGCAGTGGCAACCAGACAAGTAAAAGACTGATGGGATGAACAAAAGCAGTGTTCCTTTCCTGAGTGCGCCAAATCCGTTCTGTAAACGTGGCTTTAAAAAAAAAAAAAAAGACCCCAAATCACATGGCAGAAGTCAGGCCTCCCAAAGAAAACCCGCACTACAGAAGTTTGCACAATCTTGTTCATTTATTTAATGTTTCAGACCCTTCTTTCCCTTGACATGGGAAGTATCACTTGTTTCTGTGCAGCTAATTTGCTGTTTTACTTAGAAGATTTCCTCAAGGAAATATGCAAAATAGTATAATTGTGCTTGGGTTTTTTTTTTCTGCTTTTGAAAATGCAAAGTTTTTATAAATATTGAAAACAACTTGATCCTGTTACTTAGCAAGGCCTTTATTAATCTCTCTTAAGTAACAACTCTTACGCACGTTTTGGGCCCTGCTTGTCCCAGCACAAGCTTATGCTGCAATGACTTTCATGGAGGAACTGTCCTGAACATGTGCCTGACATGCCCTGCGAGAATAAACTATGTAGGGTAGGAAACTTATCCTTACTCACAACTCCACACAAGCTGCTGACCCTTTGTCCAGAAGACTTGAGTACTACAATAACTGATAGTATCAAGATTCCGTTTCTTAGGGGTATCTTATAGTTCAAGTGATACCTCCCATCACTACCTGCATCATGCCTCTGACATCAGCTAAGTGTGACTAAATGAGCACAAGAAAGGAGTCACAAAACATGAGCTGTTCCACACAAAAATGTGCCCAGCTTTCACAGATGCATCAATACTGTGGTAGATTCAATGATTCTTTATTTTGACCTAATAATGACAATGCTATGACTTTTGAATATCCCTTCTATTTTTTTTTTCCTGTAGAAGCAGCTTTGCAGTGCTACCCCTTCACACCCTGTTTTTCTTGCCTGCAAGAGTAAGATTTAGCTGCTGATACAGGATTCTAAAAGGCTTGGGGGTAACAGAGTGACTTAAACATTCCTCTTCCAGCTGCTGCTGTTCACAACACTTTTGACAGTTAAAATACATCACACATTTTCTTGTCTGCTTAATATAAACAATTAGTATTTTAAGTGGAGTCCAGAATCAACCCCAAATAGGAGGATCCAGACAGGCAGTTCAGATAGGAAACTAAGCAGTGTCCTAAATTTATATAAAAGTAGGTTGCAGTCAGTTCAGCCTATGCCTAACATACTGTCTACCACAGCACGTTAGACTATGGAGGCTGAGAGACCAGTGGCTTGTCTCTTGGGGATGAAGGTTTCGTTTTTCATCTCAAAATTATTTTAGCATAACTTTTTAATATGAAATTTTATGAAATTAAACAAAAAAAAATCAAAATTAGAATAAAGTATTTTTGTTTTCATATAATGAATTTTTTGTATAATTAAATATTTTAGTTAACCCCAGATAAGTTTTGGGGAAAAGCTTGTTTAAAGAGAATTTCCTTTTTCTTTCTTTTTTTTCCATTCTGGAATGAAGACATTTGAAATCACAGAATTCATTGAAACAAGCAAAAAAATCTGGCTTCTCTATAGGTTTACTTCTTTCAAGCTGAAGAAAACCTGAAGTAACAGCAGAGCTTTAATGCAAACTTAATCTTAGCAAAGAAGCAACATCATGAGAATAGTAGCAATCTTTGTAGTTTTAGTAATTCTAACATGATCTTGCAAAGTGCAATTTACTAAAATTTATTTCCTAAATGAGAGAATTTTTAATGAAAAGGTTATAATCTCAAAAAGCTTCTTACTCCTTACAAGAGGCATCCAGGACACAATACTATACATATGTAAACCTCTTCTTTTCTGAGGCTAGATGATGCATGGCTCCATAACAGAGAGGAGGTAACATTCTGTATAATGCTGCTTCACACATGTGGTCTTGAAATTCTCTGTACCTAAAGCCAAGGCCCTTGTGGCCATGAGGATCTCTCTGGAAACCTCTCTGACAACTTTTCAATGTCAAAAGCTAAGCATGCACCTCAATATGAAGTTGGACTGCGACTAGCTGTCATTTAGGATTGAACCCTCCAGCTACTAGCATGGGTAAATTATCTAATAGGAAGCATTTAGCCTCACTTCTGTTTGCCAGGGGGAAGCTACATTTTAGTTTATAAACTTTACATCAATGACTTCCACTGTATTCCTTCGCAGTGTTTAGTGGCTTCATTGCACTGGGCCCTGTAGGGTCTACAACAGTGCAAATAATGAATCATAAATAAACAACTTCCCAACTTTGTGAAAGGAAGCCAGGCAATTAATTGATTTTAAATTGAAGCTTCACCTAAAGTGAAATAGTCCCCTCAGACCCACATGGCAGCTTCTGCAGCTGTCAACTCGGTTTGCACCTTATAGAAAAAAAAAAAGGAGCAGGGCACAGGGAGTAAAAATGAAAACAGCTTCAGCTTGTTCAATTTCCTGTTTGTTTAAATTTGTCCTTCCTGACATGCAGATTCATCACACTCCTTTCCTGGTGACTACTTCATTAGATTAGTTTAGTTAGGTATTCAGAGGGATTTTTTCTTCTGACTCATAAAATTCTTGTATTCCCCTAAGAATTTCCTGTGTCTGACTAGAATTTTATGTCTTTGTAGTTCTAGCTGGACTCCTTGAAGAAGGTTTTTTTCTTAATGACTCTGCTTTTGAGGTCTCCAAATAGCATCTGAGGAGCCAGCTCAGAGCCTGATTCCTGCTTTTCAGGAAAACTGATCCATGCCAGAACCTCTTAAAATTTTCATCAGAAATTTTTCGTAATCTTTTTAAACTCTTCCTTTCGCAACGGTATTTCCCCTTGCTGCCCATGCCCTTTCCAGGTGTCCACTTCAGAATATTTTTGTCCAATTCTGAAAATGCACCCCAGTGGCTCAGCCTGCAGCCTGCAAGCCTGTTCCCATCAGGTTTTCATCACTCCCTTGCTATAAAGCAGAGAAGCTAAGGTTACGAGTATATTGGACCATTTAGCGGTTGATGAGAACTGCCTTTGTATATCCCCTCCCTGTATTTTAGGCCTTTGGGAAGAGGGTGAGAGCCAGGTTAGGCTGGAGCCCTGGTGTGTGCTTCTTTGAAGGGTTCAGTGAAATGAAGGTGATGCTCTTTGACATATGAGCTCCAAAAATGTATTGAGTGATTGTAGCGCCAGCTTGCCTGCTTACACCAAGGCTTCCTCTGCCTTCATTCTCCTCTCTGGGTGAAATGACAGCCCTCAAGCTGCCGGTGGTCATCACACGTAGCTCAGTGGTACTTTTGAGTGTCTTTGAGCTGGAGGAAACGCGACAGAATGGCACCATGCTTATTTTCCAAAAGCCTGGGTGAAAAAGCAGAAAAAACTTGGTCACCCACCCTGGTTTTAGTGCCTTTTCTCCTCTCCCAGCTCACGGTGTTTTGACTGCAGCTGGAGCTCCTGAAAAGGTGCCCCAAAATACAGCTCTGGAATGACCAGCACGGGTATTCATTTATTTATTTATTGGTAAGGTTGCTTTCCCCGGGTATATTTGCTCATGAAATCAGCAGGTGGAGACAAGAACAAGGCAATGCGCCCGGCTGCCCGCAGACTGAGGCGGCAGCGGGCCGCAGTAGCAGGCGGACGGGCCTGGGCTGGGCTGTCATGGCGGGCGGGGCCGCGCTCCTCTGCTGGCCCTGGGCGCAACAGCCCTTCCGAGGCAGCGGGAGAGCGGAGCGGCAGGGTCCTCACACAGCCTCGCTTCCCTCAAGCACCTCGGCCTGCGGGCACTGCCTTCTTCTGCTCCTTTCCCTCCTCCTGGGCTGCCCCACCCGGGCACTGGGGCATCCGAATGCCCCAGAGGAGACGGCCCAGGGGAACACAAACACGAAGCAGCCCTACGGAAGAGAGTATCCAAAAAGTGGCCATAGCTTGACGATGTGGATTGCAGCTATGGCTAGCCTAGTGATGTGAGAGGCTCTGTGTAATGGAGACAAATCCCCATGAGCACGAAGAGTTCTCCTTGAGATACCTGAATGCATCATTAGAGGACCACATGCCCACTCCTGCCATCTCGCCTCTCTCCAGTTTTCTCTTGCACATTGACCCATTTCCTTCAGCTGATTCTAAGTCTTCTCTTACTTCTCCTCTTGCTTATTGCATTGCACCTCTGTTCCAAACCAATTACTCCTTTTAACATATTTCTTTACCTAGAATAGCATAAAAGGAAACAAGACCCTGAAATGAGTTGGATGTTTATAAACCAATAATATTTGTCTGCAAAAACATGTAGTGAGTATAATTGACTTCTACTGTGACCGTTGGTACTGTGCTTAATTAGAAGTGCTCTTAGCTTAGGTTGAAAATTACTTCCATGTCTTGAGCAGTTTGAGTACAGTACATTTGTTTTGTTTAAATTATTTATTCAAGTAAAAAAATATAATAGAAGGTTAATGCAGAAGAAAAAGAAGAAATTAAAGACGCAGTCATGTAAGGAATAGCACAGGCACCGGAGTGAATAAGAGACCTGTGCTGAGCTGATGTGCACAGCAGCTATGTTAGCGCTTGCTCAGTCTTCGGGAGATGCCAGAGCCAAGCTGGGTTTCCCCCAGTAGAGCATTAAAGGAAAATAGCTCCTATAAGATCGTTTTTTAAGTAGTTTGCTGTTTCTTTCCTTGAACTGTGTCACTGGCTACATAGTATGGCTGTGAAAAGTCTTCCTTTGAAATCTTCTTGAAAGAAAATATGGGGTTTAGCAGAAAGGGCATGCTTTGCTTTAGAAACTGTAACAGAAAGCAAAACAGGAGGTGAACATTATAATCTGAAATATGAACTTTTCCATTTCAATAGCTTCAGTTTTCAGAAGTTTTCAAAGTACAGCTGAAGTTTTCTGCAGCAAACTTAAAGGAAAAGGAGTGTTTGAGAGTGTGTCTGCACATGTATATTGTTTTTGTCAGGCTTTTCTGTGAAGAAAGGTCTTTATTTTAGTCAGCGTTATTACCTACCTCTTTTTGTTTGCATAAGAGGTTGTTAAAAAGATTTAAACTTCCCCCCCCAAACCAATGCTAACTCCAAACAATCTAACCCTGCAAATCATTCCTTTTTTGTTCTTTTTGGATTTTCTGCAGTGCCTATGGCTATTTCATCCTTTTGTGCATGACAGCACAATGTTCAGCTGTGTGTTCTAGATACAAAGTCTTAGGCAAAGAGCAGTGTAAAGTTACCCTGGGTACCAGGTCCAGGGTGGTAGAAGTACCTCAGAAGTCTTTGCATGAAGCTGCAGTGAGCAGCTTCTGCACTTCCCAGGTGATGGAGGTCTTCATGACAAGGTTCTTTGCAGGGCTTGATGGGCCAGTAGCTCATGAGGATGTTCCTGCACTGGGATGAAAATCCTGACCTGGAAATATATCTATTTTAAGGACTAGTTTAGTGGATAAGCTGTAATATTCGGCAAAGAGAAAGGTTTTGTTCTCCATCGTTTCATGGTGGCATGTGAAGGAGCCGTACCCCATCTTCCTGCAGAGTCTTGTCCTGTGGCCAAATAGCCCTTACAGCAGACCTGGTGGTTTGTGGCTTTGTCTTCACCCTGCTATTCAGTACTCTGCAGTCAACCTTTGGCAGACAGTGCCATCAGACATTGCCCCAGTCTTGGCCCAAATCCTGACTAAAGCTTTCCTTGATGGCCAAGAAAATTATGTCCCTTCTTAGTTATTTGTGACCAAGTTCCCTCACCGAGACATCTCACTCAGTATCTAAAGTAAACAGAAGAAAGGGAACCTTTGTCCTTTTTTTGATTTTAATTGGTGTAATAACTCTTTCCCTTGTTTCACTTTACAACTGCAGTGAAAGCCTGTTTGTCCAGCTGTAATGAGGAGGGTGCTTGCCTGCTAGAGCACTCAGTGCTGGAGACACTGTAGAAGAAAGCTGAGTAGAAGGAATATAACTGCAAAAGGAAGACAGTACAGGCTGCTTTTTTTTTTTTTTCTGAGTTAATAAGTATGTCAGAATTCCATCTCTGTAGTTTCAGTTTTAGTGTGGGTACTGGGTACTGGTTGTTCTTTACAAACTGTTTCCCAGACATGCATAACAATACAACAGGAAAATATTTTAGTAAACAAATTGTGGATGTTAATTACTTGAAACACCCCATGACAAATTTTTCAAATATGTACTTCATCTGTGACTGCTGTTCATTTCAGTGCCAGACACTGATTATTACAGGGTTGCATTTACTGTTTTTTTTTTCTTTCTCTGTGAACACACTGCATTAGGATTCCAATTTTGTCAAATCACTTCCACCGTAAGGCCTGCCAGCTCCACTGCTAGCCTGATATACTCATCCTGTATGAAATCTTCAGTTATTTTAGTGAATTGCATAGATAACTCATAGGTATAACGATTGCAAGATATTTTGCAATAGATACATTTGTTTTACCAGTACTGCTTTTGGAAGGAAAACAAAAACATTTATTCAAAGTTGAATGCTTTGGACTGAGGTTACGAGGTCAACAGTAAATTTTAAAAACTATTTGAGACATTTCTTGATGGCATTTTAAAATTATAGCTTAAGGTTACACTGCTTCACACCATTCTGTTTGGTTCCTTTGATGCTGAAGATCTACAGCTGACTTATGTGTAAGATATATTTTTAAAAACATTAGCCATGATTTAAAGTAACAAGAGACACTGTTCAGATGAGGGGAGAAACCCATCCTTTGGGAGGAAGTGAGTTAGGTTCAGTAGTTCTGTTGAACCTGAACCAAGAAAGAAACCATTAGTAACTCAATCTTTGTAAGACGACTTGAGGAAGATCCCAGCTCCTGCCTACCTGTTGATTTTAGCAGCAGCCCAGATGTTGGAGATGTCAGGGTTGTTATAGAGGAAGGCTCTGAACAGCCAGCTTGTATTTAGCAGTATTCTAGAGCACAGTGAAAGGACTAAGGAAGCAGAAAGGGCAATAGTGGTGTTGTGGTACAGTTACTAGTTGCTAAAGAGAGCAGGCCTTGTGCTTTTGCTGCTCAAGAGACATCAGGGGCACTCTTGTTCTGAAAAACTCAGATGTCAAATGAAATTGTAGATGCGAAGTTTCAGATCTCCCTTAACTATCACATTAAATAAATATAACCTAACCTCCTCCTGCCAACAAAGAAATAAATCTGGATTGCATATGCTGTTTCATAATAAGTTGTTTTGATGCTCAGAGTGCTGTAGTAGAAGAAAACAAATGCCACCTTTATTTATGGATTTCACTTTTTTATTTCCCAAGTGAGACACATAAAGAAAAAACAGATGATGACTGTCTCATGGAAGCTGCTATGAGAAGTCCCACTGTTTTGCAAAATTCCCTTCCCACACTGTTCTGTCAGAGTGGTATTTGCCTGCTGCAGTAGCCCAGCTTTGCTGTTAGAGACAGGTAGTGTGTTAGAGATAAGCCCTCTCTTTACTTTTCCTTCCAAAATTAAGCTTCATTTTGTCTTCATCTTTCCCCCCACCCCCAACCTAGCTGCCACTTCAACACCCTGCATGGTCTGCTGAAAAACAGTACCATGTTGTCCTTCTTACAGCTGGATGGTGCTGGAAAGGACCAACTGTTTTCTTTCTAGTGGAATATGTATGTTATGTAAAGTTGTTTGCTGGGGAACAAGAATATTTCTTTGCCTGATCCTGTTTCTAGCTACGTTTGGGTAAATTAGGTGACCTTCCACTGAAAGTAATGTTACGTGATGGTAGCATATTTGTAAGTAAGAATATTGTGCAATCATCATGGAGATATTATGAAATATAACCTAGGATGTTAGCCAAAAAAAAGCAGCCCTATATCTGCACAGGCGTTCTCCATAATAGCAATATGTCACTTTGTAGTTCTACATTAAACTTGTATGTGAGAAGTTACAGCTGTGGATGCCTGCGTCTTTCAGATTCTATTTCAATAAACCTGTGAGAAAGAAAAAAGTGAAGGCCCTTCAGCTTTACAGCAGTTTCAAAGCAGAAGCTTTATTACCTTCTTTTTTTTATCCTATACGCTTTATGTTTTTACACAGACATAGCTTCTCAGTAAAGATAAATGATGAGACTCTACCTTAAAAAGCCTTTGGGTTTTCATTAATCCGCATTAGGTTAAAAGGGAATCAGAATTCTAAAAATATAGCACATCAGAGAAACAAGGTATTTTTCAGGTCAAGGTCCTCTTTTCCATCTGGTGCCATTTGGTAGTTCTAACATCTTCCATCTCCCCCTACTTCTCCATCTGTAAATAACTCACTGAAGTAAATGCTTGGAATATTTACAACAAAGAATGATAAAATGCAGGTTGAACTTAATCTCTTTGGGATCTAAAATGAAAAACATAACTGCAGACATCACAGTTATTGAAAAACTCTGGAGGTCTCCAGTCGGCAGGTGGATGAAATGGGAATAATGTCAGTGCATTAGAAGCTTTTGGATTGCAATTGTGCTGTTCAAAAAAAAAAAATGTCAAAAGGAATATTAGTTCAGGAGAGGGGGAAAAAATAACCTAGCAGGGATGATTTTCAAAAGCAGCCTGCAGTTTTACTTCTGCAAATAATTATAGACTCATATTTTAACGGTTAGATGTCTTAAGTGCTTGCATCCATTTGTGAGGAAGTTGGAGATCTAACTACAACAAAATGTGAGCAAACTTGCAAAACTGGAAGGAAGTTTGAGATGCTTCTAAAATTGATCAATCAATCAACAGCTGGACCGCTTTCCAAAAGTTGATGGGAACAAAATGTCTGTCTTTTTTTGAATGAGGTCATCATTGCCGCAGGAAAGAATCCTGGAGTAGTCCATGAGCTAAGGTGCTTTGGAACTTCTTGGGTTAATGTGAAAGAAACAAGGTAAGCCTGCTAGAGTTTCATTTCTCTACCAGGAGTGCACAAAGGGGACTGGACTGTAGGCACGCCATTTGCTGTCGCTGCCTTACTCAGGCATGACAACTACTTTGGCATCTCAATTTAAGGAGGAGACAAACTGGTTTGTCAGCTGTCTGGGGCTGCTGTGTGCTGCCTGCCTGTGTTGTCCTGATACCTTGTGCCAGCTGCCTGTATAGGTGCCCACCGTAAGCAGCTTGTAATACAAACTCAATAGGTACCTGGAATAGGTGATCTGAAAGCAAGAAGTTGCCTCTTTTGAATGATTTGAAACTCTGTGCCCAGGGCTGCAAAAGCAGCATTCAGTGCAGGTTACCAAAGCCAACATTCCTCTTCCTCCCAGTTCTTCACTGTTGCTGCCCAGGGCTGTCTCTGCTCTGAAGAAAGCATTCCTCGACAAAGAGACATGAACCACTATCTCCTCTCTGCCAGAATAGAGACTGTTATGAAAAACAGAAGATTTTGTTTCAGTGCGGGGGGTGTGGGTTGAATTTTAGAACTGCTGTGCAGCTTTTACAAAATATTTGAGGGATCTTGCAAAATGAGGAAGAACAGGACATGACTCAATATGTGTGACACCCAACAGCATGAGCTCCTAATATTCATGCAGGATGGAGCAGAAAGGATCTGTCAGTGATGTTCAGTTTACACATGGTTTTCACTTAAATACTTGACAGAAGAGAGCTTCATTGCTTTATTTTGTGTATTTTAGACCCAAGAAAGGATACTCGCTATATATCTGAAAAACTATTAATCTCTGTGGCTGGCTTATTGGCATACCAGAAACTGGCCCTTGGGACATAGTGACCTGACTGCCAGGGGCAGTCAGAGTGAGCACAAACACAACAGACTCTTATTTTAAAGTCCTTTCATATTGCCAGTGTGATGCAAAGAGATTGTGAAAACAAGAATCAGCCTATTTTAAATGTCTATAATGTGGTAAAAGTTGCTGACTGTTACTATGTCATACTCTCCCTCAAACTAAACTTTACATTCAAGGATAAATGTATTCACAAATCTTAGCTGCTGTTCACACATGCGAAAAAGAAAAAAAAGTGTGAATGTCATTTGAAGTTGTTCATTCATCTGGGAAACTCCCCCCACCCCCATCTTGTCTTCTGCAATTACCCTTTGCCCCTGTCCTCCGGCAGCTATTTCTTCCTAGCTGTTATGTTTTACCATCCTTCAAAAGACAACGGCCCCGCTCCTGCTGCCCATCAGATGTGGTGATCCAGACCTGACAGAAAGCCATCACCTTTGCCTCCGGGTTGCGTCCGGCACCAGGGTTTGCAAAGGGTCTCCTCCAGTGCTCAGTCTCTGTAGTGCTAAGGGTTATTGTTTCTCTCATCTTAGCAGAAGCAGAAGAGATCCAAAATGGTTGTCTTCCCCCACCATTCCTGCAGAAGTGTGCCCTTTTGCAGTAGCCAGAGAGCCTTCAAAGGCAGGCTGAAGCTTTAATGCACAGTTAATAGCAGTCTAAAACGTAGATGGAGTCAGCCATTTTGCAGCCTTCCGCCAGAGGAAGGCAGACACTCAGGAAGACACGAGTGGCAGAGCAGCAGCCAGTGAGACAGCAGAAGAGTAGCCTGGGGCTTGCAAAGTGGAAGCCATTGCTTGTTCATTCACCAATTACAAAGGTAGAAATATGAATGAAACAGATCATATGAAGAGTCCACAGGGGTCTGGTTGGCTTTTTAGGTCACTAAGATTTGCCTGATATGCAGTCAAGCAAACTGCTTCTGCAGCTTGTTCCTGGCAGCTTTTGAAGTAGAGGAAATGGCCAGAGAAGGCTTAGCATACTATCAAATGGGTTTTCCACTTTAGCTCAGGAGAGAGGAAATGAGGCAGCAGAGGGGGATCGATTTTCCTGGGGAGTTTGGCTCATCAACTCAACGAGCAGTTCACTTGTCTTCCTCTCAAGGTCAACAGAGTGACTGTGTCTCAGTGTGCCCTTCAGGACCTTTTCTGTTGCAGGGTTTGCTCAGTTTTCAGTCAACTAGTTCGTCATAGTAATGCTGGTGTAGTGCTGGTGCCTGGCCCACCATGTCACTCAAGAAGCAATGACTTGTCTGAGAGTTCAAAGTCCACACTATGGAGGCACAGTCTGTTTCCTAGTCTCTGTCTAGAGGACCATATGTGGCAATGGTGGAGCCTTTGGAACGTATCATGTATAGCTTGAGCTGACAGCCTAAACTGAAGTCACTCCAGTTGGGTACAAAGACTACTAGAGGAGAAGCTTGCCTCTTTGTATAGGTTTCAGATAACTTCATTTTTTAAAGTGCATGGAGTGCATCCAAAGCAAATAATTTTCTGTGGTGAATGGAAAGACCAAAAGGAAAAGTCTGGAAAAAGGAGGATGGATGGTCTTTCTTTAATGTCAAAGCTGACATAAACACGTCTCCTCCAAACCCTTCTCACAAGATAATTTTCTCAGCAAGACACAGATTGCTTCAATCTCTGTGTAGCAGCCTTTGAAGCTTCCCCCTTATTGCTGTTACGGAGGAGGCAGGGTTGTCTTTGAGAATTTCTGCAGCCCTCAAGTGTTCCTCCTCCAAAGGCTTCCACACGATCAGATAGTTGGTTGCATCAAACAGCTCCCTCTTTGGAACTTCTCTGCCATCACACAAAGCAAACTGATGTGTCTGTTTTGCAAAATTACTAAATCAAAAAACTAAAAAGACTTCATTAAAAATATTCTGACCAGCTCTATGTAAGGCCTCAATTTTTGTTAGACAGGGGCCCAGCTAAGGAGATGATGAATGGTGTTGGAAAGGAGCCACCAATTAGGAGACATCAATTTTTCTGTCAACAGGATAACCCCTTTTGGAAAACTTGTCATATGTTTATTCCTTTTCTGTTTGTGAAGGTAATTGTTTGGCAGAGATCTTTTGCATGAGGGGAAGAATTTATACATTGTTTTTTTACGGTTGTCATTGCTTCACTGTTTTGAGTTCCTGTCTTGAGGGATATTTTCCCTGTTCAGAGTTCTTGCTCTTTAGTCTCTCTGCTGTCTGTAACTCTTCCATTTGCAATACTTTTGGGGAAAAAAAATGACTCTACTTACTTTTGCAGTGAGTTCTGGGGTAGAAACACTTGTAATGGTAGTAGGCCCCTTGGGAGTATAGGACCTGGGGCTTGCAATGCCTTCAGGTTGCAGGCTTTGGAATGCTACTATATGGATGTTCCCAAAAGGAAGAGAAATGCATTCTTTAGCATTTCTTTCTTAAAAATTGATGCCTCTTATGCTTGCATCCTAGTAAGTGTTCTTCTGTATTTAATGGTTTAAGATAAAACTGAGGACATAAGGATTTTTTCCAGTTTACTCACTTTCTTTACCAACATTCAGAAAACTCAGTAGCTTCCACACCTCCCTTTACTGTATAGGAAATTTTACTCACTTTACTTATAGGAAGCTGTATACATCCTTTATTCATCTGCATGCAGTGGTTGACAGCTGCTACTGTTTCTTAATAGCTTATTGCAAGTCATTTTATGAAATCACCAGTAGCAAATGCTTAATTAGAAGAAGAATCAAGGAAGTTCTGTATATGTGGGTGTATGTGTAATATACAGAGAGCAAGAGCTGCCTGTGTATGTTGTGTTTGGCAAGCAATGGAAAGAGAAAGACAGAGAGCTGGTGGGATCTCAGATGGGCACTGGTAGACATTGACATGACCTTAGAGCCTATCAGGTTGTTATGTGGGAACCCAGCTTCAGGAAATGGAGCATATGATGATAGGTTTTTGAGGGGTGGCTGAAAAGTTACAGCTGTGTAATGGATGCCTACTGGCACACAGAGTAGACCTGTGTTGGTTTTTAACTCTGTTGTGGAGAAGGAAAGACTTGGCATGGAATAGTGGCCATTACTGGTAGACCACATATACACCTCATCATCATTGGGTGTCAGGTCATTCTGCTCAGTGCTCATCTAGCAGCTGTGTTGAACATATATGTTGATCATAGAATCATAGAATTGTCAGAGTTGGAAGGGACCTTAAAGATCATCTGGATCATCTGCCATGGGCAGGGACATCTCCTGCTAGATCAGGTTGCTCAGAGCCCCATCCAGCCTGGCCTTAAAAGCTTCCAGGGATGGGGCTTCCATTGCCTCTCTGGACAACCTGTTCCAGTGTCTCACCACCCTCATGGTGAAGGACTTCTTCCTAATGTCTAATCTGAATCTACCCACCTCTAGTTTTGATCCATAATGAGTGCAGTTGTTTCGTCCTGGATGCAGACCACATGCAGACCATCTACTAGTGTCTAATATTGGCATAGTTATGACTCCACCTGCCCATGGTGGATTGGAAGCACCCGTTACTGGTCTAAAATCAGGCACAATAGCAGTCATCTCACTGCCTCCAATGTGTGATGGGTCAGTGCCTGAGCACATCCTTCTGGGTGTGACCATGCCTTTAGTGAAGGCAAAGGTTAGGGCAGGTTTGGGGGCTCTAAATTGGAACTTGCCAACTCTTTTTTGAAGGACCTGCAGAGGCAAACATTTGTATTCCACAAAGACTTTCTGTTTGTCTTCAGGGTGGAATTTGTGTTTTTTTTAAACTGATGGTGAGGCTCAATCTGTCTTAACTGGGCAACCCTCTTTGTGCCTGAACTAGAGTGCTACTGCTGCTTGTGGTGGAGTGCAGGAATCTCTGCTGAGATGGAAGATGGGCAGCAAGTCGCAGTTTAGTCCTTGACTGTAAACAGCTTTGTGTTTAGGGGGGAAATTTTCCAAAGTACCTGAGTGATTTAGAATCAAAAATGCCCATTTCGGTTACTTCCAGGCTCTGGAGTGAGATCAGCATTTTTCAAAGTGTGATTCTGTCTTTTTACAATGCCATCTGCCATGAAGACACCCTCTTTTCTTACTTACCTTGTTCCTCTTTTTCAGGTTGGCCTTCCTTCTATGATGTGATCAGTCCTGATGTAGTTTCTTTCAACGATGATTTCTCCTATGGGATGCATCGGATTGAAATATCCTGCAGTCAGGTTAGTTTATAGCACACCCAGACCATTCCAATGGCAAAGGCTGCAAAAATCATTACAGCATGCTTTACTTTCCCTAAGATTTGCAAACCTTTCGGTTCCATTAAATAGTAATCATTGTGAGAGAGCACAATGGGTCGTAGGTATAACAGCTGGGTGGAACGAGCTGAAGGCATAAAGGGCTCGTTGTAATGCACGTTGTTGTCTCGTGTGAGATTTTACAGAGCAGATGTAAATGTTTGGGCTTGATGCTGAGTCTACTAAAACTGTCTTCCTGAAGAGGATCCCTTCAAAGTAGCTCCTGAGCCTGAGCCTGGCCAGCTGACTCCACCCATGAGCAGTTGAGAGGGAAGCTGAAAGCAGTGGAGCGACTGTCCGTGTGCTGATTCCATCACTGCGCATTACTGTGCAGCCATGCTAACTCACTCCCAGCACTCACTCCCAGCCCAGTCCTAATGGCTGCCTCAGACAATCCCATCTGCCATGATAATGAAGTCAGTAGTCATTCAAAGCATGCCCAAATTTTCCATTAGCTATGTTGTTCTACTTTCTTCATGCTGCCCTCCTTTCTGTGGAGGGAATGGCATAATCATGACCTAGCAAAGGCAGAAGCCGCTGCATTGGCGTTCAGCAGATGTACCCAGCAGCTTGCAGTCCTCTAGCTCCACAGGCTCACACTCCCCCTGGAAGCAGCAGCGTCATTTGGGCAGTGGTAATTTGCTGTTCTCTTTACAGACAGTATTGGTGGAGGGATAACTGATTTCATCCCTGATGATATACATCAGTACTAGCCAGTCAGTTGTCATTTATAAGCATTGAGTGAGTTAAGAGGCTTCTCAAAAAGAGGCAAGATAGTCCTTATGGAGAATCCATTAACTTCAGTCAGGGTAGAGGGTTTGCCCCAATGCATTAATGGCCAAATCAGCGTTTCTGCTAGTATGCAATGTATGCTACATAATTCTGTAGTTTTTACATTGATTATATGCTTTAGAAGATCCATTTAACACTTTAGGGAACATCCATTTCCCTAAATTCCTTAGCAAGGTAGCAATGGGACTGCAGACTGGGAATCTTGTGCTTCACCAGTGATTACTCACATGATCAAAAATGCAGCCCACCCTCTTCAGCTGTGTTTAGTGGGCCTGAATAGTGCTAAAATCAGTGTACTGCCAACCTGCTGAGCCTGTATCTGCTGACACCCTTCAAGAGATGGCCAGAGCTCCAGGTTTCACCTGAGAGAAGCCCAAGGCAGCCTGTGATCAGGCCAAGGAATCTGGGAATGTCGTTTACCTGTTGCCAAACAAAATAACGTTAGCAGACCAGCAGTATTATCAGCAGTCACATGCAGACACCATAAAATTAAAGCAAAACCAAAAACTGAATTTAAAGCATTAAGAAAAAAAATATGACCAAGGTTGTTATATTATCCAATGCAACTTCCTAGCAGCTATTCCAGCTTCCTCAGGCAATAACCCCACGGATGATCAAATCACACAGGAAAATAGCTTGAGAAGTGGTGAGCATCTTTGCAGCCCCTGCTCAACACAGTTAATACCACCACATTGTGTATCCATAACAAGACTATTTCCTCCCCTCCTCAGAGCCCTGAGGAATGTGAATCACACAGGCGGCTGCAAAAAAATGCAGTTTTACTGCAGCCTGGAAAGCAGTGGGATTGATATGGCAGCCCTTGGTAGAACTGAAGGGAAATATCCTCTCCCACACCCAAAACCTTGTTAATCTTTTGCAGATGCAAAAGTAGTTGATTTTTCTTTAAAAGTCCTTCCACCTGTCTGAAGGAATAAAATACCTCTCCTTTAATGTTCTCCATTATAGAAAGCAAACACAGGGGGAAAATTGCTGTAAAGTTAATCAAAGACATCCATAGGATTATCCTAGAAATAACTTCTACAGTTTTTTGGCAACACATCGCCCTGGGTGTATTTAAAAAGTCAGTGATTGGTGACAGGTAGAAGTTAATTACAAACTCATTTGAGTAATACTGTAAAACTGGTTGCATCTCTGTTTTTTTCCTTTTTCCTACTTGAGAGTCCCTTCCCCTGAGGTCTCCCTAGCTGTTATTTGTACCTGTACAAAGCAATAAAATTATGTAGTCACGGAAGTCTTGTTTGCACATTGATAGCTCAGACTTGGCTGCAGCAGCTGACAGCAGCTGCTTTCCGTGCTTCCCAGCAGCATATCAGAACCAGGAGGCTTGGGAGATCCAAGCGTACTGACAGTTAGCAGTGACCTCCCCTCTTTCCTGCTCCCAAACACATACTTCTAACCATTTCACCATCCCAGTGCATTCTGCTGAATATATTTATGTGCAGGGCAGCAGCAGATGATTGTTTCTTTTGGGGAGGTTTTGCAGACATGTATAGATCCTAGAAAAATGTTCGGCACCTATTGTGTGTGGAGAGGACAGTAAAATCAATTCATCCTTTGTGCTCTCAGCTGAGGGCCAGGTTTCTTACACTGCGACACAAAGTATTGAATTACATTTCTTTTCAGGGCAGATGAGTTATAGAGCCCTATACAGAGAGAATTGCCACATAAATTTTTGGTGAGAGGTAATCTCAAAAGGTAACAAATTTTGTAGTAATCCAGTCCTGGTGTGATTCTGCTATCACAAGGTGTAATGAGACTACCTTGGACTCTTCACACAGCTTCTCAGGTTTTGTGAGGAAAACCTTTTTGATAGATTGTCTTTGTAGTCTGTATGTGAGTATATTACTCCTGCAGACCATTTCTCTCTATGGTTTCTCTTGTTCTGTTTCTCTCCAGTGGAGAGGGAATGATTTATCTGTGGTTAAATGTTAATCTGGAAAAGAAAATCCAGTCTGTAAATGA